>VZSE01001554.1:1912977-2060840 GCA_013398275.1 Promerops cafer
ATTGTGCTCCCGCCCCAGAGCTCATCCTGCAGCTCCCACTGCAGCTGCCCCCTGAGCTAGCACTCAGTGTTTCTCAAAGCCCACACCTCCATTCTCCCTGGCTACTTGCCTTTTTACTGCATCCTGGCCAAGCTGCTGCTCTCAATGCTCTCCTTCCAAACACCCTCACCATCTCCACTCATTTTGAATTTTTTTCCTTGAAGTTCTTTGGTTCTAAGAGAGACATTATTCAGCAATTTCACTGTTTCAAGTGGTAATGAAATCTAATAGCTAATGGCAATATACCCACAAAGAACAACAGTAAACTTGTTATAGAGGTAGGGAATAGTGCATAAATTCCACAGCAACACTGAACAAAAAGGTTGAAGAGAGTAATGAAATCAAGAAATTATATTTACCACTGCCCTTCTTTCTCAAATAAGTGAGCGAAAGACTTGCAGGAGCAAGACTGGCAAAAAAAAGAAGCTGTGGAAAAACTGAGATTAATACCAAGAAGCCCTAAATTTTACCTTTTGTCATGGAGCTCATTGATTTTAGATAAAGACATACAATCAAGGGTTCAACAAATAACTGATAAGAGAGAGGTGATAGGATTAAAAGCTTGAGCAAAACTTAGCAGGATACTGCCAAGCTATTAGTTAAAGGGACAAACAACTGATAGAGTATAAAAAAGGCTATGGAATTTAAGGACTTAAGCAATCTAGTAAATAGCAAACTATCGCATTGTTTGCTGGAGATGAAAAAGAAAACTCAGATAAAGTTTGGTATATCAGAAGTCCGCCCATTGTGGGCTTGTAAACAAAGCTAAACCACAGAACAAGAAGAATGTTGCTGTCATTTGGGTCAGCAGTTTATTCAACAGCAAGATCTGCAACCAAAGTGGGTGCCTCCTACTTGCAACACCACACACAGTAAGAGGACAGAAAACTTATGGATATGATCAACAAGATGAAGCTTTTGTCATATGTGCTAAGAGACCCAAAAAAATTAAATTAACAACATGAAAAAAAAGTTTCAACAGTCATTTTGCAACTTCTTATTCAGTACTCTTCAGTGACCATCACTCTGAACTGTATCTTAAATATGTCAGTTCTGGGGGAAAACAAAATAAAACCACACACAGCAGCAAAACTATAAATGAAGCAACAGAATTGATTCTCTTCAGCTAAGTTCATGCTGGCAAATCCTGTATTTGCTCACTCCTATCCATTCTGACACATCCAAACTCCATTTCTACCTAGAGAGATGTATATTTAATTATCCAAGAATGCTAGCTGGGAATTACCTCCAAAAATATAAATGCTGCAATTTAAATAGGGTCTTTTACACAATTTGATATACCAGGTAGACAGGAAGTGCATTAAGACATATAAGGTACATTTTCAAACACTTTGATACTTAATCAACAGAATTATGTTTTCAAATGGGTAGGGGAGGGGAGGAGGGGAAGGAGAGAACCTTCTTTTTTATTTATTGTATTTCTCAGTCCTGCTGGCTCAGGTCCTGTATAATGGTGTTGGAGGGTGGCAGCAGCAATTCACATAACATTAATACATCTTTTTACAAAAACAGATTAAAAAGCTGAAAGATCATCCATGAGCCACATGAATGTGGATTTCTCTGAAACAGGTCTTTTGCAGAGTATCTATGTATACGTTGAATAAGCCTTCACACACAGGGAATGTCACCCAGCTGATCATTCTGGGCCTTTGGGGACAGGGTAGAGGTGGGGAGGTGTGCATGTGAGTGTTACTTCACAGGTTTTTGAACATCCACTCCAAAAATAAAAACTAATCTGGAAGACAGGGGAAAAAGAGCAACTAAGTGATGGTTTGAACTGTGTCTAGAGTAACCAGCATTTCCTTAGCCTCAAAAGGAACAATTTCTTAGCAACCCAAACTGGTATTTAGGAAGAGATTTCTGAAGCACACAAAATAGCCAGTATGACTTGCATCTTTTAAAGCCCCCCTCACCCCACAGCCTCAGTTCAAACAAGAGGTAGCGACAGGCGCTGAACTTCGACTGCTATTAATAGCAGCAGCACAATAGTCAGTAAGGTATGCCCCAGACACTCCTTAAAACAAAAGGAAACCCAAAAAATTGCTACATCAAAAGCAGTGAAATTAAGGCAGAGAAGCACTATACTGTGACAATAAAGCCCTCAATATATAAGATTTTCCAATATTTTGGAAATTGTATCTATTGTTATTTTTGAAGTAGATGATATAATTAAGATCTCAAGCTTATACTTCTAAACCACACTGCTGATTTTTGCCTTTCAAATCAAAAGCTTCTGCAAATTTAACTAAATGATACAGCTTACTCCTAATTCCTTTACTAACAGTATTTCTCTTGCAGCTCATAAAATCTGTTACATGTTCAACTTCTGAATTTAATTTGCATGGTAATTGCAATAACAATAATACTTCATCATTAGGATAATATAGGCTAAGATTCTATGTAATTTTCACTTTTTAATGGAAACTCTGAAACTAAGAACACAGCTAAAATATTATATATTAATGTCAATATAGCTAATACCCCCCAAAATCCCACCAATTTACTTTTCACTGACAATGTTAAAAGAAAATGATTTATGCAGATCAATCACCTAGCTCATCAAGTCATTCACTGACAGCCAGCCTTCATCATTGCTATTTAAAAGGCACTGCTGACAGAAAAGACCGACTCTTTGATTAAGGGCTCTGTCTGGCTAACCTTTTATTTGAAGAATGATTGCTGCTGAGTGACAAATACTTTCCCATTCATTTCAAGGAAAAGATATTGACATTCAAATTCTTGATGTCTACACTGAACAGATGCCACTGTTGGCAAGTGGCTTGATAGCAACAGCAGGTACACTACTACTCTGGGGGGTGAAAAACAGCACCACTGGCTCAAGTTAAAGGCTCTCAACAAGTGAAAGCTACAGATCTCTCAGCCAAATCCTCTCTCTTCAACAGTTATCATCAAAGAACATCTGTTTGTTGTTTCTCCCTAGTCCTCTTCTTGAAAGTGTCCTAGCCTCACCTTGACCCCACTTTCAATTGTATTGGATGTTATTACTAAAAATAAAGAGAACTCAGCAGCAAAGTGACCCTTTAGTTGAGAAGGGCGTCCTCCCTTACACAACATCCCCAAACACCAGTCAGGGAAATCCCAAAGCGAGGGCTGCTGCTTCCGCAATAATGTGATTTCTGTTGACAGTAATGCGAAATGGAAGTTGCATTTGCAGTATCACATACAAAATCAAAGCCAATATGTTTGTTACTTTAAGCTGATCCCTCTGTCACTTTCTACTTTATTACTTTATAAAAAATAAAAAAGGAGTGAGAGAGGGTAAGAGGAGATGAAAGCTGGCCAAAAGCAGCTGTCTGATCATGGGCAGTAAGTAGTCAATGTTCAGATCCTGTTTTGGACAGAATTTACAACCACAAGTACCCAAAAAAATAGTCATTAATTTATTTTTTAAAATAAAAATTAGAACTCAAGATAAGATATGTACACCAGGTCACAGCTTTCAATGCTAAATGTTTTCAAAAAGAAATCTATCACATGATGAAACATTTATTTCTTTACTTGCATGTTTCACAGATCTTAATCAGATTCAGTGCACAGATGCATATCACTTTAAAAAATCCTTTTTGATGCTACCTGATGGAAGTTCCCCAACTTCTCTACTACATACAGTAATGCATAATCTTACAATTAAACTCAGCTAATAAATAATATGAATAATTCTCCCTGCCAGCGCAGCATTCCTCCCCAATTTCTTTTTGCCTAGGGTGTGGCATTGGGAATTAGTATTCTGCTGCCTAATATACCTTAATATTTTCCTGATACTAAAACTCAATTTACTCTTCTGAAATATCACAGAACTTCTGTTTATCATTGTATTAGGCAGACATATTAAGCCATGAAAAAAAAGATTCTCCACAGCAATAAACTCTCTTTGGAGTCTTGTAAGGAGGTAGCTCTGCCACATAACTTCACAGAAACACACCATTCAGTTAGCAAGGCTGGAGAGGGATACAGAGCCAACATTACTCCTGAAGAAAAGCATGGCTTGGGGTAGAAATCTTTGCTTTTCCTACTGTCCAAATATTTTGATTCTTAGCTTCTTCCCATTTCTGAAACCCATAGCACAAGTTCAGTGGCACAGAAACAGAAGCTATCACTACCAGGAGAAAAAACAAGGAAGCTTTGCAAATCCAGAGTGCCAACAGCATTACAGGGGTAAAAAGACAAACTCATTTGACTCTCCACGCAAAAGAAATGAAAGAAACAACAGGAGGAAGGACAGAAGTGCACTCCCTCCTGATGCCTGTCAAAGGTGGAGGTGGGTATATATTTACAGCATACCTGTAATACCATCAAGACTATAACTGCCATCTAATACTTCACTTTTAGTTGTTTACTAAGTCAGCAAATTTCATGGTTGCGGAAAAGATTCTGTGGTTGTGGAAAAGAACAAAACCAGCACACTTAATAATTTCTAAATGGACTGTTAGTTGTTTTGTGATTTTTAAATAGTTTGTTCTAACTACACCTAACATCAAAAACAACCTATACAGCAAAAAACGTAGCATTAACAACTTGTGGAGGTTTTGCTGAAGATCTGATTCATTCTGCTTTCCTATCCCATACAAGAAAAAACTATGGCGGAAGAATAGCTTTACTGGGTCAGAGCAAAAGTCTCTGTAGTCCAGCACCTTTTGTCCAAAAGTAGCCAAAAGGGTATGTCCTGGAATGAACATAGGAGCAAGCTAAATGAGTTTGAAGCTAATTGTCCATAACAAAAAACAAAACAAAACAAACAAAAAAAAAATCAAGCCTTGTACTGTAGTTTCTTCAATTCCACGTGCACTTACTCATAAAAAAATTATGGTATTGTTCATGCATCTAATAATGGTAAATAAACACAGATTTACAGGCTTGAACTTTATTTAATAAACTACTTGATCATATGCTTTCTCTGGCATTCTTCCATTTTAAATAAAGATTAATCTGTGATAAAACTCTAAGGCTGCCACTGTAATCAAAAGAAAAAATGCTTTCAGGTTTTCATAGGCTTCTTCACATGCTCTAGTAGTATCTTTTTTTTCCTTAAGCATCTTTGAATGAACTGTTTGAATATGTTTACTCTTTCATCTCTACAGCTTTGAAAACTTCATACTTTGTATCTGATCTACAACAAAGCAATAAGAACTGCAGAGGTTGACAGCATGGACATAATTAAATACTACCATCAATGAACTGCCATGTTGAACAATACTGACTTATAATGCATCTCAAGATCAACCATTTACATTTAAAACGACTTCCCTGAGAGGTCTAAAAAAGGAGCAGCTTAGATTTTTTTCCATAGGAGATCCACAGAAAAAGAAATCAATTTCTATATAACTCAGTAATGAGTCCTGCTCCTTTACCAGAAGATTTGGCTTACATACTGAATACATATGAAAAAATGTAAGTAGTACTTTGTAGATGTCACCTCTAAAAAAAGATCAAGAGAAGCAAATCAAATCTACAGTCATTGCATTTACATAATCAGTGAAGTGTCATCACACTTACCTTTTCCAAGACATACCATACCAAGTAACATAGTAAGTGATTGAAAGACAGAAAATTAACATGGAAATGAACTAGCAACAAACAGCAATTCAGAAAGGAATTCTCAGTATCATAAAAATACACTAATTATCCTAAACTTTGGAGAAAATATTTTGACACAAAAAGCTTGCAATGAGTATCAAAAATAGCATTAACCGCTTTCATATTTGAAAGAATTTTAGGCCAAAATCGAAATATATATAACATACATAAGTATAGAGAAGAGAGATTTTTAACAAAGCAGAATTACAGCTATCACAGCAGTTTGTGGATAAATTATTAGGTTTATTACTCCTAAAGTACTTTGAATAGAAGTGTTCCAGCTGTTACATCTGATCACCAGCACACTGCCAATTTTCTCTGCCAGACAGTCCTTTTATGCATTGGGGAACTTGTTGCAATTAAGGGATTTTCTCATTTCTTTATAATTCTGTGACTTACAAGGGTGTCTAAAAAATTCAATTGCATCAACCATATTCAGTTCCTTCTTTCAAATTTGCTGCCTGTGAAATGGAATGAAACCACCAAATCTATTTCCAGTGAGAAACCCAGGTTAACATCCTTCTAGTGATGCTTGCTACATTTCTATGTTGCTGCTGGTACATCTGACAGCCAATAGCAACAGCAAACCTTACAGCATATTTATGGAAAATCTTTTCAATGAGATGCTTTATGCTATAGTAATCCCTTGCTACCTTTGGAAACATATTTAAAATTGCAGGCTGTTTTACCAAAAATAATATCTCATGGGGTTTTTTTCCTCAAAACTGTTCAATTTCTAAGGAAAAAAAAAAAAATCTAAGACTAGAAAACAGTACATCATCACTAGTGAAGAAACACTAATCTGGCAGTATTCTAAAAGATCTCAGCAGTAAGAAAAACTCAATTGCAAAACTGTGTCTTCATTACATTTACTTCTTCCACTCTACAGTATCTCAAAATTACTTACTTTAAAAGGAATGGCAAAACTTCATCTACTACTAGAAGATGCAGCAACACTACAGCTAGTAGAGTGTATGCAATAGTAGAGTAGCACACATGGGGGATGAAATGGGAGACTCAGGAAATTAAAACTGACTGTATGGAAAGTGCTTAAGTAGGTATGATTTATGTATTTGCTCAGGGTATTTAATCAAAACACCCATGGGGTTTTGATAGTTTTTTTGAAGAGTGACATATTCTAAAAGTGATTAGTCAGAATATGGCTTAAAAGACAGCACATGAAAAAAGAGCTGTCCTCCAATGCCCACCAAAACAGACTTCTAAGAGAAGAGCTCACCCACCTAATCACTAGGGCAATTTCCTTCGGAAAACACTGGGCAGAAAACTTCCCAGGGCTAATCAAGCCCAATCTTGTTTAGTTTGTACTATCTGACAAGATACTGCTATACCACACAGGGTGGTCTAGCAGATAAATTTAGAGCCCAGCCTAGAGGAACTCTGAGCTCCATTACCACAAAGAAAATCAGGGAACATTACTCAAACAAGAAGTGATTAGGCATGCAGACAAAAATGCCATTTCACAGACCTCTCCTACTGATTAAATACACAACCTTCCCAAGAGTGTGCACATTCCTCAGTTGTTACAACTCTGGACAATTTGGAAAATACCTCATACACACACTCACAAATGGACTTAATTGCTGAATCATTTCAGGACCAGAACCAGCTTCTTTTGTCCACATTCACCCAAGCCCCAACTCCAACACAAAAATGGCCTCTACACCGCAGCCCTTCTGCGCCTCTTCAGCATCACAAGAGGGATCATCTGACCACCAATCAGCTGCCCAAGTATGCACACAACCACTGCTATGCTACACTGCACGTATATAAACCATAAATAAGATGAGCCCAGTCAAAGAAAAATCTCCCTCCTTAAGTTTATCAAGCTAAAAGGAACTCTAATTTGTTTTAGCCGCTAGTCAGTTATGATGAGTAATCAAAAATCACTGTATTGCAACACACTCTTTCATCAACCTTCATTTGCTAAACAAAACTTAGCTTAAATTGATTAAATAATTATTTTCTCATTTCTTTCATTGCACCTCTAAGAAAAACATACACCTGAGCTTCCAGGAAATCAGCTATTCCACATATAAAAATTGTGCTGAGATCCACATGCTCTGTTCAGAAGCCTCAGCTATTAAAAAAAAAATCTAAATTTGAGATATTATTGAACTTTGATCCACAAGTAGAAAATTAAAGCAGGTAATATTTCAAATACATCCACACCCTCAAATGGCCATAGAACAGGAAAGAAGGTGAGACACCTAACCAGGGAGTAAGTCCACAAACTGAGTGGAACTCTTCCTAGCACTTAGTTTCTCACCAGCAAGGAGGCCTCAGAAAATCTATGAGAGAAATCTACCATCAATGAGATGGTTTTTAAAACAGCTGCTTTGCCATTATGATACAATGGACTGCCAGTAACTCAAAACAGTGAACTAAAATAATAGGTACATCATGAAGGGTCAGCAAATTCTTACAGCTTTGGTCTCAGAAGAGACTTCCTGTAACTAAAGTGAAAAAAAAAAACCTAACTGGTAGTTGCAGGCAACAGAGAGTCTGTAGAAAGAAACCAGTGCTGAATAACCTGGTGAAGTTTTTAACAGTTTGATGAAGCATCTTTCAAAGACCATAAGGCAGATATTAGAGCCTCTTAACTGTTAATAAATATCAGTGACCAATTCAGAACCTGAAGCTGGTGAATTATTTATGCTCTAGTCTCTGGAGATATTATTGACTATTAAGAATCAAAGCTCCCCATTCCACAGATTTCAGGGCACACACAGCTGCAGTGCTTTGGAGAAGGGTCATGGAAATATTAGTCAATTGGAGAGCAACAAGGAGAATCTCAAGTACACAACTGTCAGTCAAGCACTGTCAACTACGAAAGTCCCTTGGCTCTCTGTATTTCTGTACTGCAAGTTTGTGCACATGCAGTTCTTGCTCTGAGCTGCTCAGAAACAGTTGCTCTAAATTATTTTCCCTTGCTTTACACATATCTTACACAGATTCTCCAACATATCATGAAGTTGCAATAGACATTCAGTTTTTGACTTCTGGCACGACAACGAGAGAGGAAAGATGAAAAAAAGTAGTCAAGTGTTTCCTTTAAAAGAAGCTGGAAATACATGTGTTTACTTATTCTCAAGTTGTACAGTGACAAAACAAAAGGGATAACAAGAGAGATGGATGAAGCTGGATAGAGACTAGACCCACCTCCTTTCCCACAATGCCATAAAGAGGAAATAGTCTCTCACTTCATCACCTAAATGAAGTGACATGATCTAAGAAAGGACAAACTTAAAGGGGTTTCTTCATTTTGAAAGAGAGAAAGAAAACCCAAAACATAGAAGAGCTTTTTGTCAGAATTGAGTACCATGTCTATCACGACTGTGGGACCAGACCAGGACTAAAATCTGACTCAAGAAGCTGAAGGGAAATCACTAATAGAATTCCAGTTTTCCAGAAGTCACTGTTCTTAGCCTAAATCAGCACTTATGAGATTGAAGCACATAAATGTGTGTTGACTACATAATTTTGTCTACAAAACACACCTCCAACATCACTAATTAGGGAGCAATCATGTTTTACAGTACTGTGCAAAGTTTGTCTGCTTGTTTCCATTAACATCTACCTCTGAGGAGTTAACTATTGACCCAGAGCATCAAGAACAGCTGCAGTTCTGGGAAGGCTGTGTTCAAACTGCAGGAGAGCAGCAGGGGCTGGCAGTGGTCCCAGAGGTCAGTTGCTGGAGCAGAGAAAGCGCTGCAAAAGGCTGTCCATTGTAAGGCTTCAAACTCAGCTCCACTCCCACCCACGGGGTGCAGGGCAGGCAGGCAGGAAAGGCTGTGGGCACCCCAAGGAGCACCCAGTTCAGTGGGAAAAGCAGGGGGTGAGCTCCACCAGAGCAAACAGCTTCTGCAGGGGCCCACAGCACCCACCAAACCGTGGGAAGTGGATAAATAGCTGAAACGATGCAAGTTACTTCAAACTGAAATGTGAACTATGTGAATAATGACAAGAACACTAATAGTTACTCAGAAATGACAAATTCATCAGAAAGGGGGAAAAAAAAAAACAACACAAAAGCCTAGAAAAGTCATTAGAAAAAAGTGAAATATTCCAAAAATACTGCTTAATTGAAAGCTGAATGCAGATGAATATCTGCATTTTAAAATCTGCATATGCAAAGTGTTGGCTTGTCAAATCCCACTCCCCCTTTGCTCCTCTGCAAAAAATAGTCCAGCTGCTTGACTCAGACCTGTGTAATGTACAGAATCAGTACTCAGGAAGGAGTTTGCAATCAGTTTTAACAAGATTATATTTTTAGCTATCAAGTCCTGATAACAAATGGTTCTGATGGCCAAGTATTAAATATCACACTGACATCCTGTGCTGTGAAAGAATAAAAATAAAACAGTTTTCCATCCATGTTGGTTTTCTTATTTTCTTTTTTAGAATATATTAATTATTAATAAAACACCACACATCAATATTAAGCCTTGTGAAAGCATTAGATGACTTTCCAACTTTCTCAGTATAAAAAAATATTTTCCTCCTACTAGCTGTAACTACTTTTGGATATATTTTTGTACACTGGGAAATCCCCATAATGTATGGTTCTGTGAAATAGATTACCTCAAAATATGAAGTTAAGCAAAGCATTAGATCCTTGGCTTGTTACTATTTTGGTTGACATTAGTAATGCTAAGAACTGAAAACATTTAAACACACAGGTAGCATTCTTTTATTTAAAAATTACTTGTCTCAGAAAAAGAAAAAAATACAACTACCACAGCATAAAGAAAAAGCTGACTATGCAATCAAAAGCCCAAAGGACCCAATTTCTTCTTAAAGTACCTGATGGACATCGTGACAGTCTGATTACCTTCTACCACCAATTTTTGGAACATGTGAAAAATACTGTATGCTTCTGGCTGGTATGTGGTCCAAGATGACTCATAAATCTTCCTTTATCTCCTTCATGGTGTTAGCAGAAAAGGATGAGTTGCTTTTTTCCATCTCATTCACATGTCTTTCTGTCTGTTACCCGTGCCCTTGAGCAAAGATTACTGATGCCCTGTCTTTGATATATGACACATCACATACAGCAGCTTTTCATCAAGTGAATTAACCTGAAAAAATGCAAACCTACCTGCCAGTTGCTTCCCAACTTTCCACTATTCCTTTGTGTACCTTCTCCCTAACATGCCACACAAGGCATGAAAGAACAAGGTTACCAGTCAGAGCAAATTAAATTGTCATTCAGTGGACACTGACGTAATTTATCGAAATATACTAACTTAATATTTACCTTCATAACTGATTCAAATTGTAAAATATACTTTTCATCATATTTGTAGCCTGAAAAATGTAACTATTTAAAAACCAGAGGATGAACTATCTGCTCAGATCACTCTAAATTATTGCTCTGAGTCATATATAATAACTGCAATTCATGTAATGCATTACTGATACAACTCCACAAACATTTCTGCCATGCTAATCCATACAATAGGATTAGTCAGTATGTTGCATATGCTGTTTTGTTCTTACAAATTAAAATACACTTTTTAGATAGAAAAATCATTAATATCTTAAAATATTAACTCTTTTCAATGGTTGAGCTGTTCAAAAGAAGTATTTTTATTATGTGAAATAAAAAAAATCCGCTGCACTTTTTCCTTAGGAGGGTTTTTTCAAGAAACACATCTGTGGGGTGCTCTTTTTTCTGCATATGCCTTCAATCTTCCATTTTGAAAATGTCATTAAGATAAATACTGTGCTGCTAATTAGCAAGATTCATACACTAACATCTCAGACTTTATTTATGCTTGGGATTTTTTTTCTACTGTAGATTACATTTTAAGTGTAAATTTCTAAGTGGTTACTGACAGGATCTCAAAGAAATTTAACTACAGGAGTTCCTAAATATTCCAGTGTTTTTAAAGACAGGATAGTAACCTCCCAATGTAACAGCACACTTGAAAAGATACATGCTGCATTTCTTATAAAACTCTTTTATCAAAATTGTATTGTATCTTCTAATGAAGGCAGTGAGTGAAAAATATAAACATTGATATATATTTTCCAATGAATTGGCTTAAGAGTAACATGTTAAAATAGGATTAATGGCACAAAGCATGTACTATATAAAAATAGCCTGTAGAAAAAAGCATTAAGCAATTACAACTCTAGCACTGAAGGCTCCAATATTATAGGGTAATATTTCCTTAATGTTAGACTTCATTAACCCTAAGATAATCTCTCATAAATTTTGCTGATTTTTAAGGAGAAAAAATAAATTATGTTTATTAAACTACTGAATATGTTTATGAAAACAAGACATAATCTAGTGCTATAAACTTCTTGTCTTTATCTGAATAATCAGGAAGCTCATAAATAAAATATCATATAACAAAGTGAGTGTTAAAATTCATTACCGTAATAGCTATGCTCATGATCTATTTCATTAACACTCCTCCTTTCTTTGAATAAATGGGTTCTTGGGTCTACCAGAGCAAGGCCATTTACAAGACAAAATACTAAGCTGCTTTTTCTCATTTTCCCTTATCTGTTCTCGTCCCAACTTTCTAAATTAATTCTTCCTTTAAATCTTATTGTTCCTTCTAGTGTAACTCACAGCACATTAGAGAAATTTGAAAGAAATACAAGCAAAGAAATGGGTCTGTGGAGTATAAGTTAATTAGGAATCTAAGTGACTGGTGATGAGACTTGATGGCATTTGGCTTTGGAATTAAATTTAAGAAGCTTAAGTTCATTTTAAAATAAAATAGAAGTATATCAGAAGTTCAAAAGAAGTCATACTCAGAAACACCACACTAACGTTTCAGCCCCAACACCAGCTAAAGTTAACAATATACGATGGGACACCAATTTTACCTCAAATATTTCTTCACATCAGCATGAATCAAAAGAGCTGGTAGCTGTTCGAGAGGCAGTAATACAGAGGCATAAAACTAAACGTTAGCAACTGCAGAAGTCTTCATCTGCAGTCAAGTATGTAACTATGGGAGCCAGCTTAACATCCTACCCTTTAATAACTCAGTGCAGAATCTACTTTTCAGTCCTCACAGCAACAGACATCTTTATATCCATCAACCTCAACTTTGTTATTTTAATCCATTTCTGCTCATTTCCTATATAATATATAGGACACAATCTGGATAAATCCTCTACCATAAATCTGGGGTTGCAAGAACAGGTCTTTGGGAAAGATGCAAGTGAGTAGCTACGAGCCATGGTGCTGGGAGATTTCCAGATGCTGGAGCTGCATGATCACGAGGGGGCTGGAGTGGACACAGGCAGACAGCAGGACTGATGGCTCTAGATTGCCAGATGTGTCCCCTTCTGGAAGAATGGGGCAGCAGTCTTAAAATTTCATCCTCAGGGGAATGTGTCATTTCATAGAATGATAGAATTCCAAGGCTTTAAAAAGATGCAAAATCTGGATCTCTACTGATTCAAAAGAGGCACTGCCTAGGGCACAAAAATGCAAGAAAAGAGGATCAAACTCCAGGAGAACAAAAAACTAAAAAAAAATGTGTTGTTACACTAAGCAGCTACCAAAGATGGAAGGTATACACCTAAGCAGGGTAGTGCTTTAAATGGATTTCTTAAAAAAATAGTTTTTTCTCTCACAGAAAAGGCACTCAGACACCTCCTGATGCAACCCCAACACACTGCAAAGGGATAGAGTCTCACATCTTGCATAGGAACACAAGTATTGGCAATCAGAGCACCACAATCCATAAAGAAAAGCAGCAGCATCTATGAGGAAAAACTAAAAAGTGCCATAAACCCCGTGAGTACTTAAGTTGCATTGCTCACTTGCTTCCCAGAACTTTGAAGAGAGGGTCCAGTAACTTAGACATGCATTCCAGGCCTGTATATTAATTCATACAGCTTTCCCCTACACTTTCAATAGGTAAATTTGCCACCAGAGGACACTGGTTTATCAAAAAAAATTACACACAAGTAAATGCTAAGTGTATTTTATACCTTTTATCAGGCCAGCTGATAAAACTGTAGAAAATTTAAAAAAAAAACAAGCTTTGCAGGCTCTCCTAACTTATTGGTTTTTAACTTCATCAACTAGATAAACAATATATTGCAAATTTTAATAGTTTTCATGCTAATATTTAACCTCAACAATCTAAAATTGATTATCATTATAAAAATCTTAATGCAGAGCAGCAGGTTGCCATAGCAGGCCATAACATACAACACGAGAGCCTGTCTGCAGAATTCTTTGATTATATTCTTTTCCCTATCACCCTCATCAGCCCTGTCTGAGCAGTCCTGTAGAGCACATGCTTTTCCCTGAATCCCACATCAGCTCTACCTGCATTCAAAACCAGCGTGCATGGCAGGGGGCTGCATTCTTCTATCGAGGGAGAGCACAAGTGCTAGGGCACAGATTAGAAGTATGCAAACACAGTTTAAATATCAACAGTGGTTTAGATGATTAGCCAGAGACACATTTTGATAATGTCCACTTCACAAAGAGACAAAAACCAAAATTCCCCAAAAGCTTTAAGAGTCATATTTCAATTAGTGTAAAGCAACACTTCCAATTAGCGGAACTCCTGAAACCCAGGACTACAAGGCAAGATGCAAAATCATCAGTATCATTCATTTTATTAGTGTAAAAAGATAAAATACTGGATATATTAGATAAAGCATTAATAAATTATTAGAAGCTGTTAAAAGATATTATAGATAAGCAGTACGTGCATTATTGATCATGTAATTTACTGGACTGTACAACCAGTTGGTATAATGGATCGTTACTCAATTTCTAATGCTCTGAACCAGGGCTGTATTCTAACATAGACAGTAACACATTTTCTTTGTTTTTAATATTGACATTAAAGAGCTGAAAAGCAGCAACAATTTCTTCAGGAAATGCCAGTGTTTCTCTTTTTGATGTACATGGTGGTTTTTCCTGCTGGTTTGGTTTGTTCTTTTGGAGGGAATTTTTGCCAATTGCATCTACAGGAACAACCTTCTGCCTGTGGAACAGCTCAGAGCGAAGTACCAGAGTCCCCACCTGAATGCAAACCCAGTATGGACAGTGCTGGTCTGCATGCTTTGGAATAGGAGGAGGCTAATCACTGTGCTGAGACCTCACCGAGGGACCATGGCATTCAATTGTTTCTTTACTGAGAGCCATTCAGGAACAGCCAGCACCACTTGCAACACAAGGAGCAATGACTTAAATAATGCATCTTTGCATGCAACTAATACTCATCACAGGTATAGGTGGGCTTGCATTTAAGTTGGTCAAGAGTTCTAGGGGAAAGAAAAAAAAGAACTGAACTGTCAGTGTCAAATCACAGCTGATGAATGAGTTAACCTATAAGACTTGGCTGTATATCTATATCTCATTGGACACACAAAGCAAACAGAAAAGAAAAAACATCAAAGGGAATGCTTGCATTAAAAATATGACTCTAAAAAGATTTCTGATCGCTCATGATGTGTAATAAGTCATCTGTCTGTCTTAATAAAGAGAAGTCATTATTTACTAGTGAACTAATACCAGTAGCTGGGACAAGCAAAACCAAAAAAGCCCATAAAAATATAAAATAGCTGTTCCATGCAGTTAGGCTAAAAGAGAACACATTCAATGTTTTAGATGAAAAAGCACTTAGGCTTACTATCTGTTCAAAGACAAGCTCCATTACATGTTTGGAGCAGAAACAAATAGCATGAACTTTTCCTCATACCCAACTTTTACAGGAAAAATAGAAAACATGTCCTTTTTAAAGCATGAAGTCATAGGAACTTGTTTAATGCTTTGGATTGATACCTGTGGGTATTATAATTAATGTGGCCTTTCAGATAAATGCACTAATGTTCCAATGCTACATCATCCTTGGATACTGTAACTCAAAGTCTCATCTCCTAAATATATGAGGGACCCTAATTGAGGTTTCCTGTATCCATTATCCATGTTGGCTGTTTTCTCAAGTAATCCAATCTTCATGCAGGTGATGCAGTGAAGTGTCATGGAACCAAGAAGGAGGATACCACTAAACTGCTCTGCTGTATTATTTTTCCATGTTACTAACACAGAGGTTTTATCACTATCAGAACAATCCTTACAAAAAAAAAAAGCATCGAACAAACACCATATCTCAGGCAATGCGACTAAAAGTACACTTGCAATGTCTTAAACAACACAGGATTCATTTATTAATATTTTTAGAGTATTAGTCTCACTCAGACCCAAAAAATAAAAAAATCTTGATTTAATTAAGGTATTTAAAACCTTATTTGTGTTTTGTGTTTTAATTTTTGTGAAATAAACTTAGATACTAGTGATTATCATGTCCAATAACTCCTCAAACCTAGTGGATATAGAGTGTTTTTCAAATTATGAAGTGTATCCAATATGAATAAACACTGAGATTAGAGGGTTTTTTCCTTGAAAAAAAAGGTATGACAAAATGCAAAGTAGTTTCACAAAAATGTTGCTTCAACTTTCAAATCAGTGACTAATAAGAGAATCTTCAACTGCCTCTATTAACTCGCAGTTAAAGTAAGAAAAATAATGATAAATCATTTATTTTTAGTTAATTTTACTTGACACGCATTTGAGCCTACTCCTGTTATTTATTTTCCATATAAGCTTATCAGCAAATTTTCGTACACTTTTTCTGATAAAATTCATGCTTTATATGTTTAGGAATATTGCAATACTCTAATTTTCAGAATGAGCAAGGTCAGATTCCTCCTCGTCACAAAGCAAAGCTTAAAAGAAGCCTACGAGAGTGAAGCTGGTCTGATGAAAGTATAAAATAACATCCAAAGCAGATATTTAATCAAGCTACTCAACCATTGCTCTAAATTTCTGTATTAAATCTTAAAAATTATTAACTCTGAAAGAATAAGCAAATGGGTGTACTATCTGGTAAAAAAATTCGACTGAACACTTACAGAACATACTAGTTGATTTCTCACATAAAAAATTTTTCTCAAGTGATTCCAAAAATTGTTACCAAACAAGAAATATATATTTTCTAGGAATTCTGAAGGTTGTTAAGCTTTGGGAAAAACAGAGGAGCTTCTCTTAAGTATTCAAAATTAAGCCAATACCATGACTAAATCCATCTTACAAAAACAGAAAACTTACTTGAATTAACTTTTCATCTTAATGGTGATTTTAGCCTCTTAATTGAATTATTTTTTTCTGAAGTAATTTTATTGCTAATAAATGAAAAACATGAAAAACTAAATTGCATAATAAAGCATGAAGGGCATATAGTTATGAGCTACTGTGCCCCTGAGAGAGGCATGCAGGATTTTATGTTCAGTGAAAAAATTAAGAGCAACAGGAAAAAAGAAGATAATATTCTTCAAACAATTAATAACCACATTTCAGAAGTGAATATTAAATATAGTACTATTTCTCAAGACATGAGAAAAGCTGTAAATCAGTAGCACTAGCAAGCACAACCATATTTTCCATAGTGATTTATAAAATGATTAAAATAATTATTGGAAGTATGTCATTTAGGCCCTTCAAGATTTGACAACTACGTAACTAAAAGAACCAGTTGATTCTGGCAGCTACAAATGCCCCAAATTATTTTACTGTCAACAACAGTTGTTTAGTAACAACTCACTAAAAGCTAACAAATGTAACTTTTACCTTTAACTAAGAAAAAAAAAAGCATTTTATAAATTTCATAGAAAATATATAAACCAACCATTTTTCACTTGTGTTGAAGTGCAAAAGAAACTATTTCCTTATAAACATAAATTCCATCTCATTTCATGAACACGTATTTACGTTAGACACGTTCAATGCTCTCAGGCACAGGGTGATTCTTGGGGTGTCCTGTGCAGGGCCAGGAGTTGGATTCCATGATCCTCGTGTGTCCCCCCAGCTCAGCACATTCCATGATTCTATTAAATAAGTGCAGCAAGCTGGAGCTGAGAACACAAACTTCTCACATGCATTAGATCTGAGTTGAACTCCAAAGCTGAAAGGAGCAGCCACACAGTGAGGATATTTTTCCCCCACAAATGTGAGGCATGCCTGCAGTTCCCTTTCAAGCAACATTTAGGGCACACTCAATGGGACAAGCAAGGCAAGGAACAGGCAGCACAAGGCTCACAGCACTAACACAGCACTGACTGGTCTCATCTCAAAATGCCAGCAAAAATAAAATTAAGAGAAAACCCAAACACATTTAGAAGCAGCTGAAGAAACATCATTCTCTACAGCCTATATACCTAGATAAACTCAGTCTGGCATTTTGAATCAACTCTGTTTTATCAAAGGGTTCTCTAGGTTCCTTATCATGGGCCACGTCTCTTTTGACTGTCCTCTCCCATGAGCCTTTTAAAATGGCTTCTAAAAAATGACGTCTTTAAGAGCAGCATTACTTCTGTTTAGCTGGAGTTTATAAGTAAAATACGAAGCAGGGCACTGGAGCAAGTGTGTGAGGGAGCAAAAAACACAGAGGAGAGGAAAGTAAACTTGTGTTGTGGTTTAACCCCAGCCAGCAGCCACTTGCCCACTCCCCCACCAGCAGAACTGGGGAGAGAACTGGAAGGGGAAAAGCCAGAAAAGTCATGGGCTGAGATAAAGACAGGTTAGTAGGGAAAGCAAAAGTCATGCATGTATTTGCCTTGAGGTTAAAGCAGGCGTAGTAATTTCCAATTCTCAGCCTTAGCGCTACTCCAGGACTCATATATGCTGTTTAACAGTTCCCACGTTTTACACCAAGAGTGTTGGTGTTTCTGTGATGTTGGGTTTTGTTCCTAACTCTTTCTCTGCATAGACACCCCCATGATATGTGCATCTGCAGATGACAGTTTAAGGAACGCAGGAACCTTTCCTGATGGGATGAATAGATTTAACAGCAGCAAAAACATTACTGCAAGTAAGATTCTTCATTTTTATACACTACTGTGTATTTTTTATGATTCGTGTCTAAGATCCTGTTAAATATTTAAACAACAATACAATATCAGTAAGTAAACTCTTTAAATCAGGCATCCGCTATACTGTATAGTGGGAACAGATGTGCTCTTATTAAGGCTATATTGTAACTCAACAATAATTTGTCATATTTGACATATTGTTAGATTATGTGCACCTGCCAGAACTGTAGCAGCAATTACAAATGATATATATACCACTTTTATTTTAAATACCTAAACAACTTATGTAGACGTGAATACGATGTATGGAAAAATTGTAATTTCCTAAATGTCATCACCAAACAACACCTAATGTCTCACAATTTCTTTTTATGTATATTTTATTATAGCGCCCAACTGTTTCAACACTCTAGTGGCTGGACTTTAATGTGGTTCAAGCAGCCCCAAGTAACATCACCAAATGTTTAACATCTGTGAAAATTGGACCAACAAATGCTCATATTTTCAGGAGGTCATGCTGGCCAGCTTTCATTAACAATTACTTTAAACTTCAGTTTTCTTTATAGCTTTTTAATTCAGGAAGGACATGTAAAGTTCACCGTAGTTAAACTGTTTATTCCAAACTCACATAATGTTAATCTTTTGAATATTTATAAACTTCTGAAAGTTTCTTTTCCTTCCCCCAAAATTTGGATCTCATTTAGTTCACCCATTACTTTAACACAGGGAAACAAAACTTCTGATTAGGTCTTAAGAGTTCAGCATATTTTCAGAAGGGGGTCAGAATCTCCCAGCTCTTACTTACTTTTACTTTGCTTTCCTTCTTCCCCCAACCCATCTACAATTTTCATACCATATTTATAATTTACTTGCAAAATTACTTATTGCCATGGATATATGGTAATTCTATAATCATGAGCTATTGCGTCTTGAAAACTCTGTTCAGAGTTTTTGATTTTTCTACCAACTTCATACCTTTAGCATACAGCAAAGCTTTAAATTCGCCATAGGGTTCTAAACCAAAGATTTTCACTATGGCCTTGGACACCTCAGTGGGAACCTGGAGAGCAGAACCCCATGGGACCCCAGGATGTAAGAATTCTAGGGACTGAATTTTGGTGCAGGTTCAGCGCTGTAAGGTGTACAACTACCTAATCCTTAAATGAGCATAACAAATTCTTAAATGTGCATAGCTCATGGAAAAAGGAAAGAAAGTATCTTTGAGTAATAGTATAAATATAGGAGAGCATGGTTAAAAGGCAAAGATACAGAATGCCTTTTGAAGATCAAAAAACCTCAGTAATCTGAAAATAGATGAGAGGAGACATCACTGATAATGTCAGCATTGCCCACATTATCCCTATAAAATTAATTAATTTATTTTCAATTAACTCTACAAAAATCAAAATGTTTTTTCCCTCATCACATAAACTCCACATTTCTTGCTGTAGCCTTCTGAAAGGAAATACAGCAAATAACCTGCAGGAGACCAGCTCTTAGTGATTTTTTTTTTACAGGTTTTAGTAATATTGTCATCTCTTATTCCTTTCTCCAGCAGGAATCCTTGGTTTTCATTGTAAGCATTATAATAATTACAATAAGATATTATAAGTCTCCACATTCCACTGAGTGCCATTTTAATAGCGTGTTGCTATTCTGTTTCAGAGGACCAGAGAGGAAACTTTGATAAGGATAGGTGGGAACTAATCTCTCTTTCCCATGACTACAAGTTGTACAGAGATCCCACTCTATAGATTCTGCAGTGCTACAGCCACACTCCCTGACCCAGTAATAGCTTTCATCTTTAAGGAGAATTCAGAGCACACTGCTCCCAACCCATCAAGTGATGTCAGGGAGCCTCAGCCTCTTTCTCTAACAGTTAATTACAATAACAGGCCGTTGTGAGTCTCAGCTTTGCTTTGTGGGAGCCCCACATTCAAACTGGAATCAACATTTAACAGTTTGTTATAGTGGCTTCTTTAGTGTCTCTCTCTTCTATTATTTATAAAGAGTCCTAGTGCACAATCATTGGAAAGGAAGGTGAATACAAAATTCATTCTAAAGAGGATGAAGGTATTTCATTTTATTTTGGAAATGTTTGCATTACGTACAAGTTTACACGAAGAGCTTTATAGACTGAAATGATTTACCCTTAAGGTGCACATTGATTATAATCTCCAGTTATTTAAAAGGAGACCTGTTTACCCCACAGCATTTAATAAATGGTGACACGTTTCAGCTTAACAGTGACACAGGTAAACAAAAGTTACTGATCTACCCAGCGAGTTATAAAACTTGTAACACGCTGTAAACAGCTCTGTCATTTTATTTAGCATATTGCATTGCATGAGCTGCTTTATTTACCTAGTGGTAAATCTTTATGTATCAAAAATGCTACAGAAGGCACAACAAATAAATTACAAACAGACACTAACATCTGACTAGTTAATCAAACAAATAGGACATATAACAAAGAAAAAAGCTATAAATATTGACAACAAGCTGCTTCAGTCACAAAAACATTCAATACTTCAGTTCTCAAGTGTGAGTTTTATATCAGTCCCCTGGAAACAGTTTGTATCCTCCAATAAATTTTTACAGTTGATTCACCTGCCTGATACCCTTCAGCCATTTCCTTCAGAAGCTGTCAAACCCGCCAACAATAATATATAGCCCGACCAACAAGAACAGCTGTAGCCATTCTCTCTGCTGGTTCCTGCACCCTGTTCTGCATAAAATAATACATCAAGATTAATTGATTTCCCATCAGTCTCACAGAACAGAAAATTAATTTTCATGTAGCTATTTTCCCCAGCATATGAATTTTGAACATGGCAAGTAATTTAAGTTTTTAATTATTCATAGGTAGGAGAAAAAGAAAAAAGAAAAAAAATCACAACACAAGATAAAGTGAGCCCCTGAAAGCCCCAAGGCCATGGCCTGGACCTTGATTTGTGCTGAGACAACAATAGCATTCACTAATGCCTATATAAATAATATATGTATTAACATACATCTTTGTACAACACCCATTTCTCTCACTCTGACCCAAGACTACCAGGTCATACAGCAGCAGTTTGTCACAGACTGTACATGTGACATGCTACAAGGCAAACATATAATGCGTCAGGCACACTGGATTGGCCCCGACTGCCTCCAGAGCACGAACACACCTACAGCATAATGGGAAGGTAATGGTCAGCGTCTGAGGGGAGTAAAACTTGCTAATCAGCAGGGTGTCATATCTCAGCAAACCTTCTCTTTGCAGGTGACATTGACTTGTGCAAGGAAAAATGCTAATGGAAAATTAAACAGAATAATCTGTCTTGCTCAAGTTAAATCTTTTCCAGATGACTGCTAAAACCTTAAAGAAAAACACAGGTCACGCCAAAGATAGTAAGATGTCATAAAGAAAGCACATTTAAGAAAATCTCATTAGCTAAGGTTCAAATTTCTATAAACAGACATTATCACAAGTGGAAGAACGAACAGAGGCCAGAACTGTACAGGTAAATATCCATAACTCAAAGCATTCATTATAATAATTTATTATGAACTACAAACCACTCATCAATTATTTAACACAATGAATGATCAATAAGTCTCAAATTGGATTTTTTATTTTAAGGGGAAAAAAAGCACTCAACTAAACTTACACCGTGCAGTGCTCCACACATGACTCAGGGTTAAGGGAAAATTGCAGCATGAAAATGTACCCATAAATTCAAAAGGAGTGTGCAAATGCCAAAGGCATGTAACTGAAAATACTAAAGCACAGGTTTGCTTTTGAGTGTTCTTTCCATCCTTTAAAAGTTCTGGGAAGCTTTATTTTATTTGTTAAACCTTGTTAAAAAAAATGCAAACTTTGACCTAGTATGCCACTAAGTTAGTCCAGAGGAAAGATGCTTATCACTGTCAGTGGCACTAGATAACTTCACAAGGGTGAAAGTCTCAGAGAGATCAGTAAAACAACGAGAGCGGGCTGTGAATATTTTGGGGTATATATTTTGATGAAATGTTAAACAATGAACACAAGGAAGCGTGACAGAACACAAGTGTAGCAAAAATGCTCAATCCAACTAGAGCCCCTGGACTGGAAAACAACCTGCTTACAGCATGGCTGCACATTGGGTCACACCAGCAGCTCTGTAGTTAAGATTCTTCCAGTATTTCAATGCTAAAACCATTGTCTGTGTTATTCCAAAAGCTGCTTATTTTCCTATTCAGGAAAGGCTGAAAACTGACTAAAACTCAGCATTATCTACATTAGTCCTTTAAAAGCAAGCTTTGAACAAGAATCTTAAGCTCTGTATTCATTACTACAAAAGATGTTTTCAAAACAGGAACCTGAGCTCAGTATCTTCTCAACATATCCACAATAAACCTGTGGTTTAGATGGAAAATAGACTCTTGTCTTTAAGCAGTGATACAGGTTAAAGGCCTTTATCTTCTGTACATTTACCCTTGCAAATATATGGATATCTAGTAACAACAAAATGATGAGCAACAGGATCAAAATGTGTATGCCATGCAATTTCCCTGGCAACTGAATTTGTTAGTGTCCTGACACATTACTGTTTCCAACAAAATATCCACTGAAAATAAAATAAAAATTACATTTACCTCCAAAATGTTGAGAAAGTTTACATTGCAAAGAACTAAATTATTCAGAACTATAGCTCATCTTTATTGTCACATTTGAAAATAGTTGCATACAGTTTTAAAGCTCCACTGAGAGGGGAAAAAAAACTATCAGATTTTAAGGGGGGAGGCTTAAAAAAGTAGCTTTTGATGGATTTGGGTTTTGTTATTTCCTTTTCAAATTGCAAAATTAGTAAAAGAAATAGTACATTATACATGGTAATACAGCCATTCTACAACTCCGTCTTCCCAATTTCTCGTATCAAATTTATCTACAGATGTCCTTCTAATATTTACTTTTTTCCTAGCTTTTCATTAAGAAAACAACCTTATTGAGAACATAATGAGATCATAATGTTCACCGTTAAAATACATCTGCAATCCTGTAAATGAAATATATAAAGCAGAGCAAGGAAAAACAAAAATCCAACTAAAAACCCACACATAAACAAAAACCCCCACAACTTTACAAAGTTGGTACTGCCGCTACAGATACTGTTCCTGGCATAGCTTAAAGGTCTTTGTTTCTGTAAATTCAATTGAGTGTTCCTATTTCTAAGTCTCGCAAGAGGTTCTAATTATTGTTAGAGGCCTAATTAGCATTTAGTATTACATTACAACAACTGCAGCAAAATTGTACCCGTTCTCCAATAAACAGTATTCACAGTGTGCAATCAAGCTGCTGTACGATGCAATGAGAATTAATAGCACTGCACGACAATGGTAAATCCTACAACTCCCGCTGTGTGTGTTTAATAATTTTTCACTCCTTCCAGATTGTTCCCATCAAGCGCAATTCCCAAGATCCTAATCAGCTTTCCTCCCCATCAATACTACATAGAGATCTGAGCACTGAAAATTATCTGCAATTTCAAAAAGTGCTTTGTTGCATTATTAGGCCACTGACCTAAGAGGTAATGGGTAAATAGTTTCTGAAAAATGTCCAAAGCACAACATAAATTAGGGATTATAGTCTTGCCTGCTGTTCTTACCAGAGCTGTAACTGCAAACTCTAACAGTTTTTACATAAAATCCTTAACTATGGTGTTATTTTTTACACAAAAATTAGTACAAAGATGACAAGGTTTATATTTAAATAAGTCCCTTTGCCATATTTTACACAAATAATACAAAGCTGGAGAGCCACTAGCACCTTGTAAATGCTTTGCACATGTATATGCACACAGAGAGCAATCAGAGAACGGCTATCATGGTTTTGTCTGCGTTCATACATGCAGAATATGCAAGTCACTTCTGGAAAGAGATGCTCACACAAAGTGGTACATCTAGAAATGGAATCTGTCTTCTTTGGTCTTCTTTTTTTAGCCAAAGGAGGAAATATAAATCCTTGTGAGAATACTATATTGTGATGGTCTGATAAATTCAAAATTCACCATGTTTCCTTAGAGCATATCCATCTCATACGTTTCTCTGACAATTAAGATTAACTTAATACAAAAACAGAGGCATTAGAGGGGCAACTTACTTCTATAGGGAAAACACAATATGTCCCACTGATACAGTGGCAAGGTCCATCCTCCACATACCCAGATATAGGGACTCCCTTCCTGTATAGAAGTGTAGCTGTGTCAGTGGTGGGGCGCTAAGGGAGCCAGACACCTCACTCACAGGTCCAGGTGCTGGTAACTGAGCACCAACAGACATTTGAATACTGTGAAAGGAGTTGTAAGTTTGGCAAAGCCCTCCCTCTGGCTTTGTCACAGTAATTTGTTTCAGTTAATGGAGTTTCAGCCTTTCCCCATAATCACTATCCCTTATTATGGAAATCTTATCTGTATAATAAACTCATCTTCTCACAAGGGAGTTCTCCCTTCCTTTCACAGTTTGTCAGTGCCAGTATCATTTAAGTTTTACCTTGTAGTCAGAAAATAATTTCATTTTACCTAGTTATCACGAGATATAAAATGCAGAGGTATTAATTACCAATTATCACTACCTCTGACAAAACGTGGCATTATTACTTTTCTTCAGACAAAAAGAGGATTTGTTCATTAATCTTACCCCCATCCCCCCCCCAAAAAAATTGCAATATTATTCTGCAGTAATTTGCATCTCTTTCTGATGAGCTGATTGTGGATCACACTTGAAAAAACACCACGTTATGACATATCTGGACACAGCTGCAAGCATGTGGCAGAAAATGGACAGAAGAGCTTGACAAAAAAAACAGAAGAAGGGAAAGAGCAAAAAGGTAAGCACAAACTCAACTCTGGTCTGAAGTGTTGATAGCTTTTAAAGAAAAAAAGCACACAAAGTCTAATTTATGCCAGTTGAAGGGGAGATACACAAAGCACAACAAGGAATTCCATATTTTTTGGTTACGCAGAGCTAACTATGAACTAAAACAAAGGGTTAGCACCAAGCCTTTCTTCCCAGTCGGCAGTGTTAATAAACACATAATCTGTGAACTGTGAAGGCAGCTTCTCCTTCTCAATGGATCCACTTGAAAAATGTGGACTTTTCAGCCCAGCCAGTAAAGCACAGTTTTCATGAACATTTCTGAAACAGCCTACTTTGCTAAAATTAATTACATGTATCTGCAGAATAGAACATCTTGTTACCATACTGTAAGTTGAAGGCAAAAGAACAGCTTGATCTTCAAGGAGGTGGGGGAAAACGATGTTCTAAATATGAACTCCTCATGAGGCACGTGACACTTGGTGGCCTTCACTTGGGTTGTCATTGAAGATGTCACACTGTTAAGTGCAGCTACTGCAAATAAAATGCTGAGATGGGTTTATCTAATGTAACACAACTGTTGTCTTTGCTACACAGCTAAGCATTATTTGCTCTTCAAACCTTCCTTTCTGGTTTTCCCTCTTCAGGAAGCCCACAAATCAAACAAATTTACACCTCACAAAACCAAAACCAACATAACTGATTTTAGTATGCGCTGTGGATATGAAAGCTGCGACAGTCAGATGAGAACGCTGGCACAATTTTTATTCTACACTGACACTTTTCTCTACGGCAGCCATAACCCACAGTTGTGTAGGTGACTTTGAACTCACTTCATGGCCGTCAATTTGTGTGACTCTCGATGAGCTCGTGAGGCAGCTTTCTCCATTACATATGAGTTTCTTTTCACTGCATGTTCAAAATTTGCCTGTCATTCAGTATTAACTCTTTTCTGCATATTCTCTTCCTTCTTTTTTGGCCTTTAAGTTGGCATATCATCCCCAAGTTTAAAGCTTTTATATATAAAAGCAGGGGGACCTGATTCATTTAATTTAAAAATATGAACCCAATAGACATAATCCAGAATCTCTGGCTCTGAACTGGGTTAGCATATGTTATATTTGATTTGTATTTCTATCAGTATCAACCCAAGCATCCTTATACACACCAGCTATGAACATGATTTATAGCAAGTCATTCAAGGGAAAGCATATAGCTTCCCTTCACAATTTGACGTTATCAAGATTACTTCAGAAGCTGGCAGCAGCTACCACAAGCAACAAGCTGTCACTGTAAATAAATCACTCCCTCAGAAATAAAAGTTAAAAATATAGATTAACGTGAACAGAGGTCAGTATTTTAGGCTTAGCTTTTGTTTCAACTCTCAGCCCAGCCACAAATCAACCCTGTGTCTGACCAAAAAAGAAAGACAAAAATTAGCACAAAACTTTTCATTTGTATTTAAGACAGAAAGCAAAAGCAGACATTAAAAACAACACAAACAAAAAAAGCTAGACACCATGCCTTTGGGTAGCACAGTTTATCAGATTAATCACATGGATTTAGTCTTGGCTAAAAAGTGCTAGCCAAGAACTCGAACAAGTGTGGTCTTTAGAGCTTACACTACCAGTTTTCAAATATTCTAAATAAAATGGCTAAAAACACTTAATAACTGTTTTGGGAATGACTGGCCTCATACTTCCAGTTTCTATTCAGATATCCCTACTCGAACAGCATTCTTATTCCCAAGGCTACTGCATCCTGCTCATGTACATCTACAAAGAGGTACTTGAAAAGGCCATCAACAGAAGTACCAATGTACTCTGTGGTAAGAATGTTAGCTGGTAATGTGCAAATCCCATCAGAGTAGATTGAAAATTAGTACAGAAACACCTACCCACCCTCAACAATACCAAAACAAAACAAAATGAGAGTTCTTAATTAATCTGCTTTACTTTTCTTTCTTAATGAACAATGTTTAAAATATTAAAAAAAAATCAAATAACCTCCTTAATATTCTAAGTTCTCGATTACATAAGTCTAAAATTGAAACAACTCCTTTGTTACTCAATCCTTTAAGTAAAACAAGTCAAGTAGAGGAAGCCACCTGGAAGCAGACTTGCTAGAAAGTCAAAACAGCTTTTGATAGGAATTACACGATGACAAAAACATTTTCTTGGGACTTTGGCTCCCAACTGGAATGCTTTTATCAGTGCTTAAATATCCTAGTTTCTTCTTGGCAAAAAAGCACCTAAAAATTCTACTGGAGAATATCATTAATTTCAGAACTGTAATTCAGAGCACTTGCTGATTAAATTATCCCAAAACACTGGAGTCTTAAAAGGAGTCTCAGTCATCTTTCCACAACTTTATCCAGTCAGGTATTGTTCAGTAACCACATAGATGTGGACATCTTCCACTATCAGCAATCCTACAGCCGTTGAGATGTCCTCTATCTTTCTTGTCAGCCATTTTATGTCTGACCAACTCACTTATTTTGCTTCTTACATTTTGACACATGAAAAGTCATACACTTACATTTCATTGTTAGAGGACTCTAAGCATAAAGTATGCCAAGCATTTGGACTCTAAGCATATTTTCTCTCCACAGAAAAAATAAGAATCTGAAATTCCAGAAAACAAATTTGTTCATTAAAATATTCACAATGTTTTTGATAATGTGACACCATCACCTAGAAAATGTGAAAGTTCTGAAAAAATCTCATTACATTATACTGCTTTACACTACTCTACTCATCCAACTATCTTTTTCGAAGCCAATACAGCATAAACATGAAACAAAATAACTGTGAAAAGTATATCTTCTACAGTTTACCACTCTTTGATATGTAAATAATTCACTGCAATCCTTTTTAATATTTTCCCTCTACTCTTATGCTGATAAAGCATTTTTTGCTATAAAAGAATATACTACATTTATTAGCACATGTGTACAGCTGTATGCAAAAAATACTGTGTGTGAACAGAGCTGAAGAGAAGGAAAGATGAATTTTTCATGCTTTCAAATGTAATAAATGCAAAAGCTTTAGGATATGTTCAAGTTTACTCTGTGTGTGTGCTGTGTTTATAGGTAATACATGAGCAAACATGCAGATCTGAAAAGTAGAAAACAATCAAGGTGAAAAAAGCTATAATTAATGATCAACAGAAACTGAAGGCTTCTAGATATTCACATCTAAGAGAGATGAATCCCCAGGCCCAGTACACAGGACTAAAGGTGGACAGATGCATTTGGATGCTCTAGACTTCAACTGGGGGCTCTGTTCTTAAGCAAACAAAGCATCTCAATTCTCTCCCCCTCTGACATGAGGGACATCGGAATCAAGATAGCTACATGAATACTAGCAGTGATGTCTGCACTGCAACTCAAGGGCCCAAACCAAATTAAGCAAATTGATTCATTATACATTCTAGCCTATGACTCTTACTGTGAACTTTAAAAGGTAGAAGTTGTCAGTTGGCACACAAGGGAGTACACGTACCTGCACAGAGACAAGTAACAGGGGAAAAAAGCAGGAGGAAAGCAGAAAACAATTAGTCTTCAAATACTTTGCTACAAATTTTTTAAAGCCAGAGTGATTCTTTGTTCCATGATCAAGGAAAAAAAATACTTGTGTCAGTACAGTCAAGAACAGATATCTCATAAGGCTCTAGTGAATAGCTGCAAAGCATGCAGCAGCCAGAAGGTGAATGCTCTCTTCTCCCAGTACACAATTAGTACATTTGGTTTTTGAGTCAACAACTTCGCTATGGTGTGTTTGGCAAAGGAAGATTAAGTTATTTGATTTTGCACTTATACTCTACTTATGAAATCTTGGAGTCACCCCTCCTCCCCCCTTTTTAAACCTGTTATCCCCACCACATGCCACCTCCCCCCTCAGCAGGGGCCTCGGTCATGAGAAATTACTGTGCTGCCTCGTGCCCATAAGAAATTGTAGGGCCTGGTGTTCGAGTTATCCAGGCATAACAAGTTATTTCCCAGCATGCTCACTGATTAGGTACCTTCCATAACCATAAAGTCAACAATAATCTACCTACATGCCCTTTCTGCAGGTGGCTGACCTATAAATGTTAAGTAAGTCAGTGGCAGTTCAGTCTAAATTACTTGCAAAGCATTATGCGTAAACATTAATGCTGCAGCATGTCCTTAACTATACAACTGGGACTCTATAGTCTGCAAAATAATGTGACGTGATATTTTTTCCTATGTAAAAGCCTTTTTACCATTATAAAATTATGCAATGCCCCTCTTACCTGATGTTCCATTATTTCCTTCAAGTCTGTCCCATAAAAATTAAAAGCAACTTCTTTTAGTTCAGGGCTAATTTGTCCCCTCTTAACAGAGTGTCTCTTTTCTAAACATCTACTGACCCAACATACTGACACAGATTTCTATCAAAATTTTTCTGTGAAAAACTTTCTAATAGAACATATTTTTTAAATTCACCTGACTTCTTCCACTGCCTGAACAAAAGATTTAGAGCTTTAGTACTTAAAAAAATCCAAAACCTCACATACCATGGGAAACCACGACTATCAAATAAAATGCTATAACATGTACCATAAAAGCAGTGTAGGAGGAACAGTGGCTGCTATGTTCGAGTGGCAGTACTGAAGAGCACAGAGGCTGTGATTTCATGCAGTGCCCTGTGACTGGAATGATAACAATCCACATTCCCTGTGCAGTCACTCAAACACTTCCCTTTGGGTATTGTGGCGCTGAATGCTCTTTGCTATTAACTACAAGCAAGAGGAAAAGAGTATGTCACCTTCTTGGAAACTCCAAAATGCACAATTGTCTGACACCGTTTCAAAATCAAAATCAAAGACTTGTCAATTTTTCCAGTTGCCTTCTGGATTAATTCTTTCACAGAAAATGCTAAGGAGAACAGCATTCAGCAGATTTAGTAAGCAATATGGGACACATGATTTTGTCAGCATTGAGTTCAACAGCTAAACTCATCCAGTAGCTTAATTATGAGCAGTCCTAAACCTCAGTCTGCAATTATAAATGCTGTTAAATTAGTTCCCAGAATTATCTCCAGGTGGAGAAGGCAGACATATGGTTGTATTTTACTATGAGGATGACAAAGGGCAAAAACCAGTTTTTAGACTTGAGTAAATATTTCTCCAGGATAACCTGTGCAGACAGTTGGTATTTTACAATAAAGTTAACTTCAGTGATATGAAGTACCAACACAACTCTTCTATCTCCTCTCAGATTAAACATCACTTAGATACTCTTCTGCAGAAACAGCTTTTTCTTCCATCCTCATTTTGTCACCAAAATGAAAAAGCCAGCAAACAAACAATGAAAACAAACCAGCTCCTTTCATCTATAAAATGATGAAAATATTTGAAACGCCTCAAGGACATTGCAGTAGCTACTCTTAAGAGGGCAAATAGGAGATACCAAGAGAGCAACACCACAGAGTTTAACCAAAAGCAGATTTATATTAGCTTCTTCACATAGTTTTTAAGATAGCTTTGCTGAGCCTATTCCTTAAATTATATTTGAGGGAAATGGACAAAAATTACTGCTTTGTATTCATACTGGTCTTTGAGCTACAGAGTGACTGGTGACCATTTTGCTCATCAGTAAAACAGCCAAATAGGTCAGTGTTCCACCACCTCACACTGCAGACTCATCAATACACCCGAACAGCTCATGTTTGGGAATCCTTCCTACTGCAAGACATGAATGACAAACTTGAAGCAACTAAAAAACTACGTAATATAAACACTGAGACATATACATTTTCCATCATTTCTACTTTGAAAGAGATAACCCACTTTTGCAGTGGTATAAAATCCTGATGACGATCACAAAATTCTGAACCTTAAACTGCCACACGAGCACTGAACTCCACTCTTGGGTAGTACAGTAGCATTCAATCTGAAATCAGAGAGAAGTTCAGAAATACAATGACTCAAAAGGAAGCAAAACTTCCAAACAAAAGATGCCCTTCTAGAGCTGCTCAGAAGTTCAGGATGGCAGAGATGGATGATGTGCACATAAGATAGTCAAGGCCATGCCATCTTCTCACAGCCACAGCTCCCACTTGCTCAAGAGAGAAAAAGCACACACATGCTCCAAGTTTCTCTAAGCTACAACATGGCAGTATTTCCAAGCTGTTCACTACCGCTTTCTGTTTATAGAAAAAATATGCCATGCTTTTTTACCTTCATTTCGATTCCATGTTATTCTTTCCAAAGAAGGTACGACACTGCTGTTCAAATGTAAAAGAAATAAAAATATTTCTGGAAAAGCAGACTTCAAAAAATTAATCTATACTGTAATGTCCCTTGTAGGTTTAAAAACCAGCACCAAATAGTAAAATATATGCTATTATTGCCCAGTACACATTTATTGTATGCCAGAGTTCAAAAACAGTTAAGGAAATGGAAAAGTTGCTTTTTTCCCTCTACACAAATTTGTTAATGGGGAACATAATGGTAAGCCATGTTTGCTGGCATTCTGTGAAACATCTACAAATTGCCTCTGCAAAGCATTATAGGTTGTCAGACTAATGCAGTTGAAGATAATTTGGCCTTTCAGTGAATTGAACCTCACAGCACGATTATACTCCAGCACCAAGTAGAGTGTCACAATTATTCTTTCATGCTGAATTACCATATAATGTCATAAGCCTACCTGTCATAAGTCCTGCAGCCGAGCTTGAATTTTTTTCTAAATCTATGGTTCATGGGGGAAAAAAATGAATTTTTTGCTTCTAATGGAAATCTGATTGTTTTTATCAACAATAAATTTCATAGCAAATCAAAGGATATGCTTGGACAAACAATCTGATACTCAAGGTTAAAAAACACACAAATAATAAATTGCTGGTGTGTCATGTTCAATTTTTACTACTGCATTACACTGCAATAACCATAACAGGATCTAAATTGTTGTCAGAACATTAAACAAACCCCCTTACTTCACAAAGGCATCCTGCCTGAGTAATTCACACAACGGAAACAACTATCACATTTTCCACTGTCCCACCACCATACCATACATCAATGCAGTTTATGCATTTGGACAATTTTTTGAATAAATTACTTCCATCCTGGCTGATGTTGCCACTTCGGTAAGAGACAGATCAGTTTTAATTGTCTTTTTGTCTATACTGAGCCACTGTTCCTCTGGCTCCTTCCTGCCCTTACATCCTGAGCACCAAAATAAACTATGACCATATCAAATGGCTTCATTCTAGGCAAATCAGTGCTCTTGAAAGAAAGAAACCCATGAGCTCACTTGTCATTTCCACTGTTATTAGTCTTCTTCCTTGCATTCACCTAAACAAAGTTGGGGAAATGGGGGTGGGCGGGTGTGTGTGCTTTTAAAGTAACAAACTAGCTCTGACCCAGACTGAACAAAAGATAATGTAAATTCAACTCACTGCATTGGTTGGATGAGTATTACCATACAAAACACTAACTTCAAAACCATTACTTCAGTCAAAATCCCATTCCTGGCAAATAAGCATCAAACTAAAGAATTACCAAAAAATGACATTGAAAAGCCTTCTCTCAATACTCAAAATAAATGCACTTTGCTTTAGTCAATCTTATCTCACATGAAGATACAATGTTAACTGCACACAAACATACAAGGAACTAACTCTGCACTGTGTCAAATGAGATGCTGGGATCTGAACAGATCAACACTAAAAAACTATATTCAGCTCATTAAGCGCTTATTTATAAATACTAGTTTTACCTGCAGCTGAAAACATCTCACCACCTGATGGGTAGTCATTAATGTTATACTACATAAACTCAGCGTACTTATGATAATTAATACATTTGTAGTTAAACAACTGTACATTGAGTTTGACTTTCATTACTTAAAAAGAAGCAAATAAACAGTATTAATGCTTAGAACAGAAAGGCCATAATTCCTTGTCTCAACACATAGCTAGAGCAGCAGAAGAGAAGGGCAGCCTTCCTCCCTTTGCACATAAATGCCCACACTCAGTGCTGTTTGTGGGTTACCCACCTGCCCAAGCTCAGCCCAGCACACAACTGAAGAACGAGCAGCAACTATCAGCACAAACAAGCTGTGTCTGTATGACACAGAGTTAATGACTTAACATCACATCTTAGGTTGCCTTTAATAGCAAACCAAACTGACAGAAAATAACATAAGTTTGGTCAGTTGGATCCAGCTCCATTTTCTAACCAAGACCCCCTTGCAATTGCCAACAGCACAGCACAGCCGTTTGTACCAGTGACTGTGTGCTGGTGTCCTCCAGAGGCAGAGCCAGATTACTAACCTATTAGTGGACAGAGCACAAAAAAATCACCTTTCTATTGGATGACAATTCAAAGATACAAACATGTCTTAGCACCTATGCTCACATTTTAAAAATGAACATAATAAAGCTAACCCCCATCTCCCTCACCTTATGGAGTGAAAATGTAATGTATGCCCAAAATGTCAATACCAGACTTATTTTTCCTTGTTAACTAAACCTTTACCAGTTGGTACTATTTATTTATAACCTCTGAAGCAATAATAAACACAGAACTATGATTTACTTCAAGCCTTTCTATTATTAAAACACTTTGTCTTATTGTTTTATTGATTTACAATCTGTCCTACTTACATTTTTAGCATCTGAAAACAATCAAGGCACAAAGCTGCAAAATGTTTAGACATTAATTGTTAAGAGACAGCATTTTATTCCAGGCTAGGGGTTTGAGTCCTCGACTGCTAAGCATTCTGGTACGGAAATGATTTATGGCCTTGTAGCAATAACGATGCGGCAGAGCCATTAACATATTGGCAGACCCTAGGATGGATTATCGACATTGATTATTTCATGGACCACTGATATCCATTTGTTAAGAGAAGCTCGAAGATGGCCTCTCTCTGACTGAAATCTTTTACGAGCAGACAGCATTTTAAGTATTAGGAACCTGGGATTTGGGCAATTTTTTTCTTCCTGTTCCCCTCTGCCCTCCCCCCAGTCTACCTCTGTCTCCTCTTAGACTCTAACAAAAAGTGTCAAAAATTAAAGTTCATTCTTCACTATGGTCTTAATTTCTCAACTCATCGTAACCATGTCTTCTTTAAAAATTAATGATTGCCAGCATTTAGCCACTGGTTGTTGCTATGAAGATCTATGCAAAAAGCAAGGATCCCTATAGAGTGCATGATATATGGAATTCTCTTTATTACTACAATAAAACTTACTGACATTTCAATACTTCTGCAAATAGCATTATAGTATCAATCTTCTGAATTAGGTTGAAAATTAAGTTGTAAATTAAAAGAAAGTGTACTTTGGAATACAACATGATATGTCACCTAGAAAAAGACCTTTGTGCATAACAGAGCTGAGCAGAAAAACTGAAAGATAAGCCCAGGTGCCTCTAAAGTGCCTATTTCATCATAAAGGATCTAGGTTATATTTTACAAGAAGAATACAGTCTGAAAGCCCTTATATTTCACCTCAGGAGAACAGATTCTGAATGTCTTTTAAAAAAAAAAAAAAAAAAGATGAATTTGACAGCAGCCGCTCATTAGCAGAGATGCCAAAAAAGCCTTTGCAAGGGACAGGTGGGATTTTAGGTGGAAGAGGGCTGGGAGGGTGGGGAGAAAGATGCAAAGATGAGAAGGGAAGGAAAAGGGCTTTATTTTTAGTATAGGACCGCAGTGAAAACACCCTGCCTTCTTCAAGTATACTTCCACCTACTTGAGTTACCAGAAAATAACAAATTATATCCACTATTACACTTGAGTTGTGCCAAAAGAATGAAAAGTGTTATACTTCAATCAAAGTATAATTTATAAATAACTTCACTTACGGACCTGTTTGAGACTACTAATAATGCAGGTTAATGGCTGAAAAATGAATTTCTGTGCCCCCCAAGACAGGTCTTTCAATATTTTCTAAAACAGGAGCTGCTAATGAGGTGATACATCAGGCTGAAATTCAAGCTAATATAAAAAATGTGTTCATGTTCACTGTGCATAAACACAAACTAAAAAAAGTTGTTTTGCAATAGGAAAAAGCACATACATTAATACTCAAACAAGGAAGATGTTATACAGAGGAACAGCTACCTGCATAAAGGAAACCTCAGCTCTCCAGATCATTCCTATGTATTCAGCAACATTAATGGTAAATAGTTCCATCACCAACTCCTCCATTTTTAGGAAATTCAACAGCTAACACTCTGCATGACTTCTCTTTTGAAGTTACACAATTCTGTTATAAAGACATCAGGAAGCTAAAATAATCCCATTGCCTAAATGGATTCAACAGTAACTATGTTACAAAATCAAGTCACTTATCATTTACAGCTTTATAACGCCCTTCATAAAACAGCCATCTCCTTTACAGTTTGTCACAGTGCTTTTGTAAAAAGGGCATTACACCTAAGAGTAAAACCAGATTTCGCTTGGGTATGGATCACCATCTTTAAAAACTACCCAAAATACATGGAAAGAAAGGTGCTCTTAGCCTCACCACACCTGAAAGTCCAAAACACACCTTACATTGTCAGAAGTACTTTTGATGGTTTAATGCGTAAGCAGCTTCTTCAAGGGGATAACACACACCTGAATGACACCGGCACCTCTCCAGCACTATCACCTGGCAAGGAGGAGCGCTCTCGTGCAGCCTGGCGAATGTGCCAGTGTTTGTAACTACACAGAATCCAGAAGAGATGGGTCCAGAGGATGCATTTGTTCTAAACTGGCATTAATTTTTAAATGGGAGATAATGTCTAACTTTCAGTAATAAAATTCACGTAGACAGTGAAATGCCTGGAAAGAAAAATAATCCCACACGCACATATACAACACTCGGAGTAACAGGTACGTTTGTTACCAAATGCTTGTGAATCAAAGCCCTACTACCACATCTCCAGGAGGAGGCCACTGAGACTCCTGAGATTTTTCAAGAATCCCAGCCCTAAGCTGGCAGAGTCATGGAGAGGAAAGTACTTTTAAGCAAGCATTCACTCAGGGGTCTCCAATACCTGCTCCAGGGCTGCCGAAGACAAGCATGGTGGTCCCCTCCGCTGGAGCAGCCATGGACACCATCTCGGGTAGGGTGCTCAAGAGAAGCCCTAGGGCAGACTTTGAGCTGCCAGTCCTCACACAAAAAGGAACTGCCCCAGCACCAGCTAAGCAAAGTGATCTTGTCATGTTAATACAAGAAGGTACAATAGTGAACTAAGTCCAATGCCAAATCTAAAAAAAAAAAAGCATTAATTTTTCAAATTTCACACAAAACCAAAATTTGATGAGAATTCATCTACATACACAAAAACTTATCACATGGCTTTACACATGGAAAAATTCCTAAGTATCTCACAATATTGTTTAGTCATGGTATCAGTTTGAAACTGCTGCAGTATTCAGTGCAATAACAGAGACTGTACAGTATTCACCAATATAGACAACCTTTGAAAGCCCTCTTTGAAGGTTTACAATTTCTGCATGGAGAGGATGACTTCCAAATTTAAATTCATCTTTGTTCTAGTGTAGAAAACTAATAATGACCACTCACACAGATGGATTTTAAACACACCACCCAGAAAAAACAACATGAAAAGAACAAACTAAAAATGTATTCTAGCGAGTCAAAGACTTGCATAGCCTATATGCATACCTCAAAAGAGATTTCTTTAATTGCAATGGACTTCTGTTTTTCCAGTATTTGACATGGCCAAATAAGATCTCAATGATGAATCACTGAAGCTACAGTTATAATTGCAGATTTACAGTGCCAGGTTGAAATCAGTGTCACATTCACATCCCCTAAACGAGATGCAATGACTACTACTACTGTTTAGCAACTGATCTATACAAATTTAAATGGACCGTGATTTTTCTATAGCCAACCCTCAGACATGCTGCACTTCCCATTCTCCTCATCACCTAAAACCACTAACCCACAACTAGTATTAAAACAGAGCCTCTGTTCTGTTAGTTAACTTCTAAATGACTAATACACACAGAAAAGAAACACCTTTGAGAGAAACAGGCAAGGAAGAAAGAAGAAAAGTGACTCAGAGTCATGTTTGTGAGATTTTCACAGCTAATCACACACAAGACTGATTCACTGCTCACCTCGCTCTGTTCACTCATTTTTCATATCATACTTTTCACTGCCCCATCAGCCTGCTCCACCAAGGTCAAATGAAGGAAATGATAGCTACATACCACACTAAGATTTATTATAAACACTTCTGCTTTCTTCATATGTGGAGGAAATATGTTACTGACATTACTGTTTATAAAAATTAATGTAAGCAGTAAAGGCCAGAGTGGATAAATAATAAATATAAAAATCCAATAAAAAGGGCGTAATTTTTCTCACTCATTTGCAGTGCCTGAATATTTTTTTTAATCAACAAGACGACCAAAATTTCCAGCATATAACATGACAATTATCACTGTTACACAAGTCAAGTACTAGCACGCCTCTTTTTTTTTTCCCCCTTCCTTTCTTATACATTAATTGAAATTTCAAACCTGGGGCATAAATGCCACTTCAGCTACAGTAACAAAGTCTCTGCGAATTAATATATATAACAATTATGAATGAGTGCACACCCAGAAACTCAGGCCTGAAAGTAACCTATTAACTACAAGAGATGATTTGCAGCATGTTAACAAAGCCAAGTGATTTGGCCATGTGTAAATTCCTGCTTAGAAAGAAGAGTGGTATTTCATTATTGCAAATCAGGAACTAACACGCTGAAGAATTAATGAGTTACCTCCAAAATAGCTACAGATTTGTCAAAAAGGTGGTCAAACACCAAGAGTCTTTCACTTTCCATCCAAAAGCCGATTTTGAAGATGTCCAAATCACCTGTGTACTCTAGTGCCTGGCATGGAAATTCTGAGACAGTACAGAAGAGAATAAATAAAGGTGTCTTTTCACATTGCCTATGAATGACCACAGAACATCATTACACCAATTTTCCAGGACTATAATGATTTTACTAAAGAAAAGCTTATTAAGACGTACTTAAGATCTTTGTATAATATGAACAAAGCATTTCAGTACTTATTCTCAAGCTGTCAAATTACCTATTTTTATAAAAGAAATGGACATTTTTCTTGGTATCTCTTTAGTTAATTAGTTTAGCTTTAGCAGTTAATGCTAAATGACTACAAAAAAAAGGTGACTGAAGATTTGAGTGAATGCAGGGCCAACAAAACTCTGTAGTACTTCTCACCAGTAGCTCTGACCAAAAAAAAAAATTATATTCTGTATTCGCAGAAATACAGAAGTACAGAAAAATAATGCAAAATATGCAAGATGCCAAAAATTTGCTGCAAACATCAGATGTGGTATATGCATCCATGTTCAACATAGAAATTACTGACTCTTCAATCTACATTAAAGAGCCATCATAAAAAAATTCATCGCAATGAAATAACTCAAGTAGACCCTCAAAAACACAGTTACACTGAGAAGGACAGGTCTCTAATCACACTTACCTATGCAAATGAATGAGACTTCCTTTTATTTACACACTTATCAGAAATGTAAACTGGGAAATTAATTACTGTTCTCATATATAGACCCCAGGGACTACCCCTGAGAAGGCATACGTAGTCTATATCAGGGCTCAATATAGTTGTATGTACAGTAATATTGGACACAACACTCCCAAAAGAACTTAGAGCAGCAAGAATGCTACTGTTCTAGTTTACAGCTAAAAATATTTCTATAAACAAATAAATCATATCTCTAAACAGCCAGGACATGTGACATGGAACCACATGATCTTTATTTTAATTTTATTTTTAATTTTCATTTTATTCTCAATTTTAAAAAAAATTAGGAAAATGGAAGATTACAAGTGGAGAAATTACAGATCAGCAGTTTTGGTTTTTCTCCCAACAAATTCCATTTCACGCCAAAACAAGATTAAATCCCCTTTTCTAGGGTAACTTTCCGCAGCAAAAGGAGTTCTTGCCTCTTTGCAAGAACAGAGGATGCAGCAAATCACCTCCTGATGTTAGCTAAATTACTTTTAAAAACGAAGGAAATGCAAAATATGTAACCTAAATCAAAATCTCTTATGCCCTAAGAAACCAGGTACTACTTACACTAAAAATAGCACCCATATTTGTCATATTTCATAATCATACTGTTCCTAACCAAAAAGCTCTGAAAGACAAATTATTCTTTTCCTTCAAGGTAGGAAGTATCTTGTAAGTATCAAGTAAGTATACACTCCATAAGGGCTATATAACATCATCTTCCATCAGAGTGACCGGAATTATTCTACATGACTGTCCCCAGTCCTCAAGGAGAGACCACAGAGTAGAGCAGTAGATGATGGAAACAGCTCACACCAGCAATTCCCGTGACTTCGACAGACACTCTGAATGCATTCAGTGTCCACATCCAGAAGCCAATGTACATGACCAGGTTTCAAAAACAGATTAGCAAATACATTGTACAGTTGAACAACATCAGTTTTTCCCACATAATTTCTATGCATCTTTCCAAGCCCAAAATAATTCCCTGGAAATGTGTAGAGACTATTAATCAAGACAAGTTCTCCAGTTTAAAGAAGCCTATGTGTTTTATGGACACTGGAAAGCTCATCAGTAAAAACACTACACTATAATTATCTTCATAGCAATTTATTCATTGACATGCATAAGACTAAATCGCCTTTCTAAAAATTCAATTAAACACATTATATTACTATGCAAATAGCTGTTTCCCACATACTATTGAAGCCAACAACTGAGGAACAGTTTCTCTTTACTCTGATGACTTGCATTTTTCTCCATTTGAAAGCACATCAGGGCACTACACGGAAATGTCTTGTTAGCACAGTGTGTTCTGGTTTTTCATAACCTGCTGAGTGGAAGGGGAAGGAACAGGTTGGGCCAACCCGTGTTCTTCCAAGTGTCTGCGTGAATCCAAGGGATTCCGACACAACCACCCCATGCTGCCAGAAGATATTTTGCCCAGTATGCTGTATATAAACCTTCATTTCTATTTGCATTCTGCACTGAAATGATATTTGATTTCTAAAATTAAAGCAGTGGATAAAATTAAGACCTACTGATTTTCTCCAGTAGGGTAACTCTTATATTTCTGTTTCTATATAAGCAGATAAATAACAAAAAAACCCATCTTGTGATCCTCTCATGTAAATAAAATCTAGTAATAGTCAAAAGCTACAGGTCTGTTTCCCTTAAAAAAAAAGACAATAATATCATGGTACCAAGAAGCTGCATCAGTGGGAAAGCATCTGATTTTTCTTCAGTAAAATAAAATGTGCATAATGGGCTTATTATTACCATGCACCTGAATGCAGTATCCAAATGCCTGCCTCGAACAGTTTGTAAGAGAAAAAAATGTTTTTATTCACAATGGCAAAAGCAACAATAACTGATTAAAGTAAATTTAGTGGAAACATTAAAATAACAGCTGTAGAAAGAAAATTTATTTTTCTCTAGCATACTGTGTGAACTTATTGAAAATAATCAAGTACTCAGTTTGAATTAACTGAGTGTGAGTGAATCTTGAGAAAAGGAGAAAGAGATGGCAATAAAAGGCACTAACAGGAATTTGTTAGCTCCTTCTCTGCTTGGTTTCTTCATATATTTTAAGAAAATCTGCAAAGATGCAAAGAATCCTCCTGTGTTCGGTTAGCAGTAAGTAAATTGCTGTGGGCTCTGACTGCTGGAATACTTTAGCAGGCAATTCCTCTCTGTCTTTCATTCTGTTTGTCTGTGTTAAATTCCCCCTCTGCCCTCATCCATTCTCACATCCAGTTGCCAGCTTTGTCCATCCATCAATCCACACACTTTGTCAGTGCTGACTTCATCCTGGCTCTCACAATCACATCCAAGCAAGGCTGCTGCCACGAGGGAGCTTTTCGCCTCCCATCTGCGTCTCCCTGATCTGCTGACTGAGGCCCTGCCGCTTGTCGTTTTCTATTGCACAGGCAAGCAAAACCACTAATACTGAACCTGATTTCTATCGTGCAGCTTTTCACCTTTCCTATCGGGAGGAACACAGAAAGAGACAGACAGACAGAGAAGGGGAGAGAGAGAGATGTTTGCTGAATTTTCTAAAACAATTCGTCCGCTAGTCAGGTTGAGGCTCAATTCATCTTCAGCTCTACAAAACATCAATAGACATCACAAGGAGAAAATGTATCACTAATTAAGGGTTGATAAGCTCTACGTCAAGAGCAGTTTAGGAGAAAAAAAAACACCTCACCAGCATATAGAGATTCTTTACCAGCTGAAACCCATGCAGCAGCTTCATGGCAACTTTAAGTTAAAATCTCATATAATTTTCTTGCATAAAATATGCTGTCTTAGAAGCAACATTCTGAGAAAATAACACACTAAAACCAGATGTGGCTTCATTCAAAAGGTAATTTACAAAGACTTAAATTTCAACTGGAAAAACATAAAAGATGACTAAAGAAACAAATTGTTACCTAGCAATGAAATTATATTAAATCACTGTGTTTTTCTTGTTCCTTTTCCTCAGTTCAGTAGTGCAATATTCTAAGCACAAAATAACTACTATTAATATTTTTCTTTTAATTAGAAGCTAGGTACTCGCATAAACATGGTGCTGCTTCTTAAAAAAAAAAGTAATCTCATCACCTCAGCATTAGCTACAAATGACAAAAGTTCTTCAAACATTCCATTTGTGCACTGCAAAGTTGAAGAAGGGTGGAAGGGTATATGTTATCACTAAATCAGCAGTTACATGAGCAAAAGCATTTTATGAAATGGAAATTAGCTCATTTTCATCATTATCATATACTTGACTCTACCTGTAAAAACAAAATGGAACAAGAATGTTTCTGACAGGTCATTTCAGGAACAGAAATCACTTGCATGAAATCACTCACTAAGGAACCAAAACCTTCCCACAAACAACTCCTATGTCCCGGTATAAATCATTTTGCCTAATTGTGCTTCAGTTTACAAACTGCTCATTCACAACAACTTCGTGAACACACTATTTAGCTCACCACTAAAAAAATATTTTAATACGTTTAGATGAAAGATTCCATCAACAAAAACACAGGATTGTTCTATGAGCTGTACAAAGTATGTCAAATATTCTGGGACTTGCTGGGCAAAAAAAGGCTCTGTTTTCAGTCCCAGTTATACTACTAACTATTCCCTTAATGCTGAGTTCAGTAAATCCTGCTGATTCTTCACTCCTCAAAGACACAGAAGGAAGAAAAAAATAAATCTAATGATCAGGCCCAGGCTTTTTTCTCTCATCACACCCCTTCCCCTCAGGGATCAAACTGTTCTTTTCTCAAAGATATACTGACACACCCAAGAATCACATTCTGTCTACATGTAAACGTTCAATTACGATATCACAGATATGTTTTACTTTAAGTTAATTAGTTATTTTTAGCTAAAACTTGAACATTAAGCCAATACAAGAAAACACACATAAGAAGAAAAAAAGAGACTTGAGGGTGATGTGTGCTAAGGAGAATAAAGATCTTCCCTCAACATGCATGTATATGCAACCTGGGCCTTCCTGCTGCACAACTTGTATTTCATTGCCCTTACGAGGGGAGACAGAACCCCAGAACAGCCCAGGTTTACTCCCTGAACCACTGGTCTCACATATGTTCCAGGCACGACACAGAAGTAACTGAAAAGCAGCAGAAGAAAGTCTTCTTTGCTGTGCTACTATACACATCAGACATCTCTAATTAGACAGCAACAAAATTTTATTAATAGGCTGGACATTATGGAATGAGCTTGTTATAAATGGGCCCTGTCAAAGCCTTATTCAGCTACCAAATGAGTATTCTCAGTTCACTGCTCGCATCTGAAGCATCACCGCTGGTGCCGGATAACAAATGATTGCTATTAACCGTATTGTTAGTAATGATGGCTGAAAACAAACAAAAACCCATAAATAACAGTCTACAGAAAAATTAACCCATAAACTTGATAGATATCCAGCTGAGAAATAATAAATGACACTTTGGATCCTGCTGGGAGAAGCTAGTGGTTTTTGTTTTCTTCTCTGTCATTAACACATTTTCTGTGCTAAAAATTAGATTCTGATATATAATTATCAACGCTTCCAGATATTAATTCTGCTATCGCTCCCTCTGCTTCTCTGCTGGTTGGGTGTAATGTTATTCACAGATTACTCTGAGAAAACACATCAAACACTTAACAGAGCAGGTCAAAGTGACAAGCAGCTTTTGCTGACAACACCAACCTGCACAGCCTTTTTTACCCCGGACACAAAACAAATTTCTCATATTAATTAACTCTGGTTTCTTTGTAGCTAGAACAAATCTTTGCTATGTAACATGAGCTATGCATATTCCCAGCTGTCCTGATGTAGGCTGCACCGAGGAGGAAGAACTGACAATTATTATCTTGCTTTTACAGAGTGAAATCCACATTTGTTAACATCCTAGAGAAATATGCCTATTTTCACAGCCAATTAAAACAAGCTTCTTTTTACCAGATATAGTTTCAGTGGCAAAGCCATGCTTTCTCTCTCCTTTTAGGGGAAAAAAATAAAACCGACTATGAAAAAAACTCCAATGTTTTTATTGAAGATGGAAAAGCAGCACTACTTTATTCAATAGAAGAAAATTTAGGAGTGATTATTCACCTGCCTCTTGGGCACAAAAACTTTGCAACCTTTGCACACAAAGACAGCAATGATGGTCAGTCATTTGCAGCACCTGAAGACCCAGCAGGCAGCAGACCCCTCCTCTGCTGCACACCGTGCACACGACAGGTGACATGGCCCCTTCCTCCCCCTCACGCCCTTCCAGAAGACCTTTACTGTCCACTGCTGCACCCATGGAGCACGAGGCTGCTCACACACCAACGTCATGCATGCATGTTACACTGCCAGGAACACTACATTGCCTGGTGCATGCTCTGCACAGTTCGCAATGATTTTTTTAATACTGCTCATAAGCCTTTTTTATAACACATTTTTAACTATTTTGACATATATTCTTATTTGACTTGCTGTATTTATAGTGATATTTAAGTTCACTCATTTGAGCAATGACTTTCAGTTCCTTAGAGTTCGATGAATAATATGCTTCAGAGTATTAAAGAAAAAGAACCCTTAGGTAAACAAAATTAGAGGATATAAACAGATGTGGATCACTGTAAAGTAAGAAGAATGCACAGCGCAAATCACACAAATTTCTGGACATTCTTTCCTCCCCTTTCCCCACCTACAATAAAGTATAGGAGAAAAATCAGAGCAATGTTTCTGCCAACAAGTTAGAAATTCCCTTAATTGCAATTATTCAAGGGAAATGGCTTGCTCACTATTCACATGTTCTTTTCCAATTAAACAGCTTTCCATTACATTTGTAACAGCATCTAAGGAAAAATATTTTGGGAAAGTATTTAAATAAATTAAAAATGAAGGTTGGAGGGAGTATTTCCTGCTCTGCATGCCTAGTTTTTAATTTCCACATTGTGTCCCCATGGCCATGTTTTGCTGATGACAGAGTCTGACTCCAAATCCCATAGCTGCTATACACTACGTTTTCTCAGTATCTGGCACTGTGATATTAAATAACTATAAAACTAGAAAGCCAAAATAACTAAATCACCTGGCAGCCAATTTCTGAGAGTTAAACCACAAACCCGGAAAATGGTGGAGTGTGTTGAAATAATGTAAAGGAAACCCATAAATTCAAACTTTATGTTCTGTAAAGAACAAATATGAAAAAGGCATCAAAATAATGAAAGATTGTTTATGTATTCTGGCATGAAATGGGAATGTGTTATGAGAGAGAGCGCAATGGCAGAGACAGATCGACAGAGCTGACAGTGTGGTATTCATCCTGCATGGTACAGCAGACGTCCTGCTAGTGGCAGTCGACAGCGCAATAAATCAAGGGCTCTCGATGCTGTACCTACAGCTTATTACATCCAAGATGACAAATAAATAATAATCCCTGTCACAGCGGCCCTTTGCTCAAGGATTGAGCCTGAAACCTTTTGCTCATCACTCCTGGTCTTAAGTGAAAATACTAGAACAAGGGAATTGAAGGCCACAGTTTACTGAGCTCATGAAACACAAAGCAAGCTGGCCACAGGAACTAAAACCAAGCCAGAAAGGTCAAGTAGCAAGAAAGGATAAATATTTAAATAATCCCAGCAAAAGGATGGCAACATCTCACAGCTGTGAATCTGCAAGAGATTTGTAAAAACCCCAAGCCTCTCAAGTCAAGGCCCTAAACAGTTGAGACTGGCAGCATTAAGTTCCAGAGTTTCTGTTTTCCAATTACACACTGGGACACATGCCTGTGTGTTTGTTTGCTCCCTCCATTATCCCCAGGTAGAATAGCTGTACAACCAAGGTGGGTGTCGGGCAGCAAAACCACTGCCCTATCCCCTAAAGGCAAACACCCAATCTTGAAAAAAGAATCCCTAGTTCTTCCTTTTTTTTTTTCCTCCAGTATTTAACTACTTAGAATGCTTTTAACATTTAGGATATATCTGAGTCATCCATTCAAAAGACAATACAAAAAAAAAAAGTCAGCATCAACTAATACTGCAGAGACATGTCATTTACCTTGCTGGCCCACCAATTATGAACACAGAAGCATACAAAGTGTCTTGAGTCCATCATCAAATGTGAGACAGGTTTTCTTCTTCAAATTACACATGGATTTTCTGTAGAGTCTGCTAGTATGTTGAAGTTAAGATAAACATATTTCTTTATGAAATACTCATAAAAACAGAGTATACTTTGTCCACTTCATGTCTCTTTTCTTTATCATTTGAACTTGCAGTTGTATTTTCAAGCAATATAGACAGCACTGACTTAATCCAATGCCAGGTCTCAGGCTCATTGTTGGCGCCTGTAAACGCTTTTGTCTCTTAAGGTAAATCCCTTGCTCACTCTTTACTCCATTTTTAAAGTAACATCTCTCAACAAAATCTGGTCAATACAGCAAGTTGTATTCTACAATGTGTATTAGAGCAGTACAATATCATCAAAAACACATCAAAAAATACAGACTTACATTGCCTATCCAGCGCTGAATGAGGCACCCTCCTTGATGATGAAGACCAGAAGCTACTTTGTACCTTTTGTCGGATCATTGCCAAATTTTTTGTACTTTTTCAGATACATCCCTACTTAATAGGGCAGCCAAGGGTACTGAACAATAAATAGTTTGTCCATATCTTATTTGTGCACTGCCCACCCAACGGTTATTGTCTTTCTTGGAACACCAATTTTAGGCATTTTTTTGGCCTTCCTTTCTTTCTAAATTTACCAATTATATTTGTTTACTAGATCTTTCTAAACATTGCATGTATAATATTAAGTTTTACACCTTTAAAATACATTTTTTAAAAAGCCATGCCAAGACAACCCTTGTTGTATCCATGTATCAGTACAAAAATGCCTCATAACATTCATATGAAATATCTGTTTGGCTTACTGTCCATGTTCCCTAAATATACTGAGGTTAAGAAAGAATGATCATGATCAAGTTAGATAAACCAGGCCTGAACATCAGCATATTTCATAATGATATCTATAAGTTTATGGAACTTCAATAGGTTCTAAAGTAAAGGAACTAAGCAAGAGGTTAACTGAGAAACAGCTGCACAGCTTCTAACTGCAAAGCAGCTGAAATCCCAAACATTAATAGGTTGAAAAACTTGATTCTAGAGTTTGAATGCACACTTGAGAGATAAGGCCTTTTATTAGAGATAATACCTGCTCCTAGATCAATAGATTCCATGGAGAAAAGAGTTAAGTTTTGGGGATCACAAGTCTTTCTACGATCAAACACTTCCTCCAAGAAATATATTTCAGTGAGTAAAGGTCTGCATTCAAAATTGTGCTCATTATTGGCCTGCCCAAGTCTTCCAGGTCTTTGGTATTTTTAAGAAGGCCTTTCCTTTCTTTTTTTTTTTTTTTAAATAAACCATAACATACAAAAAAAACCAATGTAATAGGTAGCAGATAAAGCAGATTACTTCGGCCAGTACATAACTCCTATACACAGAGCAGCAGATGAAATCTTGATTCCCAAATGCAATAAACCTTATTAACACCTGTGAAACAGGAAGTTACCTTGCTTGTTACCAACCTGCAGCTGTGATATAAAATTACAAATAACCTCTTAAGCACAGCTCCAGTCAGCTGGGTCAGTATTTTACAACACAGCAGCAGGCAGCTGAAGTACAACTCTGCTGGGCTTAACACTGCAAACCCAAGCAGCATTATTGCAATGGTTTAATTACGGTTTAAATACAGTTCAGGACTAGGTCAAAAGTTCCCAATATCCCCAGGAGGACAAAGCACTGCCCTTTCAACAGAAGAAGCCCCTTCCTGCTTGATGATTCTAAAATTGTTGTGTTACCAATTGGAAAACTTTTAATTCATACTTTAAAAACTGTAGATATCAAGAATTAAATATTATGTCTCGATTTTAATAAATACTAATTTATAATCTATACACAAACTGCATACACATGTATGAAGAAAAATACTTGGTTAGTAGGATTTGTATTTCCTTTGCAGTGCACTGAGGCAGGGAGAATACTTCTTCCTGGTGATAGAAAGTGATGATTGTCATCAGACAAAGCATAAGACAATTGCTATGGAAGTTGGAGAGCCTCAGAATCATTTGACAGAAATAATAAAACACTTTGCACATTCCACAGACACAGATACACATAGGTGACAAATTATTTTAGGATATACTTTATACTTAATTACTTCTATGAGTACACTGGGATATTTTGTCACAAACTCACTGGTCTGCTGTATTTGTAAAGAAGCAGTATTATGAAAAGTGAACCCCACTGCTAATGTTTTTATTTGAACAAATTATTACCCAACACAGCAACCATCAACATTTTACAGAATAAGAACACAGATTTCTGTAATTTTTCCAGCCCTAATGCCAGTCACTATTGGGAGCATTTAGTTATAAATTGTCTTTCAATAAAAGTAAAAGCTCCCAAAACAACAAAATGAAAAGACATAGCAGCTTAAATCAAGGAAGTCAATTTCCACATGCCGATCCTAAATATTTCATAGCCCTATTTTATTCTGACATTTGTAGATGACTAAAGTGTTACAAAGGAAATAAAATGCTGATTAAAGAGTTCACTGTCATAAAGGTTACTGAATTGTAAATGGCCCTTTCCATCTTCCTGTTAATAGGTACCCAGCTGTAAACATCATGAAGGATGTGACGGGAGGCCTGTGCTGCTCCTTTAGGAGTCGTATATACATTAATCACTGAATCACCAAGCCATGCTTAATTGCAAGTTGTATATCACACAAATCCATGGTAAGTAGAAGGAAACTCATTATTGCTGCTTCATAACTACTGGGTACTTCTCATTTTAACCTTCTCACACCTGGGACACTGTTGTTTTACAACATGAATGCAAAAAAGGCATTAAGTCACTAATTATAGTAACATTGTATGTTACCCTGCTGTTTGAACATTTTTCAAAATAAAACAAAGTACTATCAACAACAGAAAAAAAATGGCATTTTTTAAAACTAGTTAAGTGAATTCTACAGTTTTTTCATAGATTATAACACATGGAAATCCATTATTCCTTTATAGTTTAAAGAACTGATTAAATGACAAAGAAAAAACCCAACACTGTATTTTGTTTTGACAAAATTATTGATTTAAATCCCATCCAATAGCACAATACTATTTAAAGGTCACCTAAAGAAAAATGAGTTTACACTCCAACAGAGCAAGCTTATCTGCCATGAAAGTGTAATGATGTGTTTATACTCTCACTAGTGTGTATATATTTTTCAGAAAGATAAGAGATTTTGGGCAGGTGAAATCTGACAAAAAAGAAAAGGGAAAAAAATTGAGATATTTTTGTAGTTGCTAAACCACCAGTAGTCATTTCGATAATCATTTCAATAGGTTATCCCCTCCATGCGTTTTTACTTTTTCATTGAGCACCATAGCAGTGGTAATTCTTTTATGCCATTCATCAGATGTTTTATCAGAACTCTTTGAAGATTTGCAAATTTTACTGCACAGCTTACGTATCTAGACACTAACAAGTGTCTTAATGGATATAAAACATGTTTCAGTTTGAACATTCCTGTGTTTTAATGCAAACTGGTTTGAAATTTTGTTTCACAGTGAAACACCATATGTCCTGGCATACTGCTCAGCTAAAAGCACATTTATTAATAAAAATCATTCAAAATTACTCCATTGCGAAGATAAACGCTATGCAACTGTTCCTAACATCATGCTACTTCCTTATGTTCCATTTTCAACTCCAAGAATAAATGGAATCAGTGTTTTCTCACACTCAGGATGCGTTAACATGTTCTTCAAATCAGCTCTGCCCTAGGATATCCATTATCTTCTTTCCCAGCCCTCTTGCCACTGTTCTCCACTGTGCAAGAGGCCTGACAGACTCTTCCATTATACCCTCACTATACTCACATGATCCCTTTTCAAATCTATTTGAAGGACCTGCAAACTAACTAATTACACCCCTTCCCCCTTCTTAAAAAAACAATATGCACGAGGAACAGTGGTCATGGCTTGGCTTTTGAATCCCTCTGCTCATCATCTACACCAGCTGGTCTTGCTAGGCTTCATGCTCCTCCTGGATTCAGTTGTCAAGAATACACTGCAGCAAGCTCACATGCACTTCACAAGAGCCACCCGCCTTTAAAATTCCGGAGCATTTTGCTTCATCGCCCCCCCAAAAAAGCAACCTTTTGAAGTAGAAAATTTTTATCTTAATTAGCAATTCCACATTCACAGATTGAGTATTCTCAGCTTTCCTGTTGTCTTCAGTTGTTGACATGCAAAAAAAAAAAGGGAAATCACCCTATAACACTGAAAAGAGACTCAATATCTTTGATTAAAAACGCAGTAAAGTGTTTTAACATGTGCCAATAGAAACTGTATTTTGGCAAGTAACATTTATTCTTAGATTATGGATGCCTGTGTTAGGATGGTTCTTTCTAAAAACTTAACTACGAGCATTCTGAAAAAATAATCAAAGAAAAGAAAGCTTTTCTACATTGTTTCAGATGGTAGGAATCCCAATTGTCCTTGCTTTTGGAAACTGTGTACTCAACAATGCCCAGTCCTTGATCATGACAAGCAGAGTCTCACATGTTCCTATGTCCAGTCCATACATCCTTTAGTAAGGGGGAAGATCGAATCTGGTAAAAGACAAAAGATACTCTGGAGAAAGAAAAGCCTCAACACACAGACTGAGTTCTCAAAACACTCTCTCTCTGCAATGCCCAATACAGAGCATTCAAGTAATGGTTAGAACAAAAATCCCTTCTACTCTTTAAATTTCCATTTTTAAAAACAAGGTTTTCATCATTTCTCTTCACACAATATGTGTGCTTAACAAATAAGCAGAGACATACATGAACTAAAGAAGATATTTATAAATTAGATTTAGGTCTCCATACTTTGGAACTGTGCTCAGAAGTTCAGATAAAAAAACAGACACCATGACAGTAAGTGATAACTCAGTGACTGATACCTAACCCGAAGTCAGCACCTCTGAACTATATCCCTACTCTCTTTTATTTCAATACCTCAGTTTGTTCAATATATAGGGGGAGTGGAAAAAAAAGTGCAATAATAATATCCACTAACTGGTAGGTTGTCTGAAAGCTTAATCCATCATTCACTTGAAAAATTTCAGATAAGAAGTGCTTCATTAAATCTGAAGAGCAATTCCTCTATGCATGTCTCTCGCATTTTGTCCCATCTTTATGCACGCCATAGCCTTCATACAAAATTATATTAATTTTAGGTATACAATCCTTTGTGCTGAGCCTACCATTGAGATATTGTCAGTCAAAATTAAAAAAAAAAAACCATGGCTTGTGATTTACTAGAATATTTAGACAACACTTGCTGATTTAAAAAAAGAAAAAAAAAGGCTAACATAAGAAGAGAAAGTGACATCAAAAAATAATTTCAAAAGACCTTTTGGTGTAGTTTTTTTCTTTTATTCGTTTGTAGTTTTGGGGCAGGCTTGTATTGTTTGGGTCGGATTTTGAGGGTTTCTTAAAGAATTTTTCATGATAAAATTATTTTAATGAAAAACATTATGTTCTGCACACTATGTAGCTAAACACCTAAGCACTAGATGACATCCAAAGTACACTGTGCTGACTTCCTCTCAGAGCACACAAGGATGTTTTTTGCTGTATATCAAAGGCCAGTCTTCCTTGTTTAATTAGCTGTTCATGTGCGAAAAGACCAAGTACACAAAAACCCAGATTCTAATTGCTGTTATTCTGAGACATCTAAAAGTCTTCTCCTCTTGAATTTGTTGTCACATTATCTAGAAAATTGTAATAAGTTTTTTAATTAAAAACAAAAAATTGAATGTGATACAATACACAGAGCATCTGCTCACATTATAGAAATTATATATTTATAAAATGATTGTTTATACAGTAGTGCAATTGGATAGAAAATTATTGAAATTTTACACTCAATGGTACATTTCATTTGCTATTTTATCCTGTAAGTGACTGCAAACTTCATTAAAACATGATGGATATGTGACTTTCAGAACTCAGTAAAATTTAAGGCTGTAACAACTCTTAAAGAGAAAATAACTGCCAAACATAAGACATTATTCAACACTGATACACTTAAAGCCTGTACCAAATTACATTCAAAGAACCCTGAAAATTTAGGTTGAGAGTTTTTGAAAGCACCATGTAAACCATTAGATTTTCCTACATTTTTATTTTTCAGGATTTGCCCCCTGAGGGCAAGGGGATGGGAGTGGGGCAGCAGAGAGACTGTGACCCCACAGATTACAGTCCAAAGAAGACCTGCTGTTTCCTTGGGGGCTGTCTTCTGCAGGATATTGCAAATCATCTTCCTGCAGCTGTGCAAGGGTCTGCACTGTTTGTTCACAACAAGCTTGGGTGCCACACAGAATTATCCTGAGGGTTGCACAGTTTTACACTTTTTTCTTATAAGGACATTATATAGTTTTACCAGGAAATGGAATTACTAAACGTGTTCAGATAAACTGCAGAACAGAGCCTGCTTTTCTCAAGCACAACAGCTTGATGTAGATAAACCCCAAAATGGTCCTTTTTGTGGGTAACAGATCAGAAAATAGATGACAGGAAAGTATAGAAACCAAGAGTGAAGAACATTCTCCTTTGAGTACCAATCAAGTAAAAGGCTTTGTTAAACTCAGTATTAAGTATCTCCTATTCAGTGATCTCATGGTTCATTAGGGAAAGCATCAACAGGTAGGTATGTCACAGGATCAGCATAAATTAGGCTAAAGTAGGCAGTGTGCAGCAAAATAGGTTTTAGCTATTTAGTTAGCATTTCTGAACACTGAAATGAGTCACAACTCCACTGAGCATTTGACGAAGTGGACACCGGACTCATTTTAATTTAGGGAAAAAAAGCTCCTGGAAAGATAAAAGCACATTGCATAAAACTACTGCTGCTGTTAGACCATCTAATCAGAATGGTTTAATGGTTTAAAAAACATTAACAGGAGTAAGAAGAGAAACATCTGTGTGGTACAAACCCTACCTCACTAGAACACTAGTACTGCATTCTGGTAGATGTTTACTAGGTAACAAGCAACAAATAACTTAGATTTAATAGATTTTCTACCAAGTTGTGGAAAATATTGTGGACCCAATACGCATTGTGATTGTCATAGCAACACTGGGTGATACTGTCATCTCATAGCCAGCACAAGTTGCATCAATAAATAGTGGTTACTGTCAGACAACCTATACACTGACACTGGCTGTTCATCATACTTTTATTTTCACATGCAAAGAGCAAAAAAGTTATGGTCTGTATTTGGTGGTAGTTTGATAATGCTGAAGGAAAAATGTGCAATTCAATTAGCAGTTAGACAAGTATCTGTCATAGATAATAACTTCTTATGTCAAGGAATCTACATACTGATCAATGTGAAGCTATGTGCAATTGCTTATACCAATCATAAATCATTTTTTATTGATTGGCATTCCAAATCCTTGACATAATTAGAAGCTATAGAATGGGTCACAAGATAATGCTGTGTATCTCCACAAGCCCTTTATTTTCAGACTTTTCTGTAATCCACTCTGGTTTTGCTGGGAATGGAAGAACTTCAGTTTTTTATTATTAGAAAATTAAGCATGAACTGCCACCTGATAAGGCCCTGATAAAAGCCAGAAGTTAAAACGGGAATTTCGCATGTCTGGATTTGATTCCTGTGTGCAAATGGAGACTTGCCTACATCCTGCTCATAATCTGATTTATACACCAATTTATTTTATACATTAGGCACACTGTATGCAGTCTGACTGATGCATAAAAATTTCATGCAAAAAAAAAATACTTGCACACAACTACTTTTCAGTTATTATTACGTCTTCTGGTTACCATCATAGAGTAGGTAGGACAAATGACTTGATGCAGTGCACACATTTTGCCCACTGTACAAACATTTTGATTGGTACCTATTTCATTTCACTTTCAGCAGACTTGAACAGCTTAACAGCTCTATCTTTAAAGAGATCAGATATCACATCTTCTGTAAAGTCCTCTATGGTGACAACCCCCTACCACACACCCACACAAATTTTCCTATGTACACATATAAGACACGGGGTTTATTCTGTGGTGTACATGAAATAAATGAGCCAGATGCAGTAAGAAGCATCCTTTTGCTAATTTTTGGATTATCTTCATACATGTATGCTTCCTGTACTATTATCAATCAAATTGAAGGTATGTTTTTGCACAGCTTTTATTTAGGAAAAATCAGCAAGAAATGCATCTTTCTATATTTTCCATTTATTAGAAGTCTCCTTTCATCCAAGAAATATGAGACCTGAAATAAATTGTACGATCCTGCTTTTTTTTATTCAAATCCTTGCCAGTGCTAGGCAGTATGCTAATGAAAACAGGTTGATAAATGACTCCCTGATATTTTCCAGACATTTTTCTCTCAGAAGTGCTCTAAACTGATGTAGCTCAAAGAGAATAAGGCGCATTAAGTCATTATATCAATTTTTGTTACCCAGATACTTCAGTCCCAGTTAAGAGCTGACAGCCAATATAAAACAAGGCAAGGGCATCATACGACTCCATCGATCAAACCTTGTCGTAGATAGATTGCCTATTACACAAATAGAACCAGCAGATTCAGTTTGTAGTTTTATGCTCTCCAATTAAAGGATAACAGGGTACTTTCCCATAAATCTGCTAATTGCAACTGAATTAATTTAACAAATTTTGCCAAGCACAGAAAAAAGTGATTGGTTAAGCTAATATAAACTAGCACAGGTTGTCACAAAGCAGGTTCCATAACAGGCTTTTACTCTACCTTTACTGGGCAAGGTGTCACAAGCATTTAACTCCACCAGGGTTCTTGGGCAACAGACAGCTGACAACCATAAAACATTGTACAAATAGGAGATAATTTATTTGCTGTACTTCCCCCCACCCCCAACCATGGAATAATGCCACCTTTGCACCTAATGAATGTTTCTCTCTAAGCAGGCTGTTTTTCTGAATCAGTATTATACAAGCAAAAGCACTAGATCACAAAAAGTGCTCCCTCATGGGCACTCAGCAAACAATGGCAGTGATCTGCAAAAAAAGAGAAAACCAGCCCATAGCAGTGCTGTGAGAAGCAGCCGAGACTCTTATTAAACAGCACAATAATGCAGTGTACCATGCTTTGGATATTATTCTAATGAGCTTAGATATTCATATGGAAATAGCTGGACTGACAGAAGGGTAGATAACTCAGATCTATAAAGAAAAAGCAATCGCAAGAGATCTCTAACTTTAACTTATAGAAGGAAATTATGAACACAATCACCTTTACAATGATATGTTATTGTGATAAAAACTAGCCCTTATATTAAAAAAAAAAGCTATTTCCTAATTAATTTAAATAAATTTATATCCAAGCCCAAGAGATATTTTAAGAGCAACTCTTCTCACAGCACAGAAAAATTATTTTTTAGATGGCAAGTTTTGCACTAAAGCAACATACAGCTGTGTATACCTATATAAAAATACAAAACTACAGTCATTTTTAATATGAAGACACAACAGAGATAATCCTTTTGACACATTGAAATTTAAGACTGAGGGTACTATTATCATTAGAAGAGCATATGAAATGCAAGTTGGATGCAATAAATAAATAATTGGCAGCTGAAATCCAAATGCACAGTCTAAAATTAGTACCTTAATTCAGCCTGGTTTAGTTTGACTTTTTTTTGCATGCTAAGTTCACTGACTAGGTTGCCCAGTCATTCATAGATTCAACAAAATTACATAAATGGTAAAACAAACAAAATAAGAACAGCACAAAATAACAGGAAGGGGAAAAAACCCTGATAAAAATAAATTTAAAAAAAAAAAAACAAACCACAAAAAAACCCAAAAGCATGAAGTCAGAATTCTACATGTTGCATTTTCTTTACAAATTCCAATTTTCTGTCATTGTTAAAAATGCATTTGAAGATGAAAGACACTTGCAGATATGCAGCAGCAATTTCCTTTAAAACAATTTGGAAAACAAATTGCTTCCACTCTGGTACACTTGCTAGAAAAATTCCAAATTTTACTAATTTCATGTGTAGTACTGTTTAAAATGTGGTTATTACTTCCTAGAAAGAAAGAAAGAAAAGCCCTCCCCCCTCCAGAAAGAGGAAGAATTATAGCTCCTCAAAACAGTAAGGTGTCACAGCATCAGCACAGAGGGAAAAAAATACAACAACAAAACAAACTAACTAAAAACACATGAGGAGAAAGAAGATTTCTCATGCAGAGCCAGCAAATCAACCAACCAACCAATATAAAGCAACAACGGAAATGCATTTCCAAAGTTCATAGCAAATTTCATGCTCTTCCCTCTGAAAGGAGAATTTAGCCACTGTGGAAACAAAATACCCTCAAAACAATCCACACACTTGTTCCAAAGTATTATAATTAGCAAATACTTTATGCAATCATTTTTAACACTGAAAATTTATGACCTGTTCTACCCCACTGTCACCTGTGGCAGTTGTGTGGCTTATTTATATTTCACATGAAATAGAATATTTTAGAAGTATGATAAGATATGCATTCCCCTTGCATATAATACCCAATAAAGCATTGTAATACAGTTATCCAAACAGATTTTACTTCCAGGGTTTTTTCTATAATATCCCATTTTTCCATATCACTGTTAAGAAGAAGGTGCCATTTTCTTAGTTTAGATATTTTGTTCAATATTATTTTGATCAAAATTAAAGGTACTGAACAGGAAGCCAATGTTCTTTTTTGTCTTCTGGAAGCACTGATGTACAAGACTTTTTTTTTTTTTTTTTTTTTTAAACAATAGTGGCCTGAATGCCATACATTAAGTGGTGGGGAAATTTCATTTCAAAGCAGAAAGCTTTGGGTAAAGCAACAAGTATCACTGGTCTCTTTATTTCTTTAGTCCTTGATTTCAATTGACAAATTCCATCTACATCTAACATTTTACTTGTTTGCATCTGTAACATACTCATAAAAAATGGCTGCAAAACTAAAAATACAAACAACATGTACGATCACGACAACACCAAAAAGTGTTATGTTGAATTTCTAAAAGAAAAATCAAAATCGTAGTACAGAAAATACAGAAACAAACAGCTGGAAAGGAAGTCAAGCAGTCATCTACTCCATCGCATTGCTCAGTCAAAAATGAAATGCATTCCTGTGACAGCTCCTGGTTTTACAACACACTTGGAATGTGCCAAGGTATCAGCTGGGCACTCTGTGCTCCACAGACAGGATATTCTCATTCAAACTTCTGACCATCGGCCAAACAAGAAGCCCAGATGACATAAATCTGTAGTCAGCTAAACCAAAATGTACTGGGATTAACCTACCAAATATTTCCAGTTAAATTATTTTGAGCTAGGAGAACTAAGAGAGCCCACTGTCCATGCAGACAAACCACAGGATATTCCACTATCTTTATGGTTCTCAAATGGTTCTCAACCTGAGTCAATAAGTGTTCATGAGTAAAATGTCAGTAAGCTTAAGTTGCCAAAGGTCTTTGATCATTAACTTGCCTTCCAAAGTTTTTTCTAGAAGTCTAAAACAGCCCCACATAGCAGTTCCTTCCATGTACCCCAATCTGTTTCTCAAAACTCACTGTGTGTTTAAATTTTACAGCAAGGACAAACCTTCTAGTGCAGACTATTCCCTAATCATGGAAAGACCTGTGGACAAAGGACTGTCTGGAAAGTTAGAAAGGCATCATACAAGTCAACAAGAAATTTTAAAAAAGAAAGAAACAGATTACAGACATGGCCACTTCTATCCAGAAGACTTTACCTGCTAAAATAGGTGAGGGAGAAAGCAGCAGATTGTCCAAGGGGATAAAATTATTATTCTTCAGAATAGCATGGGTTTTGCCTCCAAACGTTCACTTGGAAGTTGGAGGTACACAAAGCTGCACATGCATCCGTTTGCCAAGATCTGAAAATCTATTTTTGCAACTATTTTGCAGGTATTGATCAATATTAAATTAGACAGTGTGAATATTAAGATGTTGCATTACAATTTCTTCGTGTCATTGGTTTCCACCACTGTCTTCCCCCTGTGCACCAGAGTGTAAATGGTCATCCGGAATCCATCTGTGACCTGGTGCCTCACAGAACATATCCAGGACACTGGAAGCAGGAACTCTGCATTCCATTCTATTGTTCTGATTTGCCTTCTCCATTGTATAAGTACACTGTAATAATTTCAGAATACTACTACTAGACCCTTCAGACTTAGACCCTGTTTGACTCCATAGGGTTGGTTTAATGGCAGGCTGTCGAGAATAAAATACCAACAAAATAGCAAAGAGCTATTTGGCACAAATTCTGGAGACAATGCAAGAACAGAAGGACCTGAGTCAGGGTATCCTGAGAACCCTGACAAGCATTCAAAGAGGAAAAAAGCTGTTGTTCTGTGGAAAACCTTGGGATGTTCAAAATTCTTGTGCCTAGTTTGACAGTGAGCTACTGTGACACACTGGTTGTTGCACAGAAACACTCCTGCACTGCAAAGCCAGGCTTGGAGGCTTTCAGCTCCAGTTTTATATTTGAGGCGGAAGGGGTAAAGTTGTCAAGTCACACCACCAGAAGTGCAGCAACACCTACAACTATTATGAAACTAATTTAAATTTAACCTGGTTAAATTGAGGCATCAAACTTTAACCAAAGAGTTTGCAAATATCTCTGAGTGTAAAAATCCAAGGAATTAACTTGAAAAAATGAAGCAGATGTAGAACTGAGGGAAAAAAGGGTAGCTGAGAACCCTCCCACCTACAACAGTTAAGATCTACTACCAATAACTCCAGAGAACACACCATGATACCAAAACCTCAGACCAAGACTAGGGGGAGATACAAGCATTCCATGTTTTGAAAAGGGGCAAGACACCTCCCATTAGTATACTGAACACAAGCAACAGAACAGTCCTACAATAGGAAGGATTCTATTAAGAACTTCTTCCCTAGTTTTGATTTCTGCTAAAGATAATCACAACTCAAATCATCACATTCCTGTTGCCATAAGATGCCTTTATTCTCTCCCCTTTTTCCAATTCTGCAAAAATTTTTCAGAAATATTCTTTTTAATACAGACATTGCACAAGACCTACCATCAGGTGAATCCCCTTCAACGAACTGCAGTTCCAGCTCCTGACCTCACCCAGTTCCCTTCATATCCCCAGCAGCAAAGAGAGCTTTGCCATTGCCAGCATGCCAAAACAAGAGCCAGTGCCTGCAGTGTGAGCTCGGGATTTGCCTTAACACCCTCAGTTATCAGGACAAAAGCAGTTACGTGATTCATGGCAGGCTAAGGGACTCTCCCCTAATACAAACCAACTAGCAAACATGAAAGGTTTTACATCTTCTGACAAGAAAAATATAGACTCTAGAAATGCTTTCATGCAGATTTGTCTTTAGCCAGGAGCAAAAGTGTCTTGAGGATTTCCTTATATTTATTGGTATCATTATGTGTACAGCAATGATCCCAGAAGTAGGGCAGGGCTGAATTAGTTTTTCTCTGAAGCAGATCTAAAACACAAGTGAGATCTTTACACTTCATCATATCTCTCTTCTATTTAGTATTTAATTGTATTTTAAAATGTTTTCATACCTTACATTTTATATTAGTTTTTATTTTTTCTTTTTTATTTTTTCATGCTAGTTAGGCTAGCCACTTCAATTTTATTCTTTATAGTCTCCTAGAGTTAAAAATAATGCATTCTTATCTAGCTAAAAACTATCAAGGGCAATCACTCTGTATGAACATCAATGAGGTCTCATTGGTTACTGGTCACAAAACAAAACCTCATTATTAACACAAAAAAATCCCATACAAACACATGCATTCAGTCTCAGAGTGTTTCGGTATAAAAAGACATCTTTTAGCAACTTGACTTGCTAATCTACCATAGCTTTAAAAACAAAAAAGTGTTTTGAGGATGAGACCAGGTTAACAGGTAAATTTTGGTAAACAAGACTATTCTAAGTCTCTCAATTTCATTGAGTAGTTTGGTTCATTAAAAGATTTCAGACTGACAGAGACAAACAAAAATTAACGTTGCCATTTTACACATATATTTATTTGTGTATGTGTGTGTGTGTACATATATACAAAAATATCCTTTCCTCTCAGTGAAATTCAGATCTGTTTTGAATTAATACAAACATTGAAGAGAAAAACTGTTTTCTTGAGAAAAATGCATTATTCTTTTGCTGCTGAGAGGCAGTTGGACAGCACAAGCCAGGGTCCAGGCAGCATTTCAAAATTTTGGGAAAACCCATGACTGACTAACTTTCTCCAAGCACAGTGAAAATGGTGATACCTTCCCGGGATTTTACTTGTCATTCCCATTATGCATCACTTTCAGAAAGATACATTTTAGTATGTACAGTGTTTTCTAAAACTTTATTCTGAGATTGATTGGGATCTGCAACAACAACCTGCCAATAAGTCTTTTACCTGTACAGACAGCAAGAATTAAACAATTCTTTTTGTCCATTTCATCATCAAAATACTTTATAACCTGGCCTCAGAATTAGCACTTCAAATAAGAAGAGGCTAGCTCAGTCATTTGGCATTTATTGTAAACATTTCTGAGGCACCATCTCTTTTTAGTTGATGCACTCTTCAAAGTTAAAACAAATATTTCATAATGCCTAGTAAAAATTCAGATGAGCCTCTAACAACCATATTTCAAGGATTTACTAGCTTTGTCTGCATTTTGATCAAGGGGGAAATGCAGTAAGCTAAAACTTGTACTCCAACTTTTTTTTTTTTCCCTCCTAATATAAACCTTTGAGGACACACCTTTCTTCTAAGTTAGGGATTCCCACTGAAAGAGGGAAACAGTAACAAATCCTTTCAATCACCCTACAGGAGGTTCTCCTGTTTTGAAGTCTATTTTATCTTTGACCCTGTCACACAGTTCCAGCTTGATTATCTAGAGCACAAAACCTCCTCTTTGAGACAGCAATTAGACACAAATAGATGCAGTTTTTGAGAATCATTACATTATTCAAATCATTTTTCCACTCCAAGAAGGCTGATCTACTTTTCAAAACCAAATACATTTTCTTACATTTAGAAATGACTGAATTTAAAAACCATACACATCAGTCTTCTGGACACCAAGGTTTTACACCATTTGGTTCATTTGGCCTCAGTTTGAATACCCAAAAAGACAAATCTTGTCCTTACTTCAGCCAGCCTTAGAGGGAGAGCTTTCCATGGCCAAAGCAGGGCTAGCTTGGAGACATTTTATGTTCCTACAAGTATGCTGCACAAGCTATCCACATCTGCACACCTACAAAGACAGATAAATATGCTGTTCCCTGTGCTTAGGGTTCATTCCTTCTGTCCTCTCAAAAAAATTATCTAAGATGAAGTATTGTAATGATGCAGCCTCTACAGTAACCTTTTAAGTCTTTAACCCCTGCTCCCCAAGTACAGCAGTTTGATTGGTCAAAGTCTTTTATTACAACCTTGCCACTCAGTGAAAGTGTGTGTTCTAAATTTCAAAATTCATTCCAATGCAGCTTGAAAGTCTCATTCATTTTTGTTTTGTTTTCCAGGGAAGACAACGTAAAGTAACAGTTTCTGATGCCCCAGGAGTTTAAATTGGAAGTGACAGAAGACCTATTAGCTTATATAGAGAAAGGAGAGCCATCTATTCCCAATGCATCACCAAACACCTTAAAAGAAGGTGATATGGGCTCCTCAGAAGGGATGCTGGCAACCCTTGGAATAAAAGAAGGTGGGGACTGACAGTATCCACCCAACTGAAAAATGGTGACAGGAATCTCCAATAAAGCAGTGTAAAACTACATAGAAAGCACAACATGCACAGGGAAATCTACTGATTGATAGTTCCCATATGACTTTTAGGGTAAAAGCTGCAGCCCATAAGGTCTGTCCCTAGGGTCTTGCCTCCTCTTTCTGTCACATCTGGAATAATAATATTCTACTGAATCAATTGCATACTATCTAAGACTTATTCCAACCTTCTATTCTAATATAATTTTCATAAACAGAGATGTTCTAGAGGGAGGTGCTCCAGCAGTTTTATATAAACACACTGCTGCTCACCCAAGAACTGAAACATGCAAAATTTTCCATCCTTACTAAAACCCTTAGCACCTTCTTTACAATGCGTTATGCAGCCAGAATAATTCATTACATCTTTTTGTCTTATGTTTTTTTCTGGTGAGCTGCTCAGGACAGCATGCACAAAGACTGACAAGAGACTGCATGAGTACCATTTCTGACAGAAAGCAGAGTTCAGCATTTATTCACTGTTAATTTGACTGTACACTATTATCAAGATTACTGTAGCGCACAATGTTCTTGTAAGGTTATGAACTGGTTTGCATCCTTCCACTGCTAGAATTTAATACTGTACTAAGTGTGATATATCTCATACATTATTAATCCCGTCCAGTTCTCCAGCAAGTTTCTATAAAACCACTGCTGAAATACTACACTCTCAAGGTGCCTGACAAATCTGAGAGACGTAATATTAACATGGTTATGTTTCAGATAGGTGCGTTTAACCCACGCTAAACAGCCGGCACGTTCAGCTTGCGTGTTCCTGGGGAATATTTATCCTACCACTAAAGCCTAGGAAGCAGGGCTTCAGTATAGTTTATGACAGCATTACAAATGGTGCTCAACACAAAGTTACAGATAAAATCTGAATAGGCCAATTAATGGTTTTAGAGAGCTCTATATAAGCTATATAATTTTTCTGGACTGTGGAAAACTCTCATTCAAGAAGAAGGAAAACACTGATCAAATCCTAGAATGTACCAACAGTTAGGATCACCAGCTGCGTTTACTGGCCTTCAGGAATATGTGAAATACCCAGCTTCAGTGCTGTGAAGTAAAGCAGATAAACCTTTACAGCATATGTTCATCTCTTGAAAATTCTTATGTCTTTTTTTTGTTTTTTTTCATTAAGCAAACATTCTTTTCAGGGAGAATGTGAAAGCTCTATTCCAGCTTCTGCAATTTGCTGCACTTTTTCCACTTCAGAAACTTTCTCAAGAAATTTTTTACCAATAAATATTACTCCCTGCCACATATCTGCTATGTCAGTAATACTGAAAGAAAAGAAAGTATCTTTAAACACAATATAAGGCAATGTTCCACTTAAGCCATGATTCTCTGTAACACTGCTGTAAACCTTCCTCTCTTCTGAGAGGTCAGTAGGTGTTTTAGCATCAGTTGCATTTAGAACAGATGTAACTCTGTGCCTGATTTAGGCCAGTATCCAAAGTAATCCCCAAAAATAATTTTTCACTCAACACTCTTGGGTTTGCTCTCCTCGGAATGCAAAGTAGTACATACACATACTAACACACAAACTCACACAGTGCCCCTGCTTTGGTGGTCCTCTAGGAGAAACTTAAGTTAAACTTCAGCCCATGTAAGCATAAATCATTTTCAGAGAAGGCTGCACCTATAAAAAAATTTAAAAAATTTTTTTTAAAAAACCCTCCCCAAAGAAAACCCGAAACAAATAAACAAAACCTGGCTTAAAACAACACTGGGAAAAAAACCAAGACACAATTATACTACTTTCCAGGCTTCCAAAATTTCTGAAGTTTTTAAGAAGAGTTATTTAAAGTATACCACATGAAATCAGTTAAATCAGTTATTCTCCTACAATTCATGTGGCTTGTCTCACTTCCTCTACTTTGATTTGAGCAACACTGAGCTAATCTTATAATAGCTTGTTCCAAATACTAATTGTCCAAATGCTAGAGGAATTCCCAGGAGTAAGACAGCAGTATCAGAACAGACTAGATTAAAACATTGAACATGTATAACTCATCTTTTTACATTTATAGTAATTTGAAAGTCTGGCTATCATTAGCAATACATTGAACATACTAAAATGAGAAAATATCATACTATGGAGTTTTCCATTTCTAACAGCAATTTAAAGAGACAACTGCTAGAAACACTCAATTGTGTAATTAAGCTATCTGGATAAAAGACAACAAGTTTTTTCTTTTTTTTTTATCCTTCGTCTCCCCCTCCTGTCAAGTACATTTTTGCAGACAATCTCAGTTCAGTAATGTAAAGATCCACCACAATTTTTTTAATTGTGCTTTGTATTTATGCATGGCACAAAAAAAAAAAAATGCAGTGACATTACTGAATAAGTTACTTGACAGCAAAAACATTTTTTTTACATTCAGTAGCTTTGTTTGTTCTATTCCCATCCTTAATACAGCCCAAACTTTTGCAAGGAAATGTATATATCCATTCTGAAACATATCTACATGGCAGTCAGACAATGAATGAACTGTACTTTAAACACACAGTGGGGAGGTGCAGGGATGTTCAACCAACGTTGCTCCACTGAGTATCTTCCACTGTGACCTACAAACATCTACAGTATCTCCTGGCAGCCTTAAGTACTCAGCTGGGAAGGGGCTATCTACTAAAGCAGGATTAATGTATAGATCTTCAACCCCACATCTAGCTGAAATAAGAAGTGAAAATGAAGGAAAAACTAGACTATCCAACGTGATAGAAGTAATAAAAGGGGAACATATTTCTCATCTGTTAACCTTGAATATCTGCTAGCTCAAGATTTTCACATTCTTCATGTATCACTTCACTGTTCACTCTTTAATAACCACTCGAAAATCAGCTGCACATTAAAGAAATGGAATATAAATTTGACTGGACTCACTACATCTGAGATATCCTCCAATACAGCATAAAGCTAATTTAGCTGTCACTTACTGTAAGTAAAATGACAAATATCTGTAATATCTGTCAAGATATGAAAGCTTTAAAGAGAGTTATGCAGCTGTCAACATTTTGATGACTTTAACAAGAGAAAAATAAACGAAGAGAGAAAATAGACAGCACGTCTGTTGTGTATCCAGTTGCCAAAATCTCCTATTACTTTTATTAATAATAATAAAATTACTTCATAAAAATAAGATAAACAACAAGGACTTCTGAAATAAACTGATATAAGTAAACATATTAGTACTGGCAAAACACATCCATAGAAAATACTGCTAAAAAATGGAATGTAGGCCTCTTCAGTAACTCCATAATTATCATAGTATGCAGCATTTAATTTAGAATTATTATTTATGAACCAACAACATAGGAAGCCTTAGAAAGCACAACCAAATGATGAATTATCAAATATTTAGCTTCCTATATCTAAACAAGTTTTATTCTTTATATATTTTAGTGATTCAGCAGTAGTTTAAATCATTTTAGCTCCTGAAGGAGGAGCTTGTTCAGTTTCCAATGTTGCATACTTTTTGCAAAAAGGCATCTCAAAGATTGGCTGTGAAGACATTTTGACTGAGGCAATTTTCATCCCACTTCTTGCACAGGTATTGTCAGTCTATTTTTATTTAGCTGTCAGTTTACAGGTGCTGACAAAAGCGTATGCTTTCCTCCTCTCTCCCTGCAGGAAAAATGGAACACTTCCTTACAGTCTTAGGTTAACTTATCCCATTTCATATCCAGCTTTACAAGTCTTGCATAAAACACCCTACTCTCAAGGAAAATCTGAAATACAGCTATTCTATCTAGGATTTTCATCTGGGTTACAGGACTAAGTTCTACACAAACCGTGGAAAGACACCTGCCACTAAATAATCCAAGACAAAGCAAAATAGAAATTTTCTTTCTTCTGTATTGAAAAGAATAATAGAAGTTTTGAAAAATCTGATTATAGCAAATATGAAGACTAGAAGAAAAGTTTCTTCACTTTCGTACACTGAACTCCAGCTACACAACCAAGAGTTAATCGTGTTTTGGGGAATAGGAAGGCAAATCCAATCTTTCAGTAATATTTTAATACTGATGAAATCTGACATAGCAGTCAGAAAGCTGCTAAAATCAGAAATGTTTGTCTTTTAATGCACTTTTTCATTTTGCCCCTGATTTCAGACCAATAGTACCAAGCAGACTTTTGTAAAGCAAGAATTTATGGAGATAGAAAAGAAGCAGCTAGCCTGCTTCTCATCAAGCCTCAAGGTGAATCACCAGAGTAAGACATCATTTTTCCAAGATATAAAATTTAAAAAATGAGCTCCTACAAGAAACAATAAAGGAGATCCTATAAAGCATGCTGGAAGGAAGCAAGAAGACTATGTTGTACCTTGTGATTAATATCACCATATTTGTAAAACAGACTTCCTGCAATTGCAGGACGTGGTAGCTACTGTTTGTTGCTAGAATACCCGAAGTTTTCTAAATAGTCATTTCAGTGGCTAAAGAAAAAGACTGAGTTTATACTAAAGTCTCACTACTACACCACCAAAATTATATGAGGTTTTGCATTCGTTTATCTAGAATAATCAAATATCTGTACTTACATTCTTACTTCATTTGAAGGCAATGCAAACTGATTCAGCTTAAGTTGATTTTCTAACCAACTCATGATACACTAAAATAAACTTCCCCTGCACTAAGATTATCTATTCATGGTTTGGCAACAGCTATTTAAAGACCTTTCCAACTAGTAAAACAATGCCTGTGAAGCACTTTCTATTAAAAAAAAAAGGGCTCACACATATGTTTTCTTTCTCAGTTTTCAGTTTGCGATCTCCCAGATTTCCTTATAACACCATCTGATTGTGAAAAATTTATTGGCCATTTGGAGACAGGTGACAAACGGCCAGATGTGATCCAACCAGATCTCACACTAAGCAGGATCAGATTTACCTGAGACTTCAGTGAGAAACCTAAGCAATAAACAAATAAAGGAACCCAGAAACCTTGAAGATTGCTCTATGCTGTCATTAATGCAACAACACAAGTGATTCAACATCTCAATATGGCCCAAAAAAGAGTGGTTCTAAAAGGCAGTTTTCATCTGTGATTGTCAAAAATCTTATGAAGCTCTAAGTTTAAAAAAACCATTCATACTACAGAAGTACTCATGGGTATGGTGATGAGGAACACACGATTCAGTTAAGATTCTGCCCTACTATTAAGATGCCCTACTACATTTTACCCATAACATTTTACAACCAACACATGTGGGAGGGTTTCTAGAAGAAAAGACGTACACTGTAGGTTTTTTTATGGGGTTTTGGCCAGAGAGAGATTGCCATGAAACATGGTTTGTGGCTGCTTTGCTTGACTACGTTTACCCATTCTGAAAGACTAAGGGGCACATCACCCCACTTGGCTCCAAAAGAAAGAAAAAAGGAAAACTGAAATAAGCTGTAAAAATGGCAGTGTAGAATTGCCATTTAGCTACTGAAAATAGTAACTTAATGACTTACAAACAGATTTGCACGTCTATTTATCTCAACAACTACGTTTCCTATTTCACTTGTATGGATCTGTCAATACAAACAGCAAACTCTACTTTTAAACCAAGAATAAAACCACTAAAAAGATGACTTGGGTTTGGATTTTTTGAAAGTGTCCCTCATGCAAAGGACATAAGTTACTCATGTTCCTTTATCAGCAACTTCTTTTTAATTTATAAATTTGATAGAAATTTTAAATCATATAAAAGCTGTATCATTGTGCATAATTTATCACTATTCAGTGTATAGACTAATTATCCTTAACCCAGCACACATGTGATAAGAACCTGCAATTCACTTAGCAGATGACATTGACAACAGTTTCTGATAGTGTCAGGGGCAGGGGGAAATGGAAAAAAAAATAAAATCAACATTAGCTGTAAATTTATCTTTCTTATTTATACCTGTCCAAGCTCAGGAAAAAGAAACATGTCTTAGATATCAGAAAATGAAGCCTTCAAACATTGCTACTCCACATTATCACCCATCTGATTTTTAAAAACAGGAACAGCTGCATTTACTGATAAGAAAGCAGGAAGATGTTGTATGTTTTTGCACAGATGTTTGTAAAATCCTTCTTTGTTAAGCATATGTCTAAGAAATAAGCCACCTTTAATCTTCTCTAATGATTAAGTCAAATGAAATAAATGACATGACATAGTATCTTTAAAACATATACAAATAAAAGAAATCAGCATTCCTGTTTTTATACAGAAAGGAAGTTATTTCAACTTGGTAACTTCAGTTATCACAACTACTAAGAACTGATTAAAGATCAATGAGATCAAATGTCAAGCAAATATTTATTAATACTACTACAAAAGTATACTTACAATCACACTCTTTACGTCAAAGGAGAATATAGGAGGATATCTCCCTTGTAAATGGGAGGTATTCCAAATAACTGAATTATGTGTTAACAAAATATTAACAGCAACCTTCACTTTACAGTGACAGCATATATGATCATTTCAGCTTTTCATTATTCTTCATTATCTAACTCAGCTAAGCAATCATGGGGTTTGGAAAATTCATTTTAAGAGAATAAAACAAAGTAATGAACTTGTAAAAAGATTTTATAGGTTTTTTTCAGTTTTTATATTTTACTCCAGGTGTGTACTTTATACAAGGTGCCATACATATAATATGCTCTCTTCAAATATGGGAAGAGTTCAGGGACAACTCATGCAACTGGGGCATAGTGAGCTTCTCAGAACCTAAATCAGCATGTCTCGAGGGAGGATTTGGGACGTATATACTTTTTTTAATAAAGCTCAGGTAGGTTCCTCTGAAGCCAAGTACTAACTATTTCGAGCACTGCATCATAAACTGCCAAACTATATCTGAATAATTCCAGACTACCAAACTCAATGTCACCAGAATTCAAATCTTTCACATAGAAAAATCTTTACAGATTGTCTAAGCATTCACATAAAACCAGTCAGTCCCAGAGAAGCTGAGTACCCACCCAGGGCAAAAATTACTTGCATTCACATAATTGGTTCAGACAGGGAGGGGTCAATCTTCTGGAACCTGAAAGTCACATATTGTAGTGTTTATGAATGGGCAAAACCCGTGAGAAAAGTAACACCTATCCCCTAAAGATGAGAGGTAGAGAATTCAGGAGCTGTAGGACCCCAGGGGTCCCTCCATGGAGCCAAGCTGAGAAGGAAGCAGGGCTGCCACGTCAGCAGTACCAGTGCTGCGTAAAGAGGAAGAGTCAGGATATTCCTTACACAGCACCCACAGCCTGAGAACTGGACCATGCACACTAAAATATGACCTGAACTCCAACCAGAAACCATCATGTGCTGTTTAATACGACTGTTTATCCGGCAAGCACATCAAAGGAGAAAACTGCTTCCTAAGGAGCTAAGAACTAAGCTGGCACTGACAAATAGGAAGCATTTGAAATAATGAGAAAATAGCCCACTTAAGAATTGCCCCACCCATTAAGTAACAGCCAGTACTCCAGACTCTCTGAAGTCATCTCAGGTACAAAAATACTGTAGATAACTATGTACTGAATAATGTATTGTAGAAGAAAAAAAGCAGAAAGCACATGGAAAGCTATGCAAAATATGACCACAGGAAAGAATTTCAGATTTCTCTTCCAGAAGTTTATATAAGTTCCCATTTTCATTCAGAAAAAAGAAGATTCTTTTAAACACTGCCTTATTTTAAGAACCCAGAGATGTTCAAAGATATTTTTCAGAACAGATCAATTCTTGCTATAGAGCTGATGCTTCAAAATTCTGCATGTTAAAAAGCAAACTCATCATTTTACAAGCAAGTCATTAAAAAAGAAATTTTTTTATCATTATATGAACTCACATAAATTTGACATGTATTTTATTTTTCACTAAGTACTACTCAAGCTTCTTCTTTTCTTGAATATGAAGAGATGGCTACTTCCAGCAACAGCTGAAGACACAGCATCAATTAAATGCAGGTGGACTGTTCCTCCTGACATAGAAGAGATTCCAGCTGGGAGAATAGTAAATGAAATCACTCAACAACCTAAAAAACATTGCTTTCTGTTCTCAGGACAAGCATATCAGTCGTAGGGCAGCCCTGTACCATATATTTCTGCCACATACTTCTGAAGTGTCAACTACACAAAACAGAATGTGAACTGGTCTTTCTGCTTAGACTCAAAATTAGGTCAGCCTACAGTAATGGCTAAGATCAAGAAAACTTTCCAGCTGTTCATTAAACAATTAGGCTAAGACTTAACTCATGCAACTGAAATCATAAAACATAAAGAGCCTTTAATTACCACAATTCCATAGATATATGTATTAGAGGAGACAGCATGGAGGTGAAATGGCTCTGTAACATATCATTTTTCTGCTCTTAATAAAGTCAATGGCTGCCATAGACTTTCAGTGACAAAACGAAAGCCACAGTTACTATGTGTTTTAGAACATTAAGTCAACATTTAGTACTGCCAATGTCTATTTTAAAATAACCTAAATATTTTACAAGTTCAAGGAAAAAAACAAAACAACTCCCATTAACACAAGAGCAAGCAAAATAAAAAAAAATCTTTGGAAGAAAACCAGAGAGTCAGTCCTTTCTGGAGGTCTCTGTTCTTTAATGATTCTTATTCCCAAAGGCAAACTCATAAAAGTACAGCTAAATACTCAGCACAACAAAGGGAAGCCGAACTACAGAAGCACTGCTGCAAAGAAATATAAAAACCTACAATGAATTAATGAGCTAGAATTGGAACCACAGTTCTGCCTCGTCCCCTTCTCTATTTGCTTTCCTCCCACTCTGTGCCACAAACCATGGTGTAGTCTTGGCTTACCGTGTGGACAGAGGGAGGCAAGAACAGAGATCCTCAAACAGAAGAGAACAGAAAAGTACTGCTGATCTACCTGAATATAACTGAAGAGCTCATGGAGGCACAATTTAGAGCCAGCAATAGGCAAGGTCATTTCAAATTAAGGATTTCCAGAAAGGCTATGCAGAGCAAAGAGACAAGTCTGAGCACACAGCTATTTTTTTGTGCCTTAACTTTCCAACAGTGGCTGGTATTCAGCAAAGAATCTAGCAAAAAATAACAGTGCATGTACCAGGCATTGCATAGCTTAACTACAGCAAATCGTGTGGTCTGCATGTTAAACCTGCTCACAGATTTTGCAGAGTCAACAATACATCAATAGTGACTGATTATATTAATTACCTTCTAGATTAATATGTGTGGCCTTTTCAGCTGTGTTGTTAAATGGAATAAAACCAAGAACTGATGCCACAAAATAGTGCAACTCAGACTTTTCCCATGAAACTTGAATAGTTTCTATGCTGTCGCAAATGGGAAGTTTTAAATGCTAACTCTCTATCCCCTTTCATCTTTTGCAGGCCACAGTAGAACAAACACACTAATTTCATGCACTGAGATTTCTCAGTTTAGCAAGTATCTAAACAAGAACTGTTTTCTGAGACATCGAATCAGAAATAACACATCTCAATATTATCATGCCAACATTACCTTGTTCCCTCCTACCCCTTCTTCCTTCTCTTCATTCTTCTGTTTAATGCAAATAGCTAAGAGACAATCATTCCTTTTTGTTCTGCTTAAGAGCAGAAAACGATTTAAAAAATGGTAGTTTCTTCCAAAGCTTTGTGAAGTTTTGCTTTGGCACTTGCACAGTCAATCAGCATGATGATGTTGTTCAGTACAACTGGGAACAGAAATATAAAAGTCCATCTGGTGCTGGTCATAAAAATGAATGCATATTTTACCATTGAAACATTTTTTTTTTACAAACCCACTATGTGTTTTACGCAATGTGTCATCAAACTATACCAGCCCAGTACCCTAGGATAAGGAGGCTGGAGGAAGGCAGGTTTCCCCACTGCAGTGACTTGACTTCACTGTATTTATCACAGCAAAAATACTGCCATTAACTTCCAGTTAAAGGTCTAGCTGTACAGTAACTATTTGTGATTATTTCATCTTTAAAAAGGTCACTGCTAATAAATTGGTGAGGGGGGAGCAAGGGAGAGAGAACAGAAAAGAAAGAATTCTCATGTTAAATTAACAATTTCAAGATCCAGAATAATCTGGATAAGTAACTGATAGCAAAAAAAAAACATGGGCTGTAGTTTTGGTACAAAGTACACTTCAGATTTTTAAGAATTAACACTAAAACTAGGTTATACAGTATAGCTATACAACTGTTTTCCTTCTCCTGAATCATTATCACAATTTTTCTACTGAAGAAATTTTTTCACTAGCAGAAAATTACACAATAGTACTACTTTTTCAAGAAGAAAATATTTTCCTAATTCTAGAAGCAGACACTAAATTAATGAAATCCTGTTTGATGTTAAGTGACCCAAAGTGCAAAGAAGTGGTTATATTTTATTTTAAAAATATTGTGCTTCTTAATGATGCTATCAAGTGAGTCCTAACAAGATATTTTCATCTGAAATACTTAAATTAGCTACCATAAGGTAAAGGAGAGAGAAATAGGAACCATGCTGAGATTGACAACCACAGAAGTACTTTGCTACTATAGTCTATACTTTCAAACTGTCCTTAAAAATATATCAATATCTAAATTGATTTTTGAATTTTAAAAAAATATTATTCTGTTATCCTTCAGTCATCTTTGAAGGGTAAAGCAAATTTTAAAAGACATCTGTGTACAGTCATATTGGACTGTCTTCAGGCTGCAATTTGACTGAGGAAGGCTTCCAAATGACAAAACTGACACTGCACTAATACTATCATCTCCACGGGTTTAGCTCAGGCTCCAAAGTGATGTCAAGGACAGATCAACATTTGAGATAATCCAAAAAATGATTCAGAGTACATAGACAGGTATAACTGGCTGATTTGCATTCAGCTTCGCATTATGTAAGGACAGCATTAATTTGACCTCTTGTACTAATTCCACTCTGCAATGTTAACAATTCATTCAAAAGATACTGAAAAATTTATTCCAATTAATATCATACTATAAAGGAAGGAACCAGTATGGTGCTTGGAGAAATCACTGCAACACAACTGCAAGTGAGGCAATAAGAAACTCAGGAGATTATAATCTAGCCAACAGCATATTAACAAGAACTGATAGACTCTGCAAATATTTACAATCCCTAATGTAGAACTCAAGTAAGGATTTTGGGGCTGATTTTGTTTTTCTTCTTATTTCTGAGAGGAATAATTCCTTACATATTCAAAGACATATATAAAACCACTAGGCAAAAATACAGTACAAATACTATGAACAAGTTAATACCTGCACAGTAAAAAGAGAAAGAAAAAGCAAAATATAAAAGGAGCTCATTAGACTACCTTTTACAATATCCCTTTCATCGTGCTCACAATTACTTAAAAGATTTGTACATATTTAAACTGAAAGGGGCTTCTTCCCAGCCCCAATGTGTTACTGACCTTATTGGTGGAAGGCAACATAGAAATGGGAAACAACATTTGAAAACGCGTTTTTTCTTAACAGACCATTGTCATTTTGAAGAATTAGAAATCCATTTTAAGATCAATCCATATCTCAACATACAGTATGAAAAGCAAGCTATAGTCCAACTCCACAAATATTTTCATCCGTTTTGTTTCTTTTACTTGTAATTTCTTAGGCTAGAATTCAAGTGTTTAAACAACGTTTTCCAAACATATCATACATAATTATACAAAACATCCTCTATTCCACTCTAACACAGTATTCCATCATTCATCCCTCACTACAGGTGTTACATAAATGGATATACAGATTCGGTTTATAGTGAGGATTTCTGGGTGACATGGCAAAACCAGAAACAAACAGGACTAAAATATTCAAAGGCTACTTTCTACCACAAAACCCAAAAGAACTGGGAAGAAAAAGAAAACAAAATATGCAACACATCTCTGCCTTTCTTCCCCACCAACAGAACAAGAAACCCCCAGAACTGAGGCTGCAGCTTGCGGGTATGCTGTCCTCAGCTGTGACTCCAGTTTAAGGTGTTCCCATCTTTCCACTTCACTCCAGTTGTTTTCAAGCATGCTTGCACAGCACACTGCCTGTCAGATATGCTAGGATAGCTAAGGAGGTGACACAAAAGTGGAAACAAACAGCACTGATAGAAGAAATATTTTCAATGAATACTGCTGCCAAGAAAATGATATATGAAACATCACCTTCCCAAATTTGTATCTGTAAGTTTTATAGAATTCAGGCTTAAGCATCTCTTTCTGAGGCAACAGTATGCACAGGCAACCCAGCTTTCATAGATGAAGATCCATGGTTATATCAAACTTAAAATTTAACATAGAAACAGTTTATTTAACTAACTCTAAAGGAAATCTTTAAACATTAATAGAAAAATGGTTCTGTTTGTCCTTCTTCCACCAAAATAACAGACACTTTCACAACAGTAAAACTAACCTTCTACATAAAGCTGAGGGTCACTTTTTTTCCATAGTGTGAATATCCAAATGGTTGTATTTGGCAGAAGGAGAAAAAACCCACACCACTTTCCAGGTGAAGAATGTCTTGTGTTCACTTACAGAAGCCAACAACTTCTTGTCACTACAGTTGTACAGTCACCCCAGATGTACAGTTCCAGGAACTTTGAATTGAGCACACTGGCCATTTTTCAGCAGCCTGTGTTCCAACAAATAGCATATCGCCGGATTATTTTGTTCTTGTCAATGTGTTTATGATTAATTATGGTTCTATAATGTTGGTTTCACATAGGCATTTTCCCCTTTTAGATCTGCTGTGGACTCATAACATCAAACATAGCAATGAAAAGCTTTACAGAAGACAATTAAACTTAACTTGAGATAGTAATGTACTTATTTCAACTTCAAGAGGGCAAAATACACAACATTTCCCAGGACTTGACACTAGAATTAAAGAATGAACTACATAAATAGAAAGCCGAATATAAACATGAAGTAAAAGCAATTATTAAAACACATGAAAGAGGAAAGAGGGCATTAAAGCACTACTGTCTTAAATGATACAATGACTAGAAATAAAATGTTTCCCTTAGAAGTATGTGGGATGGAAACTATGGCATTTATTCAGGAAACAACCTCTCTTCTGATTATGGAGATAAATTTCCAATGTTAGTCTATAAAATAATCTGGAGGAGGAGAAACAGTAAAGTAGGTGAAGATCTAATAACAAAGTTACCAGCTATATCGCAGAAGAATGAGGCTGAATGAAGATGTAGACTGAGAGGTATAGTAGGTCATAACATTTTAACAGTCATTGATGGGAACAACTGTTTCCATGTTCTCGTCATTTATATAAATCACGGGAATTCTTTCTGAGTAACATCATCATTTCAGCTGACATGAAATTAAAATCCCTCAACAGGCAAATGAACCAATGGGAACTTCTGAAATGGAGGTTCTGTTGGAAAAATACTTGGGTATTAAAATCTGATTCTGGTGAAAGATAACTTCTCTGCCCCACCATCAGTCTCTCTTTACCTTGTCAATCTGCCTGCTCCTTACACAGGCGAACAACTCATCATTTATCTCCTCTGCGGTACAAGAAACATTTCAAGATGCACGCCTCCAGCACAGAATCTTCTGACTCATTCCTCTGAGTTACAGTTTAAATGTTCAAAGAAAACAAAGACATGCAATATAATTAGAAAACAGCAGACAGCAGAACAGAACCATGCAGGAAGGAAACAGCAGTGAGCTCGTTCGGGCAGTCAAGAGCTTTGCATGTTGCACCAGAAGGTGTTGGTTCAGTACGATCTCAGAAAGAAAAGCACTTAGACTCTGTGCAGCAGTGTACTAGTCATGGGAACTAGCACTATAAGAAAACTAGGATCACACAGATAATCCTACAGCTCTTCAGCTGCTGGGAGCCCCAAGCTGTGCAGCACGGCATGGGGCCTCTAGTGAGGGCACAGCCCGCTGCGCAGATGCCATCCTTAGAAAGGCTACACCATTTTGCTCATTTCAGCCCCTTACGAGATTTTCTTCAATGAAAACAACTCTATGTTTCATTTCTACTGTCAAATAAAAGGATGTTTACGTGAGAGCTTGTTGCTGCAGCCCTAGATAAAGGCAAGGCCGCACAGCTGGTGTAATCAGTGGGCAGGAGCTGCCCATGGCTCCTCGGCAGCAGTGGGAGGCTGGGCTCACCCTGCAGCGGGCACCTGAGCAACGCAGCCCAGCCTGGCCCTGCTCAGGCCCATCACTCCTATGCACCCTGCTCTGTGACCACATTTTGTCCCTACTGCATCTCATCAGCAACATTTTTCTGTTTTACAGGACCTACAGTCTGTACTTGGAAATAATCTTTAGCTGTCCACATGGGAAGGGAGATAAACCTTCAAGGCCAGCAAGAGTCCCCCTATTCAAAATCTAAGTGTTTCCTTTTAGGTTGTCAAAATAATTTTCTCTGAATAAATTTTTGCTTGTTTGTGCTAGACTGTTTAACAACACTCAAGGAGCCTTCTAGGAAACACCTAAAGTGCAAGGACATCAAAACACCCAAACTATGCAAAAAGGCTGAAAAAAAAATTCAGCTCATATAAAAGAAATTGTCCAATGGAAAACAGCACAATTGTTCACTAGACTGGATGAAACAGTTCAGCTTGCACACCATATACTCTGTTCACGAATAAGTATTTTTTAATCATAAGAAGACACAGTGGTGCATTCTACATTTGGAATGGCAAAGCTTTTACCTGAATTAAATATTAATAATTTTCATGATACAAGTTTTTTGATATAGGTTTTTTTAATCTTTTCCTGTTCTGGTTTGTTGGGAAATATTTTCTTTTTCCATGTTGGTAATAAAAAGTAAACAAATTGCTTATTATGATAGTGGCTCATAAGGCTTTTAGGACAGCCTTAACTGGTTAAAGCTCCTGTAAGTGAAAATTGCATCTCCAGTGGAACTGAGATTAGACAGCATAAATTCTAAATACACTATTTATGGCAAAAAGAAACAGAAAAACAAAAGCAGTAAAGAGAAAATGCAAGTCATACTTGCAAATCCATTTTTTTTCTTCCCTGTGTATAAACATGTAAGGTGACTAAATGAGTGGGCTGGATAGTTGTCTTTTTTACACTACTGATAAAATTTTCATCATTCTGAAGAGTTTCAGGTCAGGCTAAATTACTTTTGCATTCTACAGCTTGCCTAGTACATTAGAAACCAAAGTGCTATTTCTGAAATTCCACTCTGCCTTCTCAAATCCATGCTTTTTCAAAACAATTTTTCCCCCTCCTCTTGCCTTTTTTTTAGACGAGAAGGCAAGGTAGAAGAGGAATACATTTGTTACTCCGGTTATTTTGGAAAAATTTATTCTCTTCCAACATACTTATTCTAGAAGAATCTAGAGCCTAGAGTATTTTCTAGCCATCCTCTCTAAATTTTAGTTATTACAGAATCTGGCCATCCTCTCTAAATTTTAGTTATTACAGAAGCAATGAGAGCACACAGACGAGAGAAGCAGATCCTTTTCATTCACATGATGTCTCTGAAAGTTTTTTTAATATACAGAGACTTCTTTAAATGATCTCCAGTATCATAAGGCAACTGTTATCTCGACAGAAGCAAAAGCAGGGCACAGAACTGGAATACAGTCATGTAAGTAGGCACACTCACAAAGCAGTATTAGTTAGGATATGCCTGCCTGATAGCAGTGCAGTCACTCCTGTCTACACGGTTTCTCAGGACTAGCATGTGCTTTTGGAATCTGGGTAGCCTTCTCCATGGCTCTGCCCCATCGGCGTTGATTATGTATGATTAATGGTTTAAAGGAATAAAAAGAGAAAGGTCAACTTCTGAGTTCAAAACAGAGCAGTTACATGGGGAGTAATTAAGATACTTGTGTAAGCATGATTAATAAGCACAAACTGGCACACTGTGCTGTAAACAAGATGCAACCAGATGGTTAGGATGAAAAGGATTTTTCCTAAAAAGCAATTTTTCAATGCCTTGAAAGTTGGCTTATTTTTCCCCCTCTAAGCCTTACACAACTCATTATCTACACATCCTAAAGGGAAGAAAGAAATAGTAACCCCTTCAACATTCCCCCTTTCCTGGCTTTTTTCATACAGATAACTACAGTTTGCATGTAAATGGATTCAACTCATCTTTGTTTAACGTTGCCTTTTATGTCGAGTTTCATGAATTGCTAAGCCTGACAAGGTTCACTGGGAGTCTTTTAACTCCCACCCACAAGTTCTCCCTGGCTGTCATGTGACTGGCAGTATAGAGGGATCAGCAATGGCATTTATGGGGAAAGCGGGAAGACAGGTGTCAGAACGGTCCAGCAGGCAAACCGAACGAACACTAATCAGCTCTGGTGTTCTTTTACAATCCATATCTAATTCACAAGTTTCATTCTTTCTGAAAAACAATTACTAGGTTTTGAAGTTCATTGTGCATTTACTCAACTGTCTCTTCACATTAACGTAAGTGGGAACAAGAAAAAAAGAGTCAGCAGGCAAGGGACATCAAAAGATCTTAGAGAAGATGAAGGCTTTATTTTAAAGTAATATAATTACAGATGAGCATAATGTTTTACAATAAATTTAAATGTATAGTTACATCCTTATGCGCTAGGAAAATATTGGTTGGTTGTCTCTCGAGTTGAAACTCTGGTACATACAAATGACTTTGCCGAGAGAAGAAAAGCAAAAAAATCTCATTGCAACATCAAAGGAATGGATATTAAGGCAACAGAGGGAACAACAGAATCAGTACTCTGGGAAATATCTACACTTATAAAGCTGAGCTCTGAGAAATAATAATAAATGATTACAAAAGGAATATTTTGCACGTTTCAAACTCCTCTCAGTTCAACATATTTTTTCTCCATAGGTAAACTTCACCTCATCTTCATCTAGTTTATAAAAAAATAAAAAACACAAAACCACAACTCCCCATTCCCCACTGACAAATCCTCTTAAAGTTTGAGTATATAATCTGGTAAAGCCTCAGCTAATCTTCATTGGTGGTAGTGTTACTGACTCCAGTATTGGAGAACTTGCTTTTGTGTTATGTATAACGTTAGGAGACATCTTAAACTCCAGCATGTTTTCTACTAAGTACAGATTTCTTAGGCACTTCATTTTCACCCCCACAAGAAGTTACAGGCACACAGCATCTGTTTTGCAAATAATCCTTTTCCTCCATGTAAATGAACATCCTTTCAAGGACTTCTATACAGAGAATAAATACTTGGTAAGTGAAATGAAAAAGGCCCTATACCAGGACCTCAATGTACCATGATCCCATTGCTCAGCAGCAGGGCTTGATGTTTATGCACCTTAAATCTAGAAATATTTCCTCTTGGAGAAAGTAACACATTCAAATACACATTTTGATTAGAAACTCAATAGAGTACTCAAGTGTTAAGTGACTTATAAGTTTTCCTAATGTCTGAATTGTGATTCCTGGAACAGGATGGGCACTAACCTAGAGATACAAGAGTATGGGAACTTACAATCAATTAACCACAGACAGATGAAAAGCATTTGTCAGTTCCATGTGAGTAAATTTTGGCACCTGAAAAAGCATCACAGTATGTAACTGCTTTTCCTTTTTCACTGAGCACATCTTTTAATTTCTAGTAAGACAAGCCTGTATCAGTCCTGACTTTTACCACCACCCATTAAATAAAGCTTCCTGGACAGGCAGTTATCATGAAATTCTATAACCAAGTCAACATATAGATTTCTAGCATACTTCAACTTTGAAGTTGTTAAAAGGAGAACATTAGTAAGTTAAGAATGACCACTGATAGTCTAGCACTGCTAAGGACACCCCTCTGGACCTAGATACCCATAGCTAAGAAATGGGATTAATCTCAAACCATCCTATTGGGCTGCCAAGAGTTTGGCAGGAAAACAATTAAAGCAACACATCTCCAGACATCCCAGTCTCACACAATTTTCAAATTTGCTTTGCAAAAGCAATAAAAATTAATATCGGTTATGCCCAAAACTATTGTTAGGACAAGTTTCAGGGGTCCAAACAACCTTGTTGAAAAAAAACAAGCTCTGTGAAATGTGAGTCCATTAATATTTTTGCTATTAGTTTATATGAGATGATATAGCTCCATCCCACAATCAATCAATCATTCTCATATAGTATTTCTGGTTTTTTTTCTGTCTATTGTACAAACAAAAAGTAAGAAAGATGACAAACTGGCATGGATGTTACTCACCAGTGCTGATAAGTAAACAGGAAAGAAAGCTAGATAAATAAACTTGTGCTAAATACATTCNCGACAAACTGGCATGGATGTTACCAGTGCTGATAAGTAAACAGGAAAGAAAGCTAGATAAATAAACTTGTGCTAAATACATTCTACATATTGAGAGCTTCAGCTTCAGACTCCGATTACTGATCACTTAGAACAGTGTATGTATTCAACCCTGAGTAGTCATTTTCCCTGGATTACATTTTTTTTTCTAAACCACAGTGCATGCTGAACAATTTATATACTACACAGAAGGCTTGGAGTTACAAAAACTGAAAGAGAAAATGTAATAAATACACAGACTTTACTGTTTCATAATATTTCAGCTAAAAGGCTCCAACATTTCACTGAAATACAAAAGTATATCAAAATTTAAAGATAAATTCTTTTAAAAAAAGTTAATATATTTTCATTACCACTTAGAAAGGTTTTCAGATACACATTCATATGTGAACAGAAGTAAATCAACAGTAAGCCCAAACTTTACTCTAGAAAAGTCTAGGATGATTCATCTTTCAAGGGAAATTTGAGAAAGACTTAAACTGTCCCATATTAATTAATCCAAGCACACACATTAAGCACACAAGTTAAGAAGTCATCCCTGTGACAGAGTACCCAGACTCCACACAGAGCACACCCTGTGCTTCTCCTTAGTTCCTCAAATTCAAGTCAGACAACCCTTATGCTCATTTTATGCTTGTTTCCTTCTTTCTCCAGCAGAAAAAGCAGAGTATTCATGTTATCTTAATGGACTAAGCTCCATATTAACAATGGTATTAAAAGCCATGCTTATGTCATTATTTTTTAAGTATTTTCTGCAAGACCACATTGGAGAGTGCTCTTGCATCAGCAATGAAACTTTACAAGGACAAATGTATATTTCCATCTAGTTTTGGTGTCTGAAATTACATCCTCAATAATTACTGTGATTTGTCAACAGCTTAAGAGAAGAAAATTATCCAGTTGAACACAGGAACAATCAAAAATCAAAAGCTATTATGACTGCACTGGGGAAACTGGCTCCACGCAGTATTTTTGCAAAGATCCCATTTCAGACTACAGTGCACACCATGGACAAACACACCGCAATTTCCCCAGACTGAAAAACAAATACCAGGTTGTGGTAAGCCTGTTCTATCTTTTTAAACCAGTCCTACCCTGGAAGCATCTCTAGTTCATGCTAATTGTGAGTGACTTCAGACATCAGGACAATGCTGTTCCTCGCGTCAACAAAACTGAGAACTGACAGGCAGATGACAGTCACCAAGCAGCAACTAGGTTAGCTTAAGTTTTCTGTTGCCTTTTATTTTTTGGGGGGGAGGCACTCAAGGCATAGAAACTAGTGCATAGACTACAATGAGATATGCAGATATAGTCCATATGGTCAAAATACCCTGATTTTCAAACAGGACTCAACCAGCATGCAAAGATGTCACTGAGTGATATCAGTAACACTGATAACCAACATTTTTGCCAGTAACAACCTTTAATCATCTGTGTCTCAGTGTTTTGAAGTGATATATTTCAAAAATGTCAAAACTCAGTGAAATGTGGTACTAAAATTAATAGTCTGTTTGCTTTCCCTATTGATATACCAGGTTTCAGACTGTCAAAGTGCTTTTAGTTGTAAAAGAAAAAGTACAAAGTTGTTTTGACAACTACAAAAAGATTTATCAGTTACATGTACCTGCTGAAGTACCTAGATTTGCAAAGTGAAAATGTGTGTATGCAAGGTTCTACTACTAAAAGTTGTCAAGTGAACATCAATATATTAATCTTGCAAACATGACAAACTTTAAACTAATTTATCATATAGCATGTTACCTTGAGCTGAAGTGTGTTACTTAACAACACTAAATTAATTTTCTACCTGTTTTGCTTTCAGTAGGCATTTTTTTCATGATCGCAAAACTTGAGTTCATCTGTGTTACAATGGATTTATTTCTCTCTAAGCCCTATATGTATAATACACCTCATATGTATGATTATACAGTAAGATGCATGTAACATACAGAGAATAATTCACATTTGTATTCTCTGTTCTTTATCTAACTCACTTGAGCTAACATTAGCAGAATAGGCACAGACAAAAATTCCTGAAAATATTAGATTTCAAATTCACACAATGAGACTATCATTATTATTACCAGGGGAAAAAAAAAAAAAAAAGGCTTTATTGCATCTCATCAAAATCCTTTGCAACCTGGAAAAGAGGAATATTCACATCTGGTGAATTTACATCTGGTAAATTGCTGAGACAGCAAATAACAAAGCAACAAAACCCTTTTATATACAATTGCTCGAATTTATTATTAGACTAAATAATGCCTACAGTTTTCCATTCTTTTTTGAGCCTAAATTAAGGAGTATCAGTGTTACTGGGATATTCCTTAAAGTTCCAAGTGTCTGAAAGGTATTTGACATTTGCTTTAAGAAGCTCTGATAGAAACACACATCTATAACAAGTAGTCAGCACTGATAGCAAAAATAGCAGAAGTGGACAACAGTAAACAAGCATTTAGTTTAAGCCTCATTTTCCAAAAACACACCATGCAATCAGTAATGCTAATTTATGAAAGATGGATGCAGTATTACAATTATAAAATCGATCAGCTAAATAGCTGTGACTGTATTGGAGTTAATTTCACAAGTTACAGTGGATGTAATTATTATAAAATACTTGGTTAAAAATTTTAATAATTAAATTTACTATCTTATTATTGCATTAAAACATTCATTAAGAATTATCAAGCACTGCTCCATATAATTCTGTAAGACATCTCTGCTTTTCATATATAGCATCCCTAGAGAACACCAAGATTTTGAGCTCACTTTTTTTTTTCCCTTGTACTTACTACAAAGATAATTGAGCTTTCCCCAAAGTTTTTTTTCTTCATATCAAATCGACATGGCTGACAATTAGTCCTTCCTGCATGATATGATACAGCAAGGACAGCTAACAAAGCACTGGGAAACTACTGCAGGCTTCCTTCCTTCACTATCCCGTGCAAAGCTTGAAAAACAGTCTGTAATCTGATGAATTCTGTACTCATGTCAAGCTCAATAGGAAGTTCATTCTTTTATCTGCACTTAGATTAGCAACTAAAATGGACCTCTTTTCCAACACCCAAACCATGTTTCTCTTTTAAGCCTTAACACCCTTACTTCTAGAATCAATTAATAATATCATCCTTAAAACAACCACATGAACAACTCTGCAGTCACTTTATCCACACTTATTGTATCATGAAACAAAGGGACTAGTACAGCTTGATCATGAGGAGACCCCAGTGCTTTACAAAGCTTAAATTATTCAATTCCACAAAATACACCATTATATACCTTTAAATATCAGCAAAAGTTAGGAATGTATTTAGCTAATAAAAGCAAAGAATCATTTTTCTTAGATGATATCTTAATGCCTCAAAGAAGCTTACTGCCCCCAACTACATAAGCTTTACTTTAAGCTCTCACACACTCAGTCTCAATAGGAAGACAAATTTTCTCAAATATGCCCAATAAACAAATGTGTCTCCAGAACCTGCAAGCATTACACAAAAAACATGCAGCAATTTAAGTCATTGACTATGCAGTGACCACTAGTTCATCACCAATGAATCCCATGTAGTCTCCCTCAGGAAGGCTTAAAAACTTCAAGAAAAACCCATGCATGCAAGTTCAGCCTCCAAAAAGAATCCAAAAGAGAAAACAAAAACCTTCAGTCTCTTATACTCCGAAATCAACACTCCTAGCAAATAAGGTTGATGTAAAACATTTGTTTTTCAGGTACAATGAAATAGCAAGGCTATACCTAGCAAAAAGAAATCACACTTGAGTAACATCAAAGCAAAAAAGCACAGCATTACCTCCTTTGGTAGCAGCACACAGTCACAAGCTTGCACACGCAAACCTCATTCCTTTTAGGGACTGAAGATTATTTCCACCAGAAGAGCATCACTGTTTGGGTTGAAAAATATTTTTTCTAAATTCTGTTTTGGAAGTGGTGAACTACAGAGCAAGAAAACTTTCTTCTTTCCACCAAGCCCTTGCAACTGAAAGTAGTTAATGGATTCTACACATGAACGCAAAAAGAGAGGCCCAGGTGGAAGCTATATAAGACTTAGAAACTGAAACACCTGGGACAGAAAAATCCTTTACCCTTTTCAAGTGATTTCAGCTGTGGCTAAGGGATGGGGTGAGGGGTCCTTGTTTGCTATGGAAAAGCAAGGATTAATGACAATGAGTTTCAGTAATTTGCTTTCTCTCAAGACTGTGCTATGTACTGAAAGCCAAAAGACAATGAGCTCAAAAAAATAACACTTGTCCCTCACATCCACCTTTGTTTTTCTCCTGTGCTGTATAGTCACTATGGTCACTTTTTGAGGAATGGTTCACTTTTGTTTTTTCAACAGTATTTATCACCATTTAAAATTCAGTTAATTGTAGGAAATTTTAATTATTTTGATAATTCATTATAGCACCAAGTTGGTAAATACAGCTAACCTTCTGGCTTAGCACAGTATAAAAGTGGATCAGAGGAGCAGTGAAGGAGCAAGTGATCAAATTCTAACCAGCACCTTCATTTTAAAATGCCGAGTAGAAACACCTGTGATTGTCTTGAGGCAAAGAGGATGAGTCAAGACTGTATGATGTGGTTATTTTGGTAGAATTTAGGCTTGTAAGCTGCAAGAGCCATCCCAGGTCTCAAACTGCAGCTTCTCCTCCAGCCTAATGAAGGCTTGTCATATAATGGCTACTATTTGCAACACTTAAAGCAGATATTCAGAAATACAAGAATGCTGAATACAGGATAACTGGAAGTATGACCATCTCTCTGTACAGCTGAGGAACACAAAATGTTTTGTTTCTTTGAAGCAGCTGCCCTTGAGGCCGTATGTCCTGACAGGTTTACTGCAATCCTGTGACTACAAATATCTGGACTAGTCATTTCTATTTTCCTGTGGAGTCATACCCTGCCTGCCTGGTGTCCACAGAACAGCAGGTTTTCCTTTGCAGCTCAGCCTCGCTCTCTCTGACACCACCAGACTTCACACTGCCTGTTCTATGAGCCAATTCTCTCTTCAGTGTGGCATGGGGTTATCATGCTGTAGCCCTTCCACAGCCACAAGGTTGGCAGGTCCTTCCTGCTGGCCAAAGCTGGTCACCTCCACCAGCTTCATCCATTTCCCCACCCAGGACTTTACTCACCCCCAGTTATTTGGGGAGATTATGCAATCCTTACACTGGCACTCTGTCTCCATAGGTAACAATCTAAAAATACATGCTACATTTCCCCTTAAGGAAAAAGGAAAAGCCTCAGAGAAGTACACCATAATTATCTTAAAAGAGTTAGTACAATAGGTGTCTATATTCACAAAGCAAAGCTATTGTCAGAAGCAGAAATCTGCGCATAGCAGCAACGTGCTGTTCTTCAAAGATGTGACTCCTGCTAACACTGTAAATTATTTATACATATCGTTTGGACACAGGCTGCATTCACCTTGTGAACTATATGCCACCTAATGTTCCCTTCTACAGCTCAAAACAACCTCCTAGTCACTATCTAAATCCTTCTTATGCCACGACAAAAAGAAATTAGGATCTTCTATACAGTTCAGAATAAGGTCAGAATAAATGCCTCTCACTTCACAACTTTTAGATCAGCTGTAGATTCTTTTCTTTCAACATCTCTGCTTAGGGAAATAGCTGTTGTTAATGCTGTCTCCAAGAGAGCCAAGTCAAGTCAGATTTACCAAAAGACTACCACAGAGATTTCTCAAAAGTGATTGAAAAATAAGAACTGAAGAAGCACAATCAGAAACAGTACAAAGGCCAGGCCCCAGTCCTGAAGTGAAATAGTAGCAATGCCATGAACCAGACAGATATGAGCAGTGCAGCAAGGCAGGAATGAAGAAAAAAAATAGGATTAAGTAAAAAGATAAAGGAACAGTAATGTCATATGAAGATTCAGTTTAAAGTATTATGAAGACTACGCCCATAGGAGCAAACAGTGAGGTCCAAATTGAGCAGACCTCCAGAGCAAAACACTGAATGCTGAGGACCCAATGTCCAACATTAGATGCTTTTTATAGGATTTTAATGGCTATTTGACATAACCTGTTTCCAAAGACTGGATGCTCAGCAGCAGATGGAGCATATCAGATGCACCTCTGAGGAACATCCTCCAGTTTAGCTGTGTTTGAAAATAATCCAGACTCTGCAGATCCAAACACCTGGAAGAGCAAAAGTGGTGCCTCCAAAGCACAAGCCTAATCCAAACTAAATGGGCGATGCAGACACATGCTAAAACTCAGAGAGAGCAGGAGCAATACTAGATCTCTGGCCAGGACAAGGCTAAGGACCTAAATGAATAGTTTGGCCATGGAAGCAAAGTATAAACAACATACTTTGTTGAGAGGCAGAACCAAAATTGTGCATGCTGAAATTAAGACATTGTTTAGGCTGCTTTTTATAATCTAATTTAGGCTTAGGTAACAGTTTAATACATTAAGCCGTTCAAGAAATATGAAGGTAAAACAGTTCAGAATTTAGTGCCTGTTTTCACTCTGTTACAAAGTAATCTGGTAATTGCTACATTTTTGGTTTTAAAAAAGGCTTTTTAGTCACTGGTTTACATGTTCTGAATGGAACAATGAAGTTCAGTATGATAAAATCTACACGCAGTAAATTGCATTATGCTACTAATTAGCAGTTCCTTAAGCTATACCTGACATATTGAATCTATGACACTATTAGGAAAATGATAAGTTCTGTGGAAACCAAAATTTAGTTATATATTTCTTCCTTTTGCTAACAGTGAAAACCAAGGACTGGAGGGATTTCACCCGTAACACTATTAGGAAAAAGGCTTAGATTTAATTATTGAATAGGAAATTATCCTTGCTCATTTTGGTTAGATTATTGTATCCATTGAATCAGTGTACATGAGCCTAAGACTATATAAACTAGTGCTTATGCAGCAAAGGAAACGTGGCAAGATTCATGAACAGATTGTGTTCTTGAGGGTTGTCACGAGGAATTGGTAACATAATTATTGGAGCCCTTGCAAGACCAAGACCAAGCTGAATCCAGTAAAACATCTAGCAAAATGGCTACGTAAGCATTTTACAGGCTCCATTCAGTGCTGATATGGCTGTAGGCTGTCATATAGAATCTAAACTCTTCTCCATCTTCTATTCATTGGTGTGTCCTGAGCAGATGGAATTTGACAGTGATAACAGTGCTTTCTCTTAGCCAACTTTTTCAAAATCACTTCCTCCATCTTTATGAAAAATATGGTAATTTGCTCATGTTTCCATGGAGGAAAATAAATATTTAAATGCAAGGCTGGGCAAACCAGCAAGTAAAAGAAGGGCAATAGCACTGACCACTCAGTTCCATGCCTGCCCAAATGTACCCCAGTCCTCTGCATTAGAACAGAGACTGAAGTGATCCAGAATGTGCTACCTAGCACTCTTATTAACCACAGCAGTTGAAGTATCACTGTCCACACCGAATTTTTCCAACGGCTGTTTTACATCTCTTTCTCTTTTTTTTTTTTTAATATATAATGGCCTACTCACTTTGTATCTCCTTATACTTATTCAAAAAGTATTCCACATTTATCCTCTGCTTTTCCACTGAGTCTACTACATGGGCAATCTGACAGCTGAATTATGTATGGCACCTGCTGTCAGTCTCAGAAATACAAATGTCTTTCTCCCACAGCCAACAACCTGAAGCCATTTAGCACCAAGCTTATGCAACAATAAGCAGAAGTAGCACCATACCTCCACCTCCCAAACATTCCTACTAGCAATCTTTATTTTACCTTGCAAGATTTCAGATGGACAGCTCTAAATTTCACTTTAAAAATCAGTATACTTTCATACCACATTGCATAAGGCTGATGGCATTAAAATTAACCTTCATCTTAAGACAAAATCTTTGTAAGACAAAGCATCTCATTTTTAAAAGCCATAAATATTTTCAGGAGAGCTATATTTATGCAAAGACTGCTACCACAGGCAGTTAAGGCAGTTAGACTTGGCAGTTCATGCATAGGTGGATTAAAAAGAAAGGGCAGGGACTGGGTCAGATGCAGAGGAAGAGCTGGTCACTTCATTTATTTACCTAATCTGCTTGGCTATTGCTGGCCAAGTTTGCTCTTGGAACAATGAGAAAGGCCAATTAATTTATCAATCTGTACTCCTCTCTGCCATAACATATTTTCCCCTTGCCAACAAAAAACGTGTCCATTATCAGCCAGGTCCCTGTCCTCCCAGGCAGCTCGTGCAGCTGTATAATTACACTTCTTCCCTTGACAACTTGCATGATTGTTTTCCTAACAGTATATTACTTCGTTAGTACTTTCCAATATACGTTATTTTTAAACTGTCACTTTTGCCCAACTCATCCCAATTCGCACTCGTCTGTTTATCATAACAATCATTAATAACTGTCACTCCACGCCATCAATTTAACGAACTCACTCCCTCATTAGCATGTTCTAGCATTTGTTCCGTAGAAAGGCTGATTATTTTCTACAACAGGCCAAGCCAATTACTTTAGTGAAATGGAATCACATTAATCAAAACTTAACAAGGTGGCAAATTTAAAGATATCAGATTGCAAAAGACAGCATAACTAATATGTCAATGTCAGAGATAGTACGTAGGTATGCAGCAGCTGTACTAAATATATCTCTTCACGAAGGCCACATGAATTTTGACATTTCATATGATCTGACAACTTCCAAAGTGATATTAGAAGGCTGGAGGCTGGGCTGAGCTGCTCCCAGTGGCTTCTGCACATTCTGGCAAGGGCAGCAAAGAAATGCAAAGAGGAGAAAAAGGAAATGGTGACTACATATGTCCACAATGCCTGGTAGATGGCACTTTATCATGTCCCTCTATGCCAAGATATTTTCTTTTACACTTTAAATGATGATGCTCATCAATTGTACCCTGACAGCTGCATCAGAACCAGCTGTAAACATGCAACATCCAGCAGCGTGAAAATACGCTGACACAACAAACACATACTAGTTTTTACCTTTTGGTATACATTGCAGAGAAGACAGAAGATTCTTCCCACCACATCTTTTTCCTTTTAATGAGTAAGTTCACACTTTTATTTTTCTCTGTCACTTTTAAAGAAGGTTTAAAGTCAAAGAGCCTGCATCCCAAATCTTCACACAATCCAACAGTTCAACCATTTCTAAATATACTTTATTTTTGTAGCAGCAGAAGGTAAGCACTCACCATTAGTCCTTACCAGTGGGCAGGAAATTACAGCTTTGTTAAACACATCTCAATGCTCTTTGGTTTTCCATACAGAAAGAAGCAAATGCTCATGGCTCATTAAAAAAAAAAAAAAAAAAAAATAAAAATAAAGAAGAGAAAAATATCCCTAGGCTTACAACTTCTGTTGTATAATATTATTAAGCTTGGTTATATCATACAGTTCAAGAAATTGCACAGTGATTCATTTTTTACAACTTAAATAGCTATTTGCTTCAGTTGCCAGGTTGAACATGATAAATGTATATGATAAAAAAGAACAAAGAGAAGGGCCAGTTCTTATAAACCTACAACATTAGTCAACGTATTAACTCATTCCTTTCTAACTGTTGGCATTTTAGTGTTCACCATGCACAAGTCTGCTCACTTCAACCTGTGTTTTACTAAGTATTTGGATTTGGACAAATGTATGATTATACAAAGAATTGCTCATTTTCGTTAACCTCCAAACTGCCAGTACTTTTAAGAAGCAATGTTAAGCCATCACCAAATCCAAAATCAGAGGAAAACTGACTAAAACAGAGCTCAAAGATCACTTCACCCATCCCATACTTGTTGATATTATCAAGTTTATGCAGCCTTTAGTCAAAATTTTTTAAAAAGTAAAAAAAAAACCCCTTGTGAGAATGTGCACTCATTTGCCCATTCTCATGTTTAATAGTACTTCTTGTAAGAAAACTTCTCCTTATATTCAGTCTATATTCCTTCTGTGAGCATTATTTGTTAATCATCCTCTAATGACTCTGCAGAACAGCTGGTTACTAAGAAAAGGCAGTGGCCATTTTTCACATATTTTCAGGCTTACACACTTCTTCTTCCCAATACCTATCCTAATTTGAATTTTTTCTAGTTTTCTTTTAGCACTCAAAAATGCCATTTTAATTTCTAAGATAATACTGTAATGTAGATACCTAAGTCATTGGAATTTTTGCCAAGTTAAATTATCTCACTAACACACTTAACCTGCTTAGAAATACTTGTCCCATATGATGTCAACTAGTATCTTTTGGGTTCATTATTTCTAATTAAATTCAAATGACATCTTAATAGATATTAAACCTTTACATGAGAGATGTCATAACCTAAGATTTAAATGTAGAATTAATTTATCTAGAAACACAAATTGTTAATATTAACACAAGCATTTCCGGAAAAAAATGGAAAAGAGTAACAGGAACAAGATTTTTTACATTTGAGCACACAAGCGTGGGAGACAGGAAGTTCAGATTGTTTCGAGGGACACTGCTGATACAACTAAAAGTGAAACTTTCTCTGCAAATGATGAAATGCTCTTCTAACTGGCATTTTCATAATTACAATAAAGTGAATAAGATCAATAAAAAACTGAAACTAAGACACCATCTCGTTTCACATTTGAGAAGACATCAGCAGATTTATACTCCTCACTCTGGATTTTCTTGATCCAAGGCAAGAACTAAGCCTTCACATCACCCAAATAACTAACTTCTCTTTCAGTTGTCTCTACAGACACCCTGTAGCACGCAGATGGTGAACAGACAACATGAGGTTCACCAAACCACTGAGTGCCAAGCTCCAGCTGAGCAGACCCGAGGCCAGGCTCAGTGAGCACTGCTCCTGCCCGTCACTGACATTCCACTCCTCTGGGCTCCAAGGCTGTAACAGGGAGCATTTCTACTTCCACCCCCACCCAACCACCAAACTGCTAAAAGAAATATTCCATTTTCCTCGCAGCAATAACTATCACCACGATAATAACTAAATGTGCATTTCCACCTTTTCTCCACTATTCAGCACAGAACTTTTTAAGATATTACTTTAAGGTTTAATAAGTGCATGTTAAAACAACAGCCTACATTAAAATAATGGATTAATGTATCAAATTATTACCACTAACTACTACTTTTGAACTTCATTTTATTAATTTTGTTATTGCTTACAAGACTCCCTCCAAAGCAATATATTAATCTCTTTCCTTTTGCTATCTTATTCTTTCATATCAATTAATTTCCAAAGATGACAACTTGAGCAAGTCTTTGTAACGGTTCTCACTTTGTATGAATAAATTATGCATAACAATATAGCTCTGTTCACAACCATTCAAGGCAGAATATATTCTCATCTGATATATAACAATTTGGAATTGACCTGCTAAATATAAAAGTAAATAACAAAGTTCTCTACCACAAATTATGCTAAAAGCTCCATTGTTATTCATTCCTGTGCATCACTTAGTTAGAAATGCAGAGACACTCGTCTTTTTTAAACCTTACACTATGAACCCTGGCATCTTTGAACTGCTTCCAGGAAGGATGTGGTGTACATATTAAATGAGCATCATGAGTAGGAACATTAAAGCAATTGAAATGAAATTAAATTTCTGGATTTGGAATGATCCCTTTCTTTCAAGATACATGTAAAAATTTAGCTGCTGCCTTTTCAGTGTGTGCTGCATGTTCTGTCTAAGATTAATCCCACAGGAGGTTTTTTTATTTCCTACTCTGCCTATCTTTCATCTTCACCCCAGACTAAGCAGATGGATGTGAATTCAAAGTTTTCTGATCTTTAGCACAAGTTATGGAGGGTTATCTTTGGCTGTATATCTTTCTGCTGGCAGCACTCCCTTGGTGATGAAGGATTAACCACCACAGCTGTCTCTTCCCAGAATGATGCAGTGCAGCGCTCCTCAACACGACAGCATCACTTAATCTTAATGTCCGCTCTTCCAGCGCAGCCGCGCAGGACAAAGCCAATCAACATCAGATGCCACCAAGATGGACCTACTGCTTGGCCCTGGAGTCTTTCACCCTCACACACCTATTAATCAACATCATCCAGACCAATCCCAGTGTTCACTTCTTTCAAACCACAGTTAAACTAAGCTAGGTTTTATATTAACAGACCGAGTGATATAGAAATCTATCCACAGATAAAGCATGCATAGGCAGAACTGTAGAGCAAAATCGAGTTTTAAACCTCCTTATTTACAAAACAAAGGTGTTTATTTTGTTTTAAAGCATAACTATCAGAATTTCTATTTTGTACATACTGAAATTCACTAATAAGAAAAGCTGCCTATTATCTTTCATGTCTCCAAAGACTTAAGGCATAACTACAACATCTTGAGCTTGATATTTTTATGAGGAATTGTTCTATCCCCCAAATACAGAATGCACATTACCAGAAGTTCCTTAGTCTTCTGCAGACACATATCATCTTACCAAGATTTATTTTCTCTACTTTAACCTATTGCATGCAGACTGTTTAGTATTTTCCCCACTTGTATCTGCTCCCCCCAGTTCCAGAGCAATTATAACATAGCTCCTTCCTTTATCCCTCCTCCCCTTTTTAAAGCTAGTAAGTTCTCAACAGCAAATGCAATAAAACAGTAAATTATTGCTAGAGTTTACTAAACAAATGCAACCTAGTTAAATTTAGAAAAATCTTCGCTTTTGCTTACATTTGCAATTTTACTGCTGAACTACTGGTATTTCTTACTTATGCAACATTAAAATGTATAAGAAATCCTCTTGTGTGCTATATGCAGCAACTACTCTTGATTTATAATACCCAATTTAGAAAAAAAACCCCACAACTAAACCTGATTTAAATCACAGATTACTCTGTAAAACACAAGCAAGGAACTATTCCAAATCCTAAATGTAATTTAAACATATTTATATTTTACAGTGATATATTTTCCCCCATTCCTTGTCTTACTACTGTAAACTTTCTGTAATTATATAAGCAATTTCCCTGAGGTCACAACATTGATCACAGTTATATATTGCTCAAGTATTACAAAACATAACTTGCAATAAAATATTGCTGGACATCACTACATAATTTCACACAAAGAAACTGCACAACTGAAGTTCAAGAGTGCTGAATTTGGCAATGGGGTGTTTTCAATAGATTATTCATTTCCTTCTCATTCCACCATTAAAAGACTATTGTTGAAATATTACTAAAAACATTAAGTTCCCACATCTTGAAACGTGTAAGAGGGCAGAATAAGGGAGAAGAGCATAGGAAACAGTTTACATGGGAAGCCAAGGCATACGATCCCTCTGCGTTACTCCTTTCCTTCATTGCAACGTCACCCCAAAGTGTCACAGTGGTATAATACACTGGAAGGGCTCACAGTGGAAAAACCCCACAGGAGTGCAGCTCAGTTTTTAGTGTTTCTGGTTGAGCGAGAGTTCTCACACACTTAATGAGAGGAGAGTTCACAGCTCTCAATGCACTATGCAAATAGATGTTATTTAGGAGCAGTTAGTGTTGGCATGTTGCACAGCTGAGCTGACGCACCAGCCACTGAACACTAGTTAACAAATGCAAGGCTCCCCTTTGGGAAGTCGCCTACAAAAAAAGGAAATGAAGAATTGAAGATAAGAAGATGGATATTTTAGTTCACTGTGCAAAAGCAGTGGCAATTAAAGGCTGAAGACCAGTTATTCACCATGTATATTACACAAACACAGCAAACCAACTGCATGCACTTGCTTTGATACTGATCTCACATAGGTTTGAGCAGGTTGGGTTCACTACCTACTCGGGAGTTCTCAGAGAGCATTCAGAGTCATCCAAACCAATTAGCAACACACACTTTCTCAACTAACTTCTCCATTTCAAAATTATAAAATATGACCCCCTCACAGACCTGCCAGCCAAAACAGTCACCCGGCTGCAACCAGACCAACTTGTTGATAGATGCAAAAAAGCCCAGGGGTAAGGCTATGCAGTGAGCCACTGTGGAGACTGACTGAATTCCCCAAGGGGCAGGGGGGCCTGCAGGCCCTCCTCAAGGTCAGAGTACGAGCTGTGATCGCTGCCTGGAGCTCCGGTCACTCGAATGAAATAAGGACCGAGTGACTGTTTCCAACAGCGCCACGGGCAGTCTTAGGCAACGTATGACTCTCAGTTCTGGGAGGGAAATGAGTTAGGCTAATCCCACTTCCCCAAAAGGTTTGCTGAAAACAGTACTCCAAAAAAGCAACAAAGATGACAAACATGCACGAGTTTCAAACTAAGCAGCTGGGAACTCCCTTCCGTGGACTAACAGGAATGTAGGAACACCAAATTACAGGAGAGTCAAATCCCACCTTCAAATAACAAAGGAGAAATCCTTGCAAATCTCAGAGTATTTAAGAACATTTACTTTTCAAAAAAGTTATCTATTAAAAAGAAAGTGGAATGCTAATATAGTATATTAAAGAACATTACTTCCATGTTACAGAAAGATTCCAAAGTCTGTATTTAAGGACGGGTCAGTGCTAAACCTGTGAGCTTCATTAGCTAGCAAGGCTCCCCAAGGTTCACAAGAGTTCATGCAGAAGTATCAGCTCCTTCCTTCCAGTACTGCAGTCACTGATTTCAGGTACTATGCTGATCCTGTCTAATATCCTGCAGTACCTAAGTATCTTTAGAATACTTTAGAATAAAATAGTAATATTCCATTGACTGCTATGCCATGAACGAGCACTGACCCAAAAACATTGTCTATTTTCAAATTACAGGAGACCTTTTGCTAGAGTTTATGAAGGAAACAGGAAAAATCTGTCAATGAAACATCAGAAAATTAATCAGCATTTGAGAGTTTTCAAGAGCAGTTTCTTCTGAACAATTTAATAATACAAAATCTTTTTTCTTCACAGTCTTCTTAAAAGGTAGTACTGACTCAACACAAAGCTATTGCACAGAAAACTGACTGATCTCTCCTAAAGCCATGTCTCAAAACCAACAGTACCAAATTGTTTGGGCAGACTTTAGCTGTCTCTACATATGCAAGTCCCAAACCCTCTAAGCTTTTCTTCCTCTTTTAACAAATCACATCCCCAATGTTTTACATATCTATTTTTGCCAGCAAAGATGACAATATAGGAATGGCAGCAACAAGGCAGTAGCTCTTTTTGATTGTCTCTCAACACATTTCAAATACTAAATAGAAATGCCTGCAGCCATCCTGCTTTGCAGATCCAGATCTCTTTTTAGGTAAAGTATATTATATTTTTCAAGCTATTCAATGGTCATGAGCACAGTACAATATCTTTTCAGATATTCTTCTCTCATAAATTTTGTATCTTAATTTCAAGTTCTAAAGTCAAACAGCTATTTGCAGACATACAGTACACACGTAAAGACAAAGAGGCCTTCTGAAAAAAGAAATTAATATAACAGAAAGAAAAGGATCTCAGGGAAAAAAAGTGGTCAAAACCATTATAAATCAATCATAAAAATAAATGCCAAATACCAGATTAACAATAACAATATAAAGGTCTGAAAAAATTATCTGGGCAAAAAACCTTTTTTCTTTTTAGAGACAAATTTTACATCATATGTCTGTTACCTTTATCCACAAACAGCAACTGGTTAGAAGCATACAGTTAAACCAGCACCTCAGCTGTTGAAAACAAGAATTTTCTAAGCATTTTTAGGAGGCTACACCAGAATCAAAATCTCACTTTCTTTCATGAAAACCATTAAGCATATTTTTCATGCTTAAGAGAATAAAACTGCCACTTGTGAAACCTTGTGCTTCCCTGGCACAATAGTCTCTCTTGCAGATGGTTGAAAGTGTTCCTTGTCTGAAGGAGTGAAATTCAGGGACTACGTACAGTTTACAGATCCACTTGCTCCCATAATTTGAGGAAGAGCCCATGAAAGCTTCTTTATCAATAACCACTTTTTTCTTTTTCAATAACCATTTCAATATCAAAAATACTGAATAAAATTTTAAATGTTCTCAAGTTACTTTGAAAAAGGAGTTCAAAATCTTAAGTCCTAGATACTCTGGATTTTTTATTGACTACTATCTTGTTAAAATGGCTGGGTTAAAGAAAAAATGTTGCCACTATGAGACAGCAAACTTCCCACAATAAAAGCTCAGCATCATTATGTGACAAAAGGGGTTAACTTATCAAATACCATTAAACTATAATCAAGGGCCTTTGTATTCAGCTTATGCCCTTGCTTGCATTTGTCAAGGGATGATAACAGACGGCTTACAAACTCTCTCCTCATTACTAATTCATTTTTTCACACACCTGTTAATTATTAGCAGCACATAATTATTAACAAAAACCATGCATCAAAGAGGTTATTTGGATATATTGTCACCTACATCTGATTTATGCCAGTGGAGAAAATCATAAATACATTTCAATGTTCACATAAAATGGGGGGAGGAGGGGGGACAGAAGACAACTTGGGGGTAGGAGGGGGACATGGGGCAGAGCGATGAGGGGTGAATGTGTTTTATGCAGATTTTCTTTTTTTAAAGTGCAAGTTAAAATCATTTACCAGCATTGTCTTCCTATGCTTCCTCACTCAACATGGTGAGAGTGGAATCATTAGCAGAGGGAAAAAAAGGAGCAAACAAAAAGAAAAAAAATCATTCAATAAATCAAGATTTTTGATGCTTATATCTACAAAATGTGTAATACTGGCATTTAAAAAAAAAAAAAAAAAAAAAAAAACCACAAAGGAATCATGAAACAAAACAAGCAAAGAAAACCAAGACCAAACCAAACCAAACCAGCAGTAAGGATTTTAACTCCAAAGTTCTGGATAAACTCCAGCAGGGATAGTTAATCCCCTTCTATTTCTTTTATGAAGTTTCAAGGATCAAGTAATGTTGTCTGTGTCTTAACAGGCTGCCGCAATGGTCTGTGCTTAACGTTGTCTCAAACAAATATAGCAGAGATGAATTCTGGAAAAATAGTTAGAATTTCTACATGGGTACCTCATTACAGCTTAAGATCACAGTCATTTAGAAAATCACCACAGAAAGAGAAAAGGCATTTTTAAATGTAACTGATGGCTATTCATCTCAACATGCATCATCCTGTCAGGAACTTCAGAAAGTACATAAAAGGGCAACCCACTGACAAAGGAAACATAATACAACATTTTGCCTCTATTCTTAGACTTCCACACTGTCTCTCTCCCAGCTTCAAAGGCTAACAAACTTTTGAAGGAGGCTCTCAGAAAAGGAAATTAATTAAAATTACCAACTCCATGCAAACCAGGTGGCCAAAGCAGTTAGTGGAAGTGGACCAAATTGCCATTGTTTGGGGAGCGAGAAGCTTTGACTCAGCAGCGTCTGGGGGTGAGTGACCGCGGTCAGACAAAGCTGGACATACGGTATCGCCTTCCTGGGGCTCCGAAGAACGGGCAAGACCTTCTCAGGAGGGAGAACACAACACCCAAGCAAGATGTACTCCCTATCTGTCCACACAGACATGGGGATCAATCTGGACCTCAATATTTGAAACAGTGTAGGAGACTGGTGGATCTTTTCTAAAACATGCACTTTTTTGTAGAAGTACTCAGAGCACTCACCATTCAAATTGTGTTTTCCTGCTCATCCTTTTAGAGAGAGCTAGTATTTTCATTTGAGTCATCATCATCACCATGCACCACAGTGCTGGTTAAAGATCATAGCACAAGTGTGAACTAGAGCCTTATTCTACCATTGTGTAAAATCAGAACAAAACTTTGCTAAATGTAGCTCAATTGGCCAGCAAGAATTGTCAGAAAGCAATGCACTTCCAGTAGTGTTTTTCCAGAAACACAAAGAGTTTCACTGGTTAAATCCAAAATTTTAACACTACCAAAAAAACCAAACCTTGTTTATGTGGAATTTTTGGTAACGATAAACTATCACTGTAAGAAAACAAAAAACATATTGTTTTCTTGTCACAGTTGTGCAAAGAGAAGTCCTGAGAAATTTGTTTCCCTTTACTGTGCTTTTAACTACCAGCTAACAGCATTTTTAAGCTCGGCTTTGGTGGTATGGAGCCATTTTTATATGGTGTTTGTTCACATAAGAGCAGACAAGTTCACTGCTGTCCACGTAATTCTGCATGAAGGTAACTTAGAGAAGTGTTGTGCTTAGAAAACAAGGAGCATGACAGTATTCTGCCACTCCCTTCTTTTCTGTCCTTAGAGCTACTCATATTAATCAGCAGTACTTCTCTACAGGAAAAGGCCATTAATTTTGGGAGCCTCATTTTTCTAAGGGATTGTGAGAAAACAAACATTTCAGACACTTAAGAACTTAATTTTTTGATTAAAATTGCCATCAGAGCATTAAGTTGGCAGGCGAGTCTTCAATTGGGTACTGCTAACATTAAGTTTTATCAGCAGCTGAATTGTTGCTCTAGTTTTTAGCACGAACAACACATATATAAAAAGTCAAGAGCCCAAGTATTCAGCTGCAGGGAAAGTAAACAACATTAAGAGAGAAGATACTTTAAAAAAAAAAAATTGGTTCAAGACCTACATTAAGGGTCCATGCAAACTAAATCCAGTGCCTCCAAAGGCAGTTTCCTAAATATTTCCTCATCTAAAAGGGAATGTACAGAACATTATCTGCTGACAAAAGCTGAGTGCTTTCTTTTCTAGACACTTGTCATGCAGTTTCGTAAGTTAGTGTGGTGCTGAATATTAGGACAGTTAATGTTCCTTGCTGAAAAAGGAACCAAAATCCAGTCTTAAATAGCACAGACAAAGCACTCTTTTGCCAGTGTCCAAAAGGAAAAAAGGAAAGTAAGACTTAAACTAGTTCTGTTTTAACACGAAACAGTGATAGCCCAAACATGAATAGGTGATAATCTAATTTCATTCTGAAATAAGGAGTTATCAAAATAACACATGCCACAAAATTATTAAAAACATGTAACAAAACAACAGCAATAAAAAGCAAACCTCTACTGACCAAGCATCTCTTTTCCACACAATACGCCTAGCATATGTAGGACTTTTTAAATATATTGCTGTAAAAGTGTTAAGGAACCTGAAATGTCCATAGTTCTTTCCATTATCTCCTTTACATGAAGGGAGTGTGCTCACTCTTTACACTCTAACTTGCAAGGACAAAAAAAATTTAAGAAATTCAAATCTCTTCTTTGTTCAAAAGCCTTGCCAGTTTCTGTTCTTAGTGATTTATTTTTTTAAAAAAGTTAAGTAGTAGGTGTTAATAAAATCACACGTGATAAAATGACTATTTTTTTAAAATCTGATCTGCAATAAATTTTATAAATTCTGATTGCTAGTTATTCAAGCCGTCAAAGCTTTGCCAACAATAGCCAGCAGAGGTCTATTACTGAAGTAGTATTAATATAGACATCATCACCAATTCAAAGCAGATAATAAAGGACTGACACATTTATTATCATTATTAATTAACAGTTTTCTGAGATGGAATTAAATCAATATGCTGCTCTGATATCATTTTAACTAGTTATGCAAATCAAACATTTAGAGCCCATGAAAGGATATAAATGCCATTCAAAATTCACTTCACACTTATTACTGTAATATCAGAACTTTCAGGCTTTGCTAGTAAAAAAAGGACTTAATGCTCATTTAATTACACTCAGACATAAAGCTTATGGAATGAAAGTTGAAATAGCTGATTAGTTAGGAAGTCACAGTAAGGCTATAACACTAGGGATAGACAATGAGATAATAATGTGAAAATGCAGAGCTTTTGCTCAGAGTTGTTCTGGCAGATCCTATTAAAAAGAACAATGACATGTGTAGGAGAAAATGTTTTAAAATTACAAAGTTGAAGAATCTTTCCTAAAGCTAGGAGAAAAAAGAAACCATTAGTTGTCACTTACATAAATAGAAAAATGCTATGTTAAATCATGTAACATTTTTTCTAATTATGCGATTACAATATTTAATCTTTTAGATGTGAAATTTTAACTATTTATCTGCATAAACAACATCATTAAAGAACCTTCTTTGGCAGAATAAAATTTGATACAGTTGCTAGGAGAGAATCAGCAGCGAGCAGGCAGGCAAAGGGCTCCTGGCTGATGCCATTGGAGATGACAGCCTGACAGATTAAAGAGTCTCCGGTGAGGTCAGAGTTGAGACCGAGCTGGCTGGCAACAGCTGGCCCTTGGCTAACCACACTGGCCACTTAAGATCAGGTTGTAGGCCACCCCTCCAGCACCATGCAAACAGAGCATCTCTAAGAAGCCCTCATCAAGAGGCCAACGAAAGGTGGCTGATAAAGAAAAAAGGGCAAAGACCCAGGAGCCTTTTGATCTCATGCATCTTTGATCTTTGGACTTGTGCATTAAGCACAGGAGCTTTGTGTGTGGGTGTTGTTCTGCCAGTGCCAAGGGTTGTCCTTCACTTTATCCACAGGAGACTTTAACAGGGTTCCCAGCAGCTTGGGATCTCACAAGCTGTATGCAGTCTGCGCTGTAGAAGACACTAACAAAATGTGGGCTTTTCGTAGTCATTGTGAATATCCATCAAACTACCATGTTTTTCAAAATTATGGGATGTTTACCTAGATTATTCCCACAGATGTTGAGCCTGCACCCCTGCCTGCTTTACACAACACTTGATTGGGCTTGAAGCTTAATATGGAACTTTCTATGACTGCAGGAGGGGAAGTGACAGACTTCTTACTTACAGCAGTGTCTAAATTTATCATGGTCACAAAATGAAAGCTTTGGCAGTGCAGGAAGATTTCTCCATTCAGTACACTCCATACTTCAGGGACAAAGCTCAGCCTAGGTCTTTAAACAAGCAGTCACAGAACAGATTTATTTGCTGGGCAAAAAGGATCTTTTACCCACTCTGTGAAAGTAGGACTTAGAGGATGAGGTAATGTTCTTAGGGTGCAAAGAGGCTGGATCAGAAAGGTAACCAACTATTTACAAAGTAAGGTAACTCAGATCACATTGCTCAAAACTATTAATCATTAATGAAGAAACAATACATACAGGCAAAAAGTTTAAATTCTTTGAAAATTATTTAAAAAACCTAACTTGCAAGATTCCTGTCACTACATGAACTCAATATCTAGGTAAGTGAAAATAGTAGGTTTGCTAAATTGTGTGGCATCAATCAATAAAGTGAGGGCAGCCACATTCTGTCAAAGATAAGAGTAAAACTGAAGTCTAATCTCTACAATCTTTCCTGACTCATTTTATGATTACCAAGAAGCTTTGCTAGTAGCCAGAAGAAAATTTAGACCTCTGAACTGAAGACAGGTGAGTTAACGCTCTTCACAGAGTCAACTCTGCCCAATATATAAGAGAATTTTGTAGTTAGCCAGATGACTAACTTTCAAATCTAATTGGAAAAAAGTTCTCTTTTTTGCACTGTCTGTACTGTAAAAACAGAATATAGCATGCTGTGATGAATCACTTTTTGCACCCTGTCTCAAAACATATACTTTAGGCATTAAATATCCAAAGTGCATGTCTGGAAAGCACTCACAAGCCTAAATAACTGCTCACCAACATTTTTTTTCTCTCTTGTTCAACAACACTGGATCAGGAGAAGTCTATCAACCACCAAACTGTCTGATAACCTAGATCAGGTGGATCAGTACACTGCACACAGGAAAAAGAGGAAACAATCTAGCAGTGCTCCTTTGAGCACACAAAGCACTCTAGGCAATGGCCATTTTTATACAAGGTAATTGTATAAAAATATTTTACCTGCTGATTATGTGGGTCTTCAAAATTATTTGGTTTCGATGAGACCTTAACAAGGCATTCCCAAAAATATTCCTACACCAGCAAAAGCCCCCAGAAAAGCTGGGGGTTTAAATATCTGCTGGCTTTATCTCTGGTATGGAATGGGAGCAAACAACTTTTTCAAAATTCACACCCTGTCACCACTCTGAAAGTAGAGGTATTATTATCTCAAGAGTAGAAAATTATTAAAAGGGGAAAGCTTTGCACCATACAAAGAACTGGAACAGCGGAGCAAAGTCTTATCTACCTTTAAAAATGCCATCAATCCTAAAACAGAGACAGTCAGGTGATAGCACTTCTGTGACAAATATTTTATTGCCATCAGCTGTCTAGTGCCACGTAGCAGCTCAAGAGGAGGGAACAGTTTGTCACCAGAAAGGCTGATGCTAGGCACTACAATTGTTAGGTTGAGACCCAAGGATCTAGAAGAATTTTTTTCAGTAACTGGGGTAGGGAGATATGGGAAAGCAGAAGAGCTCTGAACTGCAACCATTGCTAGGGAGCCAAAGATAAGGATGAAAAAGAGCAGGGGAAGGATTTCTAAACACAAAGAATTTGAAGACTGGTCTGCAATAAGAGTAAAGTTGTGCTGCTCCAGCCTAGAGGGAAAAAATGTTGGCAAGTATGGGGAACATCTTGCCCAAAACTCTGTCTTTCATTTCAAAGTGAAACAATCATTTCCTTTAACAGTCCAAAAGACACAAGAGTGAAGGAAAACACAGTAGATTGCCAACACCTACTATAAGAATCTCCTTGCAACTGTTTCCTTCTCCCACCCTCTTGGCAGAAAAAGGGGGAAATGTTTTTCTCTGGGCTCACCTCATTCAAGACTTCTTTCTCACAGAATACAGCCATGGGGAATGTTGTATCCTCCATACAAGACGGAAACTTACGTTTTTAATTCTGAAGGCTTTAATCTTGCAAGTTCCCATTGTTAAAACCAGTAGGCAATAGCTTGGTGGCAAAATCAGGAATTTAATTTTGCACTGAAAAAACAGCAGAGCACACACAGTGCAGCAATCATAAGTAAAAAGAAACACTACAGGTTTGGAGGGATTTATTAATGATGTCCCACTCTGTTCATACCCCTGCCCCCACCCCAAAAAAACCAAAACAAACAAAATCAAACAAAACCAAACAAATGGAAAAAAACCACACAATAAACAAAAAAAAAAAAAAAACCAACCCCCCCAAAAAAGAAACATGTAAACAAAATCAAAAAAAGATAGGCAAACAAAAAGCCTCAAAGGACCGCAGAGCTGTGCTGTTCAACTCCTAAGCATCCCATTCAACCACATCTCATTTCTGCACACAACAGTAGATTCAAGACAAGTGAAAGAGTTTTAGTACAAAAGCTTCTGCAGACTAGAAGGTCAAGCTGAAACCCTGCTTAGGTCAAAAGACATAATGAAATGCCAGATCTCTTCCTATGATTCAGGTTTCATTATAAGACTACCATTCTTTGAATAATAATTCAGCTTATCTGAAATTCTTGGCAAATAAAAGGCCCCAAACTGGAACAAATCGAGTACACTTTGGCTGACAGTGAAGTACTGGTGGAGCTGAGGCCAAACATGGCAATAACTTCTCAATACCTCTGGTCTAGGTTGCTTGTAAGTTTTCACCCATATTGTGTCTTCAAATCTAAAAATTGATACTTGCAATCTACTTAGAATGACATAGAAAAGTATCCAACTTCATTTTATTATCTAAAACTGAATCAATAGACTTTAAAATATTTGAATGCCCAACTACCATATGCTGTGATGATGAGTCTGTAGAACAGAGAGCAGAATGCCTGAAAGGACAGCTCAGAAAGAGGTATCGTCCACCAGCCAGTAACACTGTCAGAGTTTAAGGCATAACTTTTGAACTCCTAAAATTTGTCCAATTAATTTTAAATAGAGACATTGCATTTCTTCAGTATTCATGGTTTTTTTCTAAATCTCCTCTAAATATCAATTGTTTAGCACCCTTCCTATCCTTGTTAAAGTCTCATCAAATCAAAGACTTTAGAAGAAATCAATGAAGACTCATCCATAGTCTCCTGAAATCTGAAGAACGTTCACAATTAACTTTCCAAGCTCATTCTTCCCTAATGACAAAATTCTGCTTCCCCTGCTCAGACAAAGCAGTGACCTTTCAGAAAGCTTGAGGAAGGAACCAGTAATAAGAACAGGATTAATAAAAAAAAAAAAGAAACCAAGAAATTATTTCTTTGTAAACCAACAAAGAGAAAGAAAGGAGGCAATAGAAACTAAGATGACATGGAGGTGGGAACCAGGGTGACTTCAATAAGAACTCAGAGAGTGGGAATGGTGAAGAAAGGTTAGATGATGGAAGGTAGAGAGGTAAAGTGTGAAAGGAGAAATTAAAGTTTTCTGCTTCACTGTGCCTACTACATTAAACTCCATTCCAGATTCTGACAGAAGGGTTCCTAAGTTTTTTATCTGCTGTTAACAAATACCTGTGAATTGACTGGTAGTCCATGTCCCCCTTGTGATCTTTTTCCTGCACCTACTGAACATGAAGGATGGCAAGGCATGCATGCCCATGTTACAGTCCCTTGGGTGATATGTCCATTACACAGCCTCCATCCCTGGCAGAGAAGCATGCAGTGATGCAATCTTTTCATTGTTTACACTCTTCTTGGAGTGAGAGAGAGAGAGCTCTTTGTTACCCATATATGCATTTGCAACAGTGGCTGCAAAGTCAGAATGACAGTTTTGGTTAAACCATATGGGAGATTTCCAATAAGAAACAAATATTGAAAAGGTTGGGGTGTTGGGTTTTTTAATTACTATAGGTTACATTTACAGAGATGCAAGTTTAATATTTCTTGTGACTGCTTAGCTTACCAATCTTATACTTGTTTGCAACTTCAGAATGGGAATTATTTCCAAGCATGGTCATCTCTCATGTCCACACTGCTTTCTGGAGAGCCTGGACATCAGAGAGATGCTGCAACATCACTCAGTGCTACATATTACCTGTCCACTCAGGTGCCAACCTGGAAACCACTGGCTTAAAGCTACTTTAATGATAACAAGGTATTATTACAACTAAGCATTGGCCACTCTGCACACCAGCTTTGCATTAGCTATCATCTGGAACATCCTTTCCCTAGGCATTAACACATTTCTCCATTCTTTCTCAACTCAAAACAACAGTATTATTTAACTTATGTTTCATTATGAGTAACTATTTTGATATGACAATGTTACCAAAAATAATTCTCTTTAGAGTACTGCAATTCAAAGAAATAATATCAGCAGATGTACTCATCGATAACCATGAAAAAATAAATTGAACCTGGATTCCTGTTCCTTACACTATCAAGAAACTTTAATGTTAATTTAGTAAAGCCTCAAGGTCAATGTGAATGCCAGTACTATCATCCTTGTTTCATAGCTAAGGAACTGAAGCATAGGCAGGTTAAGTAACAAGCCCAAGGTCAAAAAAAAAAAGGAATATATATGAAGACACAGCATCAGTCTCCCATTTCTTGCGCTGTCATCACAAGAGGCCACTTTTACACAGAAGAATCAGATTTTTAATGTAATTCTAGGGAGTAGTTAGTCTTCTGATTCCTTACATAAATTTTAATGGTATAGGTACTTTCTGAGTCTGTGGCTCCAGCTACATTATTAGTCCTGCTTTAGTAAGGAAGCAGCAATATGATTCTTCCCTGACAAGAAATACCAGCATAATTTATTGCATTATTACTCCTCTGAGCTGAAAGCAATTAATTACCTCCAGCAGGATGCACAAGTGAAAATTCATCAGAGAAATGTGATGAAAAATGTAGCCACTGCTTTAAAATAATAGGTGCTTAATGGTTTTTTATTTGCTAGCTAATCTAGAGCATCTTACAAACAACTAAAGATTGGTTATCAGTTGCAAAACCAGGTTTTCCTCCCTTACATTGTTCTATTACCCATAATCTTAGAGGAGAGTAAGAGAACGCTGCCATGCTCATAATAAAAAACCAAAATCATAGTATTTTTTCCTGTAATAAAAATGATGGTATGTTTGTACGCAGAATACATGATAAATTATGCATGGATTTGGGTTGGTGGCACTTCTTTTCATTATATGCCATCAAACTCAAACTATCAATTCCATTGGAAAAGTTGGCAAAGCTATTCTGCACTTACACAGCAGAGAATGTTCCTATGCATTCTGTGGGAAGGAACTCCAAAGTGTGGCTGAAAAAAAAGATCATCTCACAAACACAACTCAGACTGTGTTTCATAAGGTTAGTATAGTTCAGTCTCTATATGTGCACGACAAACCTTCCTTAGTGTTCAAAGTAACAGGAAAATAACAAACAAAAGACTGGTTTATGTTAATACATCGGGCGTGTGTATGTTTAATACAGGCACAGGGCTAAATTCATTACATTTATTTCAGCTCTTCAGAATTATTCACATCTGTATGATTCAGTAATTGTTTTTTCTATAAAGTTATTGGAGTAATTTTACTCTGTATATTCCCGATCAATTCCTCCTCTCAAGGGCACAGTTGAAAAGTGATATTTGAAAACGGTCCCTGATAGATTGCATGGTTAGTCAGCAGCAGAGACAAACAACCTAATCCAGCGCAAATTAGTTCGGCTGCCAGCAATAGTTTTATACAAAGATGTAAATTATGTTGTCAAAATCGGTCGCTTTCTAGCTTGCTGCTCAGCTAACAAGAAACCACTTTGGCTGATAAAGATGAACACTAAGCTTTCCTCGCTTACAAATTTGCAAATCTGCCACTTCAGCATTCTCTTAGCCACAAACAAAACAGGCCCATATAATTGCTTCCTTTTTTCGGCACCAGTATTGCTCTCAGTTCTATTTCTCCACACAGAAATACAAATAAAAAATCATAAACAGAATTTGAAAAGTATAATGGTCTGGAAAATTTACTTTAAAAAAATGGCAAACAGGACAGCCACTTTTTGCATTTCCAGCAAAATTGTGAGACATGATACTCCAATACAAATACCACCCAGTCATACCAATACTTCAGGAGATTTACTGTACAAATGTGGCATTCACAGAACTTCTGAACATAGCATAAATGTCTTGATCAAGAGAAAATACACACATCTATTTTAATGCAAGCTAAAGTGTCTTTGGAACTGCTCTGGATGACAATGATCCATCTGTATCTATTACTTTGCATGTTGTTGTGAAGAGTAGAAAATATATATGCTATTATTACCCCGACCTGCCCACTTTAAATGTAAACTAGATAGATCTAACATTTGAATGAAAATAATAATGCATTATAACTGTAATTATATCCAGTATAAGTCAAATAAATAAATTATAAATTACAATTACCCTTTAAAGTTGCTAGTCTCACTATTTGCTTTAAAATTAATTGCAGGTGCTCCTGAATGTTTTATTACAGCCCCAAAGTTGCATATTTCAAAGAACAGTACAGATGATTCCTGTTTATTTGTTAAATTAAAGCTTTGTTGGTAAAATTACAGCTTAATTAATATTATGGGTACTGTATAACGAAATAGTTTACCTTGTGCATAATTTATTTCCGCATGCATATCTCAGTACAGACCCATTACAGCTCTAAGGCAGCTAAAATAAAATATTCCTCCTTTGCTGGCATTTTTCTAAATAGCAGTTCACTAAATCAATATTATTCACTTGGTATTTTTAAAAGCAGTGTATCTTAATAATTACACAGCATTAGAGTAGGCAATAATTTCACTTGCTAAGCATATTAAATTTAGCAAACCATCAGTCAAATAGTTTGTTCTTCTTCAGAATTTGTAAGTGAAGAGTGAGAGAGTTTGGAACCATGTTACTTTGGTATAAATGTCACATATAGTTTAAGACTGTGTATGTGACTCCCTAAGCAAGCACAGTGCCATACATCTTTATTAGTTTCATTGGTCAGTGCAGTGACCAGTTGTTTATACTCATTACACAAGACAAGGTGAACCATTTGGCACAGACCACAATCACAGCTAAAAACATATGACTTTGCAAAAAATAAAAATTGTAGAAAAGGCTGCACACGATGCTGTGTATACATACCACAGAATAACATTACTTATTTATGTTGTTTCAGGCTTCCAGTTTCTCAGATATGTCAAGGAAAATCTCTTTTATGCTTATTTTCTTTCTTGATTTAATTTTTTTGGTTTATTGTTATTATTTCAGTGTTCATCACTAAAGATTTCTGAAAAAAAAAAATATTAATTAAGCCAAGAATGATAATCCACAAGCAAGGAGGATGTTTGGTTGGGCTTTTTTTTTTTTTTTTTTTAAGTACTACACAAAAATCACTGTTAATGGGGTTTTTTCCTAACAGAACATACTTCCTAACTCAGTGATTACAAAGTAATTAAATAGGTGATATATTAAAGCGAATGCATTAAAACAAATTACAGATTCTGCTAATTTTTTCACATTAGATTACTGTATCTTGTACTGCCATGCATATATACTTGTTTCATCACACAGAGATAAAATAATTTGTCTCTAAAGAGAAAATATATTTTTTTCTTTTTCCCACACCCATCTTTATTGATATTTCAAGATAATCCAAAATATATTTTAAATTGTTCTTCCTGAGCACACCTGTTCAGCACACCATACAGCATACCCGTGCCCAGGTGTTAAGAAGGTGGAGAGCCAATGTCAAAATAAGGAATTAAGGACATAAAAACACAGTTTTCTCTCTAAAAATCCCTGATAAACCAGCCCAGGAATTTAAAATAATATATCTTTCATGCCAGATGACAGATGTTCACTGATAGTCACAACGATAGAAGCAGATCTGGTAATAGTCATGTTTCAGGGATTTTTCCTTCGTGATGTTGAAAATGAGAAGATTAACTCCAGGAAAGACTAAGATCATAGAGTACATACTGTTGTGTCTGGGGTAATCTCCTTATGATACAGGAAGGTAGAGACAAGAGTATGGAGAAGACAACGGGAGGATAAAAAAAAAAAAGAGGGAAAAATAAGCAAGGCTTGGAGAGGAAAGGCTGCACACGACGGAGATGAAGATTTAAAAGTGCATCACAGCACTCAAAAACAAAGTTTGGGGGCAAACACTGTGCAATACAGTGGACATAGCAATTTATACTACAGATACTTGCAATACAGCCAGTGGATTTTTGGTTTAGAGGCATGTAAGTGAAGGTTTTCCCAGGAATATTGTAACCCCACAGTTACCTACAGAAAAACTAAAGTCTCGTCTTGAGAAGCTGTAATAGTTGAGCATGCAACAAAACTGAGAGGAAATCACTTGTACAGAACTGAAGAAAAATACGCAGCATACGGGAAATTTTGCAGCTGCCTGCTCATTCTACACCACATTTGCAGGAAGGAAACACAAACTCTTATGTCAAAAGTGCAAATTTTGATCCATGAGGTCACCTCACACACCCAAACCTTCTTCCAGGTATGGATAGACTGACACACGTACCTTAGTACTAAGTGTAGCGTTCCAAATCTTTTCTCAAAATCCTAAATTGATACTAACTACAATCTCAACCAAAACATGCATTTGTTTACTAGACAAATAAAAATAAACCACTGAAAATAGATCAGAAACCAGAGCCTATCTAACCATGGAGAATGCCTTTGTACGCCCATTTTTGGCTCCAGTTAAGGCACACAGAGTGATCCTACCCACAGCCTAGTACCTTCAGTGGAAACTTCAATTTAGCAAAATTTCTACTAAAAATGACTAAAGTAAAATAGTCAATCTTCTCATTTCTCTAGTAAAATAATTTACATAAATTTCTTATTAATTCAAGGGCTTGGTAACCACCAGCCCACACCATTAGTGATAGATTTCTTAAAGCATAGTGCAAAACGTTGGTTTTTTCCTGAGGAGGAATTTTAATCATCCCATGTTAGCATAACTAAGCAACCACAGAAACCACGTTTCAAAACCAATCTCCCTAGAGACTATATTCCTAGTGTACAATATTATCAGCTTTACAAGGCTCAAACTACATGAAAAGCTGCCCAAGATCCCAACTTCCCCTTCTGTATTCACATGCAGATTGAGAAAACTAAGTTATTTGGAATTCCTGCAGAAATATATTACCACAGTGATATTAGCAAAATAGGAGGGAGGAAAAAAGAGAAATCAAATCACTTATGCATAGCACAAGTTTCACAAACAACTGTAGCCCTGTTTGCTACAGAGTGGGTCTGTCAGAAGCACAGTTGCCCTAAAAATCCAAGGATCTTGTTGATAATAAGAACAACTTTGCAAAAAGAAAAATGTTTTGCATCAGAGATGCATTATGATTGCAAGAATGGTTTTCTTGCCATCCTGTAGCAGGAGCTTCATCTTCACCTGCAGGTTGGAAGTGCTTGGTTTAAAGTTTCACACACTGAAGTTCTCTAAAACAGTGATGGAAAAAATCCCCATTTTTTTCTTATCCATTTCCTGAAAATGCATCTTAATTCCAGAGACATCAAAGTGCTTGGACTTTTATAGTCATAAGGATCAACATGCTGTTTGATTCAAAGAGATACATATTTATAATATTGAATATTTTAAAGAATTAGTACCTTTCTCTCTAGCCACCACTGTTTGTGAAATCTATAACTTTCAAGCTATTACTGCTTTATTATAGAGTAGAAACTGTAAACAGGAAGACCACTTGCTTTAACATTTTGTTCCTTTTAATCTGCAGAAGTGCAATTAGATCATGTACCTATGTTCATATTTTAAATATTCTAAAAGCCAAAATTTAACAAATTTCCAATATGCTATTTTCCTCTGCAATAAAATGCAACAAAAATTAGTACCTTCACAAGTTTTCCTTTGCCATTACAATAACATGCCTGAGTTTTCAAAATACAAATCCTTGCTGAACCTTGGCTGCCAATCTGTGAATGTATAAATGCTATTATCAGTCGTGCTGTTTATATATTTTACACAGTACATATTTGTAAAGGTTTTTAGAACAACAAACTCTATTATAATGTTTTGAAAGCATACTCTTGACAGATGCTTGATTGACTACATTTTAATCTTTCTGCCACTACGAAAGTTTGGAGTTTTTTCTCCACTGGCTTTTGTTTCTATTAGAAGGGCATGTTTAATGGAAGATTTTCATTTCTCTCTACCCAAGAAGGGGTCAAGGACACAGCAGCTGCAGAACTGTACCAACTTTAGACAAAAACTGTCTTTTTAATTGAGGGAGAAAGAACACTGAGATTTTAAAATGCCCCTTTTAAAATGTATCATAGATAGGTCTTCACATCTTGCCAGTGCCCTCCGATTAGAAGGTGTCCAAGTCTTTCATTTAAAAAAAAAATCACCTTAGGATGGCAGACTGCATACCAAAGCTACTAGTCAGTGAATATGTATTACAATTGTCTGACCTATGTTTATGTCACCAGATAAGTGCCTACGCACAGATACAAACAGCCAACTGAGGTTTTTTTCCCTTCAAGAAAGGGGTAGGAAAAAAAACAACAACAAAAAAAAAGAAACAGAAAAAAAAAGAAAATAAAAGAAAAAAAAAAGAAAAAAGAAGGAAAGAAAGAGAGAAAAAATATGGATTCAGGCAGACAGGAGAAAGGAGTACTACAGAAGGTCCCATCCATACCCCTACACACCCCCCGCTGCTTTCCCTGGACTGTGGTGTGAAAAAACAATGGCTTTTCTGAGGCACTGTGCAGACAAGGCAGCTCTGAAAAAACTAATAGCCATGATTAATGACAATGGGCTAGAGGAGAGTTGGGACACAGCCGCCACATATATCATCCTTTCCCATCAGTCTCTGCTCCTCCCTGCCCCTCTTCCTCCTACCAGCAAGGCATTATAAAAATGTCTTATCTGCTTTCGACTTTTTTCTGAAATCACAGTACTGCTGAAAAAGAAGAGAGAGAAGAGAGAGAGAGAGACAAAAAGGCAATAGGATGAACAAGAAAATGGCATGTAAAATAACTATAAGATATTCCAGGGGAAAATGCACGAGCTGTAATCATTCAAGATTTCAGCAACTTGACTCTTCACATGCTGAAGCCACATTTTCAAGGTCTTATCTGCCATATGGTTCCCTGTTTGGATGATTTATTAGGTGTAGAAAGCACACTGATAAATTTTACTGCATTTCCCTGAATAGGCAACCTATGGTGTCAATAACAAAGCTCAGGCCGCTTTAATGAAAACTGTAAGCACCAAAGGGTAACCATTTATTTATGAGTCACTACAGTATTACTAGGGCAAAATTTATCTTCCCTTCTCACGCATTCTGCAGAAACCAAATCTGGTCAAAGAAACAGCGATCACATCCATATGTCAGTGACTTACTAACATGTCTCCTGCACACTCAGGGCTTGTAGCCAAATAAACAGTTTCCATTTAATGACTATTTTTCATAATGTAAAAGATGCTCTTATGTTTCAAAACTTTAAAAAAAAAAGTGACAACTTGCATATCCACAAACCATTACGCCGTGTTAACTATGCTCAGAACAAAAGAAAAAAAATCAAAAATATGAATCATCATTTTTCAAAAATTAGAATAATCATTTCAGCAGTATAAGCTTTAGCTATATAGAAGTGGGTCCTCAAAATCGCTTTAAGTAATCTTGGAAAAAAGGAAGCTAAAAAATGGCAGCTTATAGAGGCAAAAAAGCAGTGTTTATTGTTCTGTCAAAGATTTCAGAAAAATTAATAAACTGACACTTTGGCTTTAACTCAAAACCCATAACTCTTGAAATTTACTTTTTGTATTTTTTTTTTTTTCTAAGGCTTAGAGAACATATCGCAATTCCTCTTCTATCTCACACGTTGATTGTTTCTTGTCTCATGCCCACAATCCAAGGCACTTAAGACACCCAAACAAAAATTAAGAGCTGCAGAAGATAACTGCTTATAACCACAATTATAACCACAGAGGAAAAATGAAATCTTTGTTATTCATCCTCCAGGAAAAATATCAACAACGCAGAACTAATCAAGACTGACAAGACTGCTTGTCTCTCTCCTCACACATATAGGCCCCGTCTTCTCCCCTTTTAAAAACCAACCAGCAAACTGACTTGTGCACCCCCTGCATCATTTGGTATGAATACCAAGATTAGCATGAACACACATGCTGAGGTTTTGGCTCCAGACACTGTGTCCTGTGCTATGCAAAAGCATATATTGGCAATTCAACTAATTTCTATTTCATTATTACATAACTCCAACAACTGTGTAAGTCTGAAGCAAAAGCTCCACTCTTTCAAAAGGTCAACTGCATGCATGAAAAAGCCTTCTATTCACCTAGATACTTCACTGGTAGCTTCCAGAGAGCAAACTACTGAAAATCCTGCCCACAACATCCACCTTTGACTCAGATGCATAACATGTTATTGGTACACACATGTCCTTTTTATTATAACTATAAACCTAGGTGTCAATGAAGAGTTCTTGGCAGATGTCCAACTGCAAACACAAAATTGGAGTCCTTGGGGGCATGGAGCACAACGTGGTTAAGGAGCTGAGCAGTTAAAAGACTGGCTTTCTTCATGGGTTTTTAACCTTTGACTAGAGTTGCTCAAAAAAGGCTTTTCACGTAGGTAAGTGAATGCCATGGTGCAAAGGCTGAGGAAAGAGCCACTCCAGTGCTGAAGACAGAGCCACTCCAGGCTGGGTCAGGCTCTTTCACAAAGACTCCAAAGTGACAGGGTACTTTGTCATGACCAATGTGCAAAACATCCAAAATGACAGGCTCTAATTAGTAAGCAACGTTTTCTGAATTAACAAGCACCTTCTTTCTCACTATTGAAAAATTTCCTAAGGAAAGAATGCCCAAATTACTGCATATGCATTTTTTTTCTCTCAATTTAACACCTGAGCAGCAGCTAAACTCTGCATCCTAAAATCCTTGATGGAAACCATAATATAAAACAGATTACTGAAGATTGGGCATTTTTGTTCTTCTCTCACTTCTCCACCACAGAAGACTGTTATGAAAAAAAAAAAAAAAAAAGCACTTTGGTAAACCTTTTTAGTAGGGGAGGGAATAAAGAAAAATGGACCTGAAAAATCTCAGTATTAAAATAATCCATCCTACATAGTCTTGCACAGGCTCTTCACTAGTCCCTGCCCCCAAAACAGGGTTCAGCTCCACTGTTCTGATTAGCAGTAAAATGCTGGTAAATATACACCAACATAAAGTTTTGGAGGCTCAGAGTGAAGACTGGTATGTCTTTTCATAGTCACTGCCCAGCTCTTTAGTACAGCTTTGAATTCAAGGACTTTCATCCTCAGCAAACCCACCAGTCACCTTCACCCATATGCTGCCCATCTGAAAGAGCCTAACAGGTGTCTCCACACGACTTTCTTCCCAGGGCAGTCCCCTAGCTGACCCTGTCCTTTATCCCATCCAGCACACAGCTCCCCCCAGTCACACACACCAACCTAGGGAGCAGATTTATCTGTGAATGAAATAACTTTCTGTCATAGCCTTTTCCTAAGTCAGGTTTACGGAGTAAGAAATAGACTCCAACTTTTTAGCCAACAATAATTTTCATTTGGCTGTCCTCTGCTGATATTCTAGATTTTCCCTGAAAGTATTAAGAGAGAAAATGTATGCCAGACTATCAGATGTAAATTGGTGCAAGGATAATAACCATCAGCTGCAATCGTCCATGCACAAAATGTTCTGTCTTCTTTTTTTAAAAACATCCCAGAGTTTGCTCTTTACTCCAAAAATAAGCTCCACAATGAGCTGCACTGTAATGATCTCCAGGACAATGGGAGTTTTATAGTTAAGGGTGAAAAATCCAGTGTCTACACTGAACACTCTTGAGACAGAGGAATTGTATTTTTACTGTGTGTTTATCCACTAAAAAGAGTCCAAACCCAGGTAGAAATTCCTCAATACCACCCCATCACTAACAGTCTATCTCTATTTCTTCACAGCACCTGTAGTCAAGGGTGGAAGGGGGAGAGTCTCCTGGAAATGGATGACGCTCATTTAAGTGCCTGCACTTTAGATGTTAATTAAATTTCTTTTTCCTTAAAATTCCAGCATATACATTTTCAGAGCAACTAAGCTCATGGCAAAAGCTGTATAACCCATCATGGATCCTGTAAGTCCTATGAGCTCATCTATGAGCCTGATCTGTAAAGCCAGGTGGAAGAGAACACAATGCCAAGGCTGCAAGTGGTCCCTTCACTGTTAGAGTACATCTTGCTTCAGCTCCACTTTGAATCAGAATTATGCTGAAACTGAATTATAGCTTTCTCCCCCCACATACATTTGTGCTTATTCCCCATAGACTGTTTGGGTGTCAAATCTGCATAATCACTGTATATTATTTTTCAATAACCATAAAGCAGGCAAATCACCACACTGCCTGACATCCATTAGCCAGTAAGTGCACAAAGTTCTTCACATTTTTCATTCAGTGGTTGTTTCCCCACAGCTGAACTATAAATACAAAATACACTTTTCCTAACTGTTTGTATTTACTTAAAGCATGCAATACTCTTTCTCCCCTTCATTCTCAACTTACCATAACATACAAATTACAGATATATCCAAAAATATACAGACATGAAAAGAAGTCTACGCAGTATCCACAAAGACTATGATTTTGGCTGGGGTATTTGGGGTACACACACTGCCCAAAGCACAAAATCTATAATGGAGACCTTCTCTAGAGAAGAAATCACACAGCAGCATCAAGATTTTAAAGTAGCGATGCAATGGGATGGATTGGAAAAACTAATTTCTATTACACAGAACTAACTGCTATCATAACCAGCATGTGGTTCTTATTGCATAATTTAAAACACGGAAAACAACAAAAAGGGATTTGAAAAATGGGAAAAGAAAATGGTAAGACACTGCCTTCATTTAAATTTTGAGCTTTTGACAGTTCGTGTTTTCTTGATACTTTAAGTATCATTCTTTTAATCACTAGTCATTTAATTTCATACCCCTTCACATTTTGATTCTGAAATGAACAAATGTAAGTCCAAATGCATTTCTCATACAAATACCTGGCCTTAGACCTCACATAAATCAAACCAGTTATTATAGCACTGGATTCAAGCTATCTTACAGTCGCATTTAAAATTAGCAGCCACACACACCAAAATACACATTTAGTAATTATTTAATGCTTATACAAATTTTAATTGCATAAATTTTGACTACATAAACTTCTTGTTAAGGTCTATGGCACACACAGTGGCACACTCTTTTGTAAAGAGCTAGAATACAATATAGTTGAAATCTAACTACCCATCATAAACACCTCCACATGTTTTGAGATAGCCTATTGTTCACACACTGACATCCTTTGCTGATTCATGAAAGATCAAAGACTGTAGTGGGTAACAATTAAGAGGTACATACTGTACAGGATGATTAACTTATCTAGTTTTCAATATTTCTTCTGTTTTTTACAACAAATTGCCTGACTCTCAAAAACAGTCTTGTAAAAAGAATGAAAAAGCACTTCTATCCCAAGCCTTCTAAAGACTTCAAAAAAGAAGTTGGAAACACTTTTGAAAATATAAATTTAAATACTTCTAGAATTTTATGAGTAGTACTAGTCTGAATTTCTCTCATATATCTATTTATACTAAATGGTCAAAGACAGCATAGAAACAAACAGAAGATAATTATTTGATGGAGACTTTCCTTTGATTTTAAGCCTTTGAATAAACAGAGGGTTATCCAGTGAATATATTTTCCAGATGGTGTTGGTTTTGTGGCAGAGTAAGACTTCGGATGTTATACAGGCTAAAATATAATGAACTGTAGGAACTAAAATATAGTTCCTTTTGTCATTATCAATTCCTTTCTAAGTCTAACAGAATTTCAATTACAAAAGGAAAAGGCAGCTAGCCAGAACAAAGGTTGGCCATACTTAATCTTAAAAGCTAATGGCAGCTTTCGCCACCACTGCCATTCTTCATGGCAGCGGCCCGCAGGCCAGGCAGGCCCAGAGAGAGCCTGCTGCTGCTGACCTGCAGCAACACGGGCAGCAGCACCGCTACGGCCACTGACCACACCGCGGCTGGACTGGCAGCAGGACATGCAGAAAGCAAAGGATCTTGTGATCCTCACAAGATTTTTTGACCTATTTACAATAAAAATGTATCTTCTCTGCGCTTCCATAGATGCATCACGGTACCATGGAAGACAGCAGAGAGCTTCTGTTCTCCACTACATGGAAAGAGCTCTATTTCTGGAAAAATAGTGTGAGGCAAAAGAGCCACAGGTCTGTTTTGGACAGGTTGCCTTAGACAGGAGCCAGGAAAAATACAGGCAGATAAATCAGTATGTAGACAGCCAAGACACAAAAAGTCTTCTTCCTCTCAGATGAGGTAGACTAAATACCTGTGCTGCATCAGAACACACAAAAACATTGTCTAGCATTCACTTAAGAGAAGTAGAAACTGGGTTTAACATAAAATATCGAAAAACTGAAGTGCAGTCTTTTAAGGCCAACAAGCTGAGAAGATGCAACTGCTGGGGGTGGAGGCTGCAGTGTGACAGTATTTCAGAAGATTAATTACAGTTTCATGGGCTAGAATAAATAACGAGTGAGAGTTAACTTCTTCACACAAAGAACTTGCTCATACATCAGATATTCTTGAAATCTTTATGTTTTAAATTAAGACCAGAGAATGACCTGAGTGCAAATTATATCAATTTAAAACATGGATTCTGAATTGCAGGCATCAGAAAACAAATAGATAAATTTTGTTAATCATGGAATTCCCAATTTTCTTTGAGCGTATTTGCTAACTGTCTGATTTCTTGCAAACATAATCATTGCCTTTGGTTACCTCTGCCTCAGCTTTTCAGATACTTAGATAGGAATTATCTTGGATATGTCCATGGGAGGATGGAGGACATATGCCAACCGAGAGACTTATTTATGGCTGCTTCAATAAAACTGAAGAGTAGAGGTGCCCACATTACCACATCTCTCTGCTGAAGGCAAGTTAGCAATTCTTAAGCTCCTCTATGAGTGGTCTTTATGTTTCAGTTCTCCTGTTTGCTTTATTATTTGCTGACCATTTCCTGCTCTTCACAAACCAAACTAGCCAGCATAACATAAGCAGTAAATGTCAGGACTATACAACAGACTTAATTACATGTCATTGACACCGCACCTCACTTTGTAAACTGGTAATTCAGAGCAATACTGTGCCTAATGTCAACAGGGAAGAAAAAAAATCAAAGCAATGCCTCAGCAAGGGAAAGATGGAAGAGCTGGAAAGAGAAAGCCAACATTTTCATAGAAAAGGAGCGGCTTCTATGCTACCTCTGGTTAAGTTTTAAGAAAAGACAAAATTAGGCTCTGAATTACCAGGCAACTCAACCTCAAAAGAAATGTCACCAGCTACCACCTACAATGACTCTCTTCAGTGTTAAAACAAAATACTGCACATACATGCAAAAATACAAACAAATCCATATTCTTGTAAAAGGATGAACATTCCGCAAAAATATTCTACCTAATCTTTTCCTCTCCAGGTGTTTAACCTAGTATTGCAGTCTTTTTTATATAAATTTATAAAAGCCTTACTTTTGGACACTGACAGGTTAAGAAACTCTGATATCAGGTCAATACATTAGTGGACTTATATTTGCTCAAAGAGGTGTTTGCAAAAATAAAACAACCCAACAGTCATAAAACCCTCAGAAACTCCAAAATAAAAGCAAAATACTTGCATTTCTTTTTTATAGTCTTTTCATAGTCACCTCATGTCTACCCATTTCCTTCATTTAAAAAAAAATGGAGAATCAGTGCTGTTATTTTAAGAACACATTTTGTATTACATCCATTAGTATTACATAGTTCTGTATTAATGCAGATTTCTTCCATGTGCTATAAAGCATTTTGTATCTACTGCTCAACTACTTTTCTTTTAGTTGCACTCACAATGGAAATACTTTAGGAGTTCCTTTTATGACACTTAATTTTTCTTTTAAAAAGAGACTTTTTATCACCTTAAATAAACAGCATTGGGGGGAAAAAAACAACCCTCTGTATGGAGTCTGATCTCGGAATGCCCTAGCCAGTATTATAAAATTTCTGAAAGTATGACAAACAATCCAAGTCACCTGAAAACAGCTGTAAGGATTCACAACTGTAGTAGTATCTTCATTGCATTTACTCCCATTTGACAAGGTTTGCAATTAAAACCCACTGAGACATGTAATACTTCATTACCATTTATTCTTAAAACACTGTACACTAGTGGTTTACTCAAAAAATACTTTAAAAATAACTTTAACAAAGAACTATCAATGGCTGCAGAAATATGAATCTACATTTTCAAGGATGTTTGGAAACATTCGTAATAATTAGCAAAACAAGTATTGTCCCCATGACAGCCTTTCTTTACAAACCTTTGAATGTTTGACAAGAAAAGGTCGTGTTTTGTAAAATCCTGGAAAGGTCATTCAATAACAAATCACATGAATGAAATCACAAGAGTTCAAGGAGGTTAACAGAAACACCACAGGCATTAAAGCATGTTTTCAAGGTAAACAAGGTAAAAGAAAAACAGACTGCCTCAGCTCTGGAAAAAGAAAATAGCAAGTAGACTCTAATTTGCTACACACTGTAATTTTAAGACATTTTCTCTGCACTTGGTGGTTTAACAGTACGTATTATTTCTCACGTTCAACACACTTAGTGAAGGATTAACAGATAGCAGAGCCAAAGCATTTAAACATCTCTTTTACATTGACCTTAGTAGATTCCCCCCCTTAATCTTGTGACCAGACACTTAAAAACAAAAAAACAAAACAAACAAACAAAAAAAAAAAGAAACAACAAAATTTAACTTCCATCTCAACTAAATCTCAATCTTAGATCTCAAAACTTCACTGCTTGAAACTCTGCCAGCCTTTCAGCTAAACACTTTGACCTGCTTGTGACCTTCTATTTCCAGGTCTATTTTCTTCTTTACCAAAAGAACACAACATTTTTCACAGGCAGGAATAACAAAGAGTTGTTTATATAGGGTAATTTAACTACAGGATCAGTGCAGGGAGCAGTGTGATGTATTTGATCCACAGACCAAGAAAAAAGCTCTGCTCACCAGTGTTAGAGAAAAGCCTATTGAATAGTTTTCCTGGGGCAAGCCAGCAAATTGGAGTTCTTTTCATGTATAGGCATAGAAAAAACGAATTCAGGAATGATCCTGGGTCTCTGTCTCCACAGGGTGTTAAAGCCCTGCCCTGGTGCAATTCTGAAGTTTTAAAGTTCCATTATCTTGGGGGAGAAAGGCAGTACTTATTTACATAAATTCAACATTATTCAATAGAATTTGCTACACAGGGGGAAATCTCTCACAACACAAAGTATTTAGAATCACCAACTATGCTTAGTTTATCATCATTACACTTGTGTTTTCATTTATGACAGGCTATTTGCAAACTGTAATTTATTATGAACCTCTTTATGAGATTAATTTAACAGGATCAGACCTGTGGACCACCTAAAGTTTGCATGTTGACTGGCAGCAGTGAGTCTCACAGAATAGGAAAAAGTGCACTGTGGCAGCACAGTGAACTGTTTCCCAGAAAAGTTCTATTCTAATCCCCAGTACAGTTAGAATTTAAACTTAGCATTGTCAGTTCAAAAAAAGTCTGAAAGCACTACAATTTAAGACCAACTATATTAGATACTTCTCAGCCACCTGTCTCTCCCTTTCAAGTCTACATGACACCAATAGGTTTCCCACTGTAAATGCAGTAATGTAGAGATATGAGAGGTTTTTTTTTTTCCTACCCAATCAGCTCAATAGTAGAGCTGGCAAATCCAAGCAACTTCGTTCTCTCATCAACCAAAGCTGAATACTGTATTTCATACTAAGAGAGGACCATGGTTACATGGGGTTCATCATTCCTTGGAATGAACAACAGACAGCATTAGCTACTTTAAGCACAAAGTCAAAAAACTTGACTTTATAGCAACACGCAGACAAAGAAAAGTTGGCTGTCCCCTGTGCACCCAAGCAAAGCATCAAGCTTTATGTAGCTAGTTACAGAAATGCTTACTTTTTAAAGTTTCTGTTAAGTCAATGGCATCCTAAACTTGTTTAGGAAAAGTGATCCAGCAGAAAACCAAAAATTCCAAGAAATAAAGAAGCAAACATGATCATTTTTCAGTTACAGCATTCCCCTCAACTGACTTATCATGCCACAGCACCAACAGTTTTGCAAGAAAGCAAAAAGAGGAAGAGCAAGACCAATGCAGCCTGTGTGCACTTCAGACCATGGTGCTTTGGTCCTTCTAAGCAGGTACGCTTCCCTCTAATATCCTACTCCAATGCTTTTCCAGGAAAGGGGGCAGAATGGATGCTATAGGAAACACACAACCGCAAGGAGCTGGCATCATGCTTAGACATCTCTGTGAGCCTAATAGCAAGAACAGATATCAGCAGACAGAGCATTACCAATACAAAAACAAAACATTGAAAATTATTTCCAGGTGAAATCAAGGCAGTCAGGGCTGTGATTCTTCTTTTACAGGAAAAATGCATTCCTTCAAAGGAATGAAGATGCAAAATACTTAATACTGAAAATAATCATGAGTATTTCAAAGACCCTACTAATTAGCATAAACATGTGCTGCCTAAGTTTTTGCATCCACGAATACATGGGCAGAGTATGTATATAAATACATTTTTTCAGGAAGAAATATAACATTGCTTCCTAGAGGACCATTAAAATAACATCTAGCTTATACCTGGTTCTGTCTATATTCACACAATGTAGCTTTTTTGTCTTATTTCAACACTATTCACATGCTATCAGAATGTCTTTCATTCTTCACGATAGAACAACTCAAGACATTTGATTCATGCAGTGCCAAATTTTCCTGGGTTTGCATGTGACTGTTTCACACTATGGGCCTTATGCTGTTCTTTAGAAGCCTTTTAGGAGCTGTGCAGGAAGTATTCTCTGACATATGGTCCAGAACTTAGATGTTAAGAGTGTTGTCATTGTTTCGGCTTTCAGGGTTCATGCATTACCTTTTCCTACAGGCTGCAGCTTTGCCTTTTTATTTTGAGGAATTCAAAAAGAACTCATCTAGAAATGTTGCTTGTCCATTAGTGCTATTATTTCTTTAAAAAGCTATACCAGTTTGTACTATGACTGATCAAAACGACTATCAGAAACAAGACACCTCATTTTGTCTTTCTTGCCAACTATTTTAGCTTATTTGCCATGAGCACAGGGTATAATTAATATCACACAGGAGCCAGCATTGTCATTTTTCAAATCATTTCCCTGGAAATGTTCTACACCTCTTAATGGCCCTGCTAATGCTGTAGCTGTCATGTTTTGGACAGCTGCGCTTTTACAAGACAAACTCAGCTGCGCCATGTGCCTCTCTGTAGACTTTTTAGCTCAACGGCTCAGAGGCCATGAATGCCAGCTGGTAACGGCTATATGGAAATCTTTGATTAATTTTTTTACCTCTAGATGCTGAGTGTTGCTCAAATGTCACCTTCCCAGTTTTCATCCCTAGCCAGTATTTTTTCCCCCTCCCAGTACTGCTTGATGGATGAAGAATTGACTGAATAGGCCAAAAATCTTATGACTAATTAAAGCAAATACAGCCTGTCCAGATGTGGAGAGAACACAAAGTCTGGAGAGGGGCCAGGTCACACACAGGAAATGCTCCATCATTCAAGAGATGCAGCTCTTAATGATATTTACCAGGATAGAGTTAACATATACTGATACTGCCACCCTGAAGAGTAAAATGACACAAGCTGTGCTATGTAAGACTTTACCATCACAGCTTGCAGTCAAAGCAAGTATGCAGTCTTCATCAAATGTAAACACTTATGACGCAGGAGCTGCACAGATATTATGAAGCTCAGGTTTTATTCTGGTTTGCTTAAGAAATTATTGGAAGATGACAATACGATCAAATTAGCACTGCTCAGCAGTCATATGGTGAGGTAAGGTGGCTCTAGTTCAACAACTGATCTTGCCTATGAAGCATCCTCTTACTGAGTCCAAGGACCAGAGAATGTGATCAATAAACCAGCCTAACAGATTGTACCTTCTAATAAATGCAAGTACATCAAATGTCCATTTCTGCCACATAAACACCTCTGATATTCTCCCATTTGAACTTCATGGTCATTAATGATCTTCAGTCCTTAAAAAGAAGACTGCAGCACTTCTTTTCTGATCATGTCTGCAAAACTCTTCATAAAGCTGTGTTCATCAGTTCAACATCAGCAGTTCTCCCAGCTGAAACCAGCCAGGCCAGGAAAGTGACACGAACAGGATGCTGCTAAACATGCACAACTCAGCTACGCACACTATATTCTCTTCTGCATGATTTGCTGCCATTTAAAAGACAATAAACAGCAACTTTAGATTGCTAACAACATGTCATTTAAGGTTTGCTGTTGCTCAACATCAAGAAAAATCAATGCCAGCTCTACAGGGGCAGAAAACCCAAAGAAGTGAGCTCCATTTCAGGTCTGTTTGAACTCATTTCCTTTCTCCATGGTTGCCCCCTTGTACACCCCCTCAGGCATCCCCTCACAGCAGGCATGACAGCTTGACACATTGACAGCTTGCACTGAATGACAACTGATTTGTACAAATTTCAAGCCTTATAAATCTACCTGTCACAACAACAACATAAAAGAGCTTGGACCCAGCAGGTAACTCAGAAAAAGCTTCCCCTGACAGCATTTTCTGAAAAGCAATGGCTTGCCTCCTGCCAAAAATTCCAACTATCATCCTTGTATAACTTTGAATAAAAATTCAGGGCCCATTTTCTTGCCAACAGGCTACCAATCGTCTTATTTAAAGATTAAAAAGAGTGAATAAGGAAAAAAAAGCCATCCACAGAATTTCATTTTATACTGATATGAAAGTAGTACCACCTGCTATGGTAGGATTACCACACCATTTTTCTCTACAGTGCTCAGACAGAGTAAATGAACAAGGCTTTTTACGGTATTTAAACAATATCCCAGATTGCAATGCTGTTATGCATCCATTACATTGGAGCTGCTAGTCAATGCCACTTTTGCTGATAGAAGTTCAAGAGTTTTTTGCTTTACTTTGGGAGGTTGCTTTGTTTTATTCCTTTCCTCGCTGAGTTGTTAAAAAAGCAAAATTGCAATTTTAGAAACCAGCAAGGCCTTTCAAGCTACATTTTGCTGTCCAGCTCTAGAGGAAATCCACACAGACATTAGCTAAGTGTTCAGTGTTTCCATAAGCAGCATTATGCAAGTGAAAAGCACAGCACTTAATGCTAACCGTTACAAAGAGATCTAAAGGGAACACAGTAATTTCAAAAAGATCTTTCTCAAAGGAGTTTATACCAAAAGATCTTTGAAGTTGGCAAGAAGACTCTGCAAAGATGATGGAAGTGATATGATGTTTAACATTATGCAAGTTTAAATCATGCTGGGAACTCCCCAACAGATCACTTTGTAAGTACAACAGGACATGCTATACGAGGTATTAAATCAGCTGTCTTTAAGCCTGGAAAAAATGTTCATTAAATTATGCATGATTGGGGACAGAAAAAGTTGTTTGTGTGTTTTAGTTAAAAGTGGATTGCAATAATAGCTTATAAAGATTCAAAAGTAAGAGCTTTCTACTAAGCTATAAGATAATAAGAGCAATTAGTAATACATGCATAATTTGTATAAACTATAAATTCAGCCAGTAAGACTTAAATAAATGGCTTTATTTCCTTTTAACTCAGTTATTAGTGGAAAACTTAACCGTCCAAGCCACTTTGCACATATAGCAAATAATAGCACTGGTTGAGCACTAATAGCTGAGTGCTACTTCACATTTGTAGCTATAGTGCTCTCTCTATATTTGATACATGACCTAAGATACTGAAAATTCAAGTTTTTCTGTACTCAGTCTTGGCTGACAAGTCTTTCATTTCTTTTCTGCGACCGTTTAGTGCAGAAAGGAGGAAAGTAGGAATACTCTTACACAAATTTTTAACCAAAAAAAAAAGAAGTCCAAAAACAGCAGCACAGCCCTACAGTCTCTTACAATTCATGTGGACATTGAAGGGCTGCCTTACATTTGCTTAAGAGGAGGAAGAGGAAAAAAAGGAAAGCAAATATTATTTTAGAGTAAAAGAAATACACAGGATGTGCAAGCAATTTCTAACGCTTAGAAAGTGTTTGAATAACAAAATAATATTCACCTTTTTTCATAACAGGCAACTTTTCAAGAAAACTAACAACCTAGCTTCCCTGTTGTTTCCAGTGAAGTTGCAACTTCTGTTTCTGTAGACTGCCCTCATAGTGCAAAATTACAGGAAAGAAAGCTTACGCAGACTGCCGAAGACTTTTCATTGAGGCATAGAAACCTACACCTACATAAAACAGAATTATCAGAGATCATGCTATTTTCAAAACAAGTACCATCAAACAGGTGACAAAGGTTAACCACATTGCTCCTTGAAAACATCACCCAAGGTAAAATGCTTCTGACATAGAGTACGTGTCTCAAAACTACTCTCACTGGCTCATGAAAGTACCCAGCCTTATGAAGAAAGAAAAGACAAATTACTTTCAAAGCGCCTGTAGTCACCATTACCCTTGAGAAAAAGGCCTAAAGACCTGAAGATAACCAACAGTTAACTAGATGTTATGGGCAGTGGGTGAGTATTCTGGTTCAGCCATCTTGGCTGCGATACAAAGGATGTACATTCTCCTTTTTCAGTCTTGGGAATATTATTTTAACCTGTTTCATCAAATCTTTCTTTAGTCCTAACATTTCCAAACATAGATCAACACCACCTCTGTAGTCAAATGTGACATAATGCAAGTAGTAAGTGTGTTTAGAAAAAACTTCTCATAAAATTACAAGCCCTGGAAGAGGAGCTCTGAAGCAGCTGAAGCACTTCAACACCTGAGCCATCACTGAGGGACAAAACAAAGAACTTGTCTGTTACAGACAGAAAGCATATTTCTTACGTTGGAAGAGCAAAGGCTTAAATTTTAGCCTTGCTGGAGTTGCCTCTTCCCCAGATTTGGTAACCATAACTTCTACCATCTTTTTTTTACCTGTGCCAACACCACAGCATATACAAGCCTTGTTTAACATACACAGCCAAGATAGGGCCCCCAAATAAATAAATATTATTTCTCCAAGAATATTTTGGGGTAGAGAGGAGAAGAGAGACAGATACAAACACACTGTCCTCAACTTCTCAATCCTTCCTATGTGCAGAAATACAACAAAGGTATTAACTTTTTGCATATAGGGACAGAACTTGTTATTGACAGAAAACGACTGCAAAATAGCATACCACCTGTGAGGGGCAAGTTCTAGAATTTCTAGGATTTTGTCTCTTGAACCTGTGGAAGTCAGTACATTTTTGCCACTTAGAATCCTCTGTGTTATTTGTAACTGTCAGTGGAACGGAAATCTGTAATTGTTAAGAGGGAAAGAGCCTGTGCAAATTCTTCCCGGTGCAAAGTGAACAGTCAATCACTTTTATAAGGACAGGAACAACCGAAACTATCCATTCGTATACTTTCCTTTAGTCAACAATATTACCTTTAGTAATCTGGGGAATGTGCATCCATAAATTACAGAAAGTGTTATTGCATTGCTGAATAAACAGCAACATTTCCATCAGCAGCAGTGGCAGCACCACAAAGGTATAACAAACAGACTCAATCATTTTCTTGTCAAGCTTTCCAATGACTGCAGAGTTTACTGCTGGAGATAATGTTGCTTTCCTCAGCATTGTGTGCCAAACTGCAAACTGCTTATTAAAACAAAACCTCTTTTTCTGAGCAGCATGAGTTGGATAATCACTTACTGCACTCAAGAAAAAACAGGTTTGATGCCCAGAGGTGGTTAGCAATCAAGCATATGCATTAACATTTGGTTTGTAAAAACTGGCTAAAAAAATAAGTGAACTAAAAAGGAATTATGAGAACCAGTGCCTCAGGTTTATAGTTTTCCCTGTTAATATATTGTTACTGATAAAATATTTCAAACTACTCTAATGTGCCTCTAAGAGAGAAATTAGCAAAGAAAGACAGGAGTGAAATATAATTCGACTAAACCAAATCAGATACCTTCTCTTTAAAAAACATTTTTTAAAAGGAACAACTGGATCACATCTTTTCATTCTAGGTACAGGTGGCAACTTGCTTTTCAGAGAAGGGGGGAAAAAAGCAAACTTAAAAACTAGTCAACTGTGTCAGAGATACTGCTGAAGCACAAATCCATTATTACCATCCAAAGAAACAGCTTGGCATAACTAAGCCGACCAATACTCCTGAAAAACCCAGTTCAATTTTCTTCGCTTAAAACAGATTGACAACCCTTTTACTTGGTTGAATAACAGGAAAGTCTGAGACACAAATGAGCAAGCTCTGCCATGTCAAGAAAACACTGCTTTAAAGCAAGCCATTATTCTTGACTTCAGAATTGCTCCCTTTTTTCTTCTCTCCATTTTCTTAATGATTAGAGATATATTAATATAAAGGTAAGCAGACAGCCTTCTCTCTGCTGTGTTGGCACTGCTGATTTCCCTCTAACACTGAGCTATCAGCTGCTCAAGAAAACAGAACATCCAAATAATGGAGATTTCAAGACTATTTTAAGTTGGAGGAGAGTACTCTGAGACTCTCAAAGCCACACACAAAAGAGAATTTTAAGAGGATGACAGTGGCATGCTTCGCTGATCTTTAACAAGCACATGAACACAATTAAAGCCCATGTCATCTTCAAAAAAGAAGAAAGTGATGGCAGCCAGGTTCTGGGATCCAACACATGGAGCACTTAACGATATCCTCAGGATGGGAAGTTCCAAACTTGCAAAACCTCCTTTGATTCCACAGAAGCTTGAGTTGCTTTTTCAAGAGTACTTAGGTGACCTGAACCTAAGCACTAATGAATTGTTTACTGTGGAGAACAGTCATCCTGACTGTAATTAAACATAAAAAGTAAGCATTTGTATCAGTTATATCTCAAAATTAATTTGATCTAAAGGAGGGTTAAATCAAGCCAATCTGCACATCTGTGCTTCCTTTCACATTCACATAACCTGAGCAATTGCACCAATGTAAGCCCCTAGGAAAAAGCCTCCAAGCCAACTTAGAGTAGGATGATAAATATTCAGCTGTTTTAACTTGGTCAAATGCAAAATCACAGCAACATTCTTATCAGATTTCCATGTCAAATGGAATTAATGTTGATGAAACAGTGAATTAAATGCATTCACAAAATACCTTTGTAGCTATTAATATTTGAAAATATCAATTAATTTCCTTCTCCCACCCACCAAGAAAATTAAGCTTCTATGCAGTGATATTATCTGGAAGAACAGTAAAATAAGAAAAATGCCAAACCATCTCCCACAAACAGCTTAACTCATCATGTTCATGTTAATTCTTTTCCTTTCTTATTTTTAAATTTTTACTTTCCTTAGGCCTTTGTCTTCTTTCTCTTACTCTTCCACCACAATACACCTACAGACCCATTTCCTTTTACAGGTGTAAATACAGGTTTTTCCCAGAAACAAATGCACTACCTCCCAGACCCAAAATGAAATCTTCAATATGTTTGTGTTCATTCTCTTTCAGATCTGCTTGCTCTCACAGTCTTGTACTTCTTGTCACTCTCTAGTCCTCTCAAGTATTCACATATTGAAATTATCTGTAGCTTTCTCCATTTTTCTTATTCCCACTCCTCTCTCTAACTCTCAAATGCCTCCTTCCAGTCATAATAATTTCCCCCTCTTACCCCAAAAGTCATTGTTTTTACATATCAACACCAAGACAAGCATCACAATAAGGAAAAAATCTGAGAAACAGTAACTCCAAGTCATCTATCATAACTCTATGAAAGCTCCATTAAAAAAAAAAGAAATTTTTCATACAGTACAACTACAGGCGACCATACTTCTTCAAAGTGAGCAAGTGCTCCATGTATAAAACAAACTGTTGCATTGCAACATGCCTAAATAACTTACATACATAAAGAAATGCAGTAATACATCCACTCTTTTTATATTTAACTAATACCACTATATTCAGTGACTACATTGGCAATTGGAGATCATTCAGTTAATCTGCAAGTTACCCTTCAGAGCGCTAGGTGTATGATCTGCTACCCAAAGGTTCCAGAGCGTCCCTTAATTTCCATCATTATCTACTGACATGCCCAAATGATTCTTTGGCTACTTGTTAATAAAAGAATCAGAAGGTGCTAATCTCATTATCGCCTTGTCAGCAGTTCCTGTCAGAGCGTTGTTGCCCATTAATGGCCTGCTGCTGCAGTCAATCAGGATCCTGCCTCGCACTCCCCCAACATGTTTATTCTTTTACCTGCAAGGATAGCAGCTAACCAAAGTGTCACAATGCACTACACTGACTAGCACCATGTTATGGAAACAATTATTTACCTTCCTCTGTAGCATCACAGGTATGATGGCATAGTTCAAAAAAGTTTACCTAGGCTGAGGCTCTACGTCTTCTACTCCACCTTCCTAATTTATTACTTGGTTTACTTTACAGTCATGCTAACGCAGCCAGGGAAATAATTGCCACCATATGAAAAACCCCAAGAGGATTCCTATGCCCAGGCAGAAAACTGCCACTCACTGTTCTAACTGAAGAGTGCATATTTATTCCTACTACTTCAAACAGTAGGCATAATTTATTCGACAATACACATTGAGAACCTAACTCAAGAGTTTGTGTATACCAAAAACACTTTTCTCACTATGTGCTGACAGAAATTTCAGACACACATATCCATGATAATTCAAAACTTCTCTCAGATTAGTGTATTTTAAAAAATCTAATTATTTATCAAACCTCAGGAGTAGGTTGATATATGAAATTCATATTAATGAGGCTAGTATTTCCAATTAATGAAAAGGAAGATAAACAGTAAATAGCAACAAAAAAAGACAATGAAAATAAAAAAATGCAGACAAAGTAAGTGGGAGGAAGAACCAAGATAGCATGCCAAAGGATAGAAAAACAACCTGTCAAACATATCCCTGTCTTACTCGGAATACTTATATGCCACAGTTTTCAAAAACAGCCTAAAATTTATGTATGTAACATCATTTTAATAGATCAGGCCTGGATCAGCACACCATGTTACAATTAGAATAGAAAACTCAAAATATCCCCTTCTGTGTCCACCCAGTAACAGCTTTTCACTAGAACTGTATAGAATAATTCTTTAAAATCCATGAAACTATCCAAACAGAATCACCCAAAGACCTTGTGGCTCCATCCAGCCTCTGTAAGTCTTAGAAAGGGAAAAGTTAATGCTCTGAGATTGAAATTTTCTCTCTACAGAGGGAAAATAATTTGGGGTAGAAAAGGCATAAAAGCAGCCCAGATCAAAGATTCAAAGAAACAGATCAGTCAGTGATTTGTTCTACTCACAACAAATAAGAACTCTTTGTTCTTTCCAAAAAACATACACTACTCTTCAGATAAATACATAGCAACAAAAAGCCATAAAACAGACTTGAGATGGGGCTTGAACAAGAGAAGGTGAGGTATCCAATTTGCCAACTGGTTGAGATTCGAAGCAGCTATGCCCAACATATTAAGAAAAACTCCTCTGTGTCTTCTGACCACATAATTCCACTTCTATGAGCCAGATTATTCCTTGCACTATGCAATAGACACCACAAAAAGATAGTTCTATGTTTGAGAGATCAACGTCCTTTAAAACTGCCACCCTAGGAACCATGAAATCACGCCAGCTCTAATAGAGGTCTGAGACATCACCTGTGGAGATGACACAGATGCAGGTGCCATTCATGCTATTGGTTCTGAAGCCAGCTAAAAAAAATATCAATACCCTTGTAATGCCTTCTCTACAACATGATTCATGGGAAAGGCTCTCAGGAATATGGGCATCCTAAATAGCTTGTAAGTACCTTCACAGCTTATTCCCAACCAGATCAGCATACAAAGAATATGACAGTAGAGGCAGAAACAAATCCTCTGTGGATCACAAAATGCCACCTGCCCTTTAATCAGCAAAGTCCTCCAGTATCATAATCTCAGCCAGAGATGACTTTCATCAGCTTCCCCTCTCTATTAGTTTCACTTTCAACTAGACAATCAGCATAATCTGTTTATACATCAAAAAGCAAAGCATATAGCAAGGTTTGGGGGGTTGGGTGTGGTTTTCCCTACCAAAATCTCTTTTAGTCCATTATTTAGGACTAAATAATGGGCAAGCTTACACACTTTTTCTGTTGAACATCAACCAAATCTTTTGTCACATTCCTAAGGCCTCCACCAAATCTAAATGAAAAACTAACAGATAAACAGGCTATGTGGAAAAAGGGGAAAAAATGTTATTGAGAAAGATGAAACATTGTTGCATCTCAATCCAGACATCCCATGTTTGCCGTAATACCACTACGGAGTTGAGTGGCACAAGTGAAAGTGAAATTGTTTTGGCTGAGCTGACAGTAATAAGCTTGATATGAATCATAGAACCATTTAGCATGAACTATATTATTACATTCAGTTTAATCATGTTAAGTGTAAGGGAAGGAAAAAGTAGTGTAAAAGGAATATACAAGCAATTTACTTGCAGGCATTTTTAACAACTTTATTTAAGCTTGTTTTATCTGCATAAAGAATATCCCAATATGCCTGTTAAGTGAAATGAAAATGGAAAGTGTTTCAAGTAGCATATAGACATTAAAGAATGCCTTAAAGTGTATGAAAATTTTACATCAGCTCTTATTACAGTTGATTGCTGAACTGACAAGGGAAAAAATGTATCTCAGGTTTCCCTCCACTTGTACATTAATAAGCACTTTTTAAGCACTATTCTGCAAAGAAACTGAAACACTTCAATTCTGAAAGAACAGCTTTGACGTTACCTCTACTAATAATGAATAATATCAAGATATATTTTATTTAGGAGAAAGAAAATACCTCCCCTGATCTTTTGTAATTCCAATTTATTTTGCAGAAGCAGATCAATGTACACCAGTTGATTTTATGCTAGGCAGCCAAGGATACTGATTGTAACTTTTATGTCTCATGTTGGCTTTATCAGTGGTAATTCATTAGTCAGGTTAAAAGCAACCTAGAACTCTCCCATTTTTTTGGTAGTTTCCTTTTTCATTCACTTGCCCAGTGAAAAAGAAGGGTTTTGGCTTAGAATCTTAACCATCCACATGTGACCAGGTTTTTTAGATACCACATTTTTCAGTGAGGAAGATTTCTGTCTTCATCAGTTTTTTACCTTATGAAACTAGAAATTTAGATGTATTGTTCAGTACTAAATGACTAAGGGGATTGAACAGATCCAGACACCTATCATAACCAGCTGCTGATAGCAAATCAGATGTACTACATTTATAGCCTCTGAAATACACTCTTTAACCAATGTGTTCAAAGCGAATGCAGGCCCTCACGACTAGGTAAAGCTTATAGAAAAACCTACATTTTCAGAGTACACTAAAAAGTACCATATAAAAAAAATATCTAGACCCAAAAGGACTTCCTCAGCCTACAACACATCTCCCAGCTCCTCTTTTGCCCTGTTTGATTAGGATTTAGCCTATGCTGACAGATTATCTTTGGAAAGGCCCCTGGCTGTGCCAAAAAGAACAAGTTAAGCAAAGGATTAACCAATACATTCTCACTAATGCAGTCAAACTGTCACTGGGATCAAAGACTTCCACAAGAGACAGAAAGTGATTTAGGCAAGTGTCCCTCCATGAATTAATGTAAAATATACTATAACAGTCACTTTGTGCCTGACTGAAAGAATATACTGCTCTGCTTTCACTTCTCAGAAGGAAAGAAAAAAAAAACAAAAAACAAAAAACCAACCTTTGTATTAAATCCAACTGTTTATTCTTTAAGCAAATACTTCCATCTTCTCAGCACTTCTAGGAGACAAAAGATGTGGTAAGAAGTCCAAATACAGAATTCTTGCAATGGGAAATGATTAAAACAAGAAAATTCAACTCAAACAATGGAACTGAACAGGTCTTCAGAGCTCATTTTACTTAGTCACTTGATACTGAAATACAGTGTAAGATGTAAGTGTAAGCTGTGGGCCTAGTTACTAGTTACATAACAGTCATGATTCAGGAGACAAGGAGTCCCAGGAACCCCACACAGATTTGGCTCAAAGCATGCCATTTTTATTAGTTGTTGCATGATGGACATTACATAAGAATGAAACTGAAAAATTATTTATGCCAAAAATTACACAAGCTTCCCTAGTAAAAGAAAAATGAAACTACTAACTATGCTTCTAACCAGCACGTTAGAGTCAACACTGTTCAAAAACATCAAGGGAAACAATTCCACAGACATAAGGCAACTAATATTACTAGTGTTCTCACTAAAAATTTACTGATTAATATATCAATATATGGATAATTCTGATCAATATACTGACCTCAACTACATCTCCTAACAGAGTGACCCATATTAAAAACAGTGATGTTTTCTGTGTGTACCACTGAGGGGAGTGTAAATACTGAGAATTAGTGCCAGATTCTAAGAGCCAACATGTAAAAAAAATAGTATTTCAGTATCATATCCTACTTACCCGAACTCTCCAGCTTACACAAAACTAAAGGGAACAATAATACCTCTCAATCTAATGTCTTCTTCAGCAGCAGATGGCATTTCTCCCCTTTGTGGCTAGATGTTACTATAAACAGGCTATTTAATCATGGATTAAAGCAACGAGAGAAGATGCATAACAATTTAGTAAATAGACTGGTGCTACATTTGTATGAGAACAAACATTCTAGAAAAAGTGTGGAAAGAGTATCATCAGCGCCTTTAACAACACTAGGAGGTAGAACTACTTATTACACATCCATTTTTTTGTCTTCCAGGTAATATCTCATTCTGGTCTCTGAAAATGTCTATATGTAAAATAACTACTTCGCTCCCACAGAACTCAGAAATTTTTAGAAATGTATACACATGAATTCATCTTAATTTAGCACTCCTATTTTCCTCGAGCATTTGAGCTCTGTTATTTGGTAATAGACACACAAAGACACAGTGTAAGTTATCATCATCTTCAGGTTTTCTCCAAACTACTATTATTTAACCTTTAGATGTTCAGATTAACAGGAGAGCTATGTTCATTTTGCACAGTTCAGAACATATAGTTTACTATAGTTTATATCTAAAGAGGGTTGTATCCAAAACAAAAAAAAAAAGAAAAGAAAAAAAAAAAAACTCCAAATCTATCTCAGCTTTGTAAGTAAATTTTCACCTTAAATTTGTTTTAAACAATGAAAGGGCTATAAGTTTAGCATTTCTACTTTTGTTAAAACAGTTACTCTTTCCTCGTTCCTTATTGTCCTGTAAACCTGTAATCACTAGCTAGTCTGCAAAATTGTCAAACTCAATCCTGATCCAAGAAGAATTTTGGAAAGTTCATAATATGACAACACATGCACACAAAACCTCAACAAATAATTTCATTAATTAAAGGTAAGAGTTCATGACAGCTGCTCTCTAGAGAAGCATTTGTCGTCAGAATGCTTTAAGGAAAGCATACGGTATTTCATCACTGTGTTTAGACTTCTTATGAGATACAGTGTGATTAATGGAGAAAAAATAAATATTAAAAGTCTTACCGTGTGCCAAATTAAGAAGAGCACTTGATAAAATAGGCACCACTTCTTGTGAGTAATTTGAAAGAATAACTGTTTTTCATTACAACCTCAGTTCCCAGCAGGTCATACATAAACCAAGCCAGCTGCAGTTCAAACAAAGGTCTGTCCAAAGGATGGGCTCAAGGTGCAGATAAATCATTATTGCAAAACCAGTGCCAAGCTTCACTCTCCCTTCTGCTTCTTCCATTTTAATAAATTGGGCTTGACCCCAAAACTCAGTTACTTTAAATACCCTAGCTTCATTTTTGTCCCGTATTTTTCCACCTTATTACAAATAAAGATTTATTTGCAAAAACCAAAACAAGTCGAAGCTCCAGCAATATCCTCTAAAAGTGTTCACATGATCCCCAAAGTTTATAGAAGCTTATGAGTAAGCTACATGACCCATCGGGTATATGGTGTACGATTCATCTCATTTTAAAGCTACATACTTGAAGTTATTTCTTGAGAACTACAGCAGTATGTTCCAAGATTGAAGTTTTCCGTTAATCATTTTCAAGCTATTACAGTTTCAAAAAAATGTGAGGTTAACACATGGGAGACAAAGGAATAAAAAAAATAAAAAAGAAGAATATGACCCAATATTTCCTAGGTAAAAAAAAAATGTTAGGTCTTGCCAGGCTCTGCCAAGACCACTGGATTGGATCCTGACATCATAGTGACTCACAACAACCTCTTCACTGGTACCAGTGGCATTTGTGGGCAGATCATCTGAATCTTCCTGCAGTCTCTCAGAGATTCGGGGGTTAATGAGCAATAACCACATGACTTCACCTTCTAGTCCTCTCACTTTTGCTATAGAGTCTGAGTCTACCCTGAGTTCTTTATTCCGAAGTACCACAGAGTAACTAACCCGATGCCATACAGTCACCGTAAGCATCCTACCATGTGCACACCATCTATTCTCACAGCTAAGAACCTTGCATTCTTACCACTTTTTATTTGCAGTTCAGAGTTATAAAACCATCCCCCTTTTTTCAGAAACATACCTTAGCTTTCTTAAATATTAGCACACATTAGTGAAAGTGGCAGTCATTGTAGAAGTTCAGTTTTTATAAACTTAATATTGTGGTTCCAATTTCCCATGGTCTTAGCTTACTGTAGCTCTTTTGAAGTTAGTGCCTGGTGGGAAACCTTGTTTAGACAGCTATAGGGTGGAGTTACCAGGCTTTTAACTGTGCCAGAGAACACAGAGCACCACAGAGTAGCACACAGGAGTCCTTATATCAGAATTAGTAAAATCCTGTCACTAAAAAGAGTGTAAATCTAGGACTGATATATATCACCCAGGACATTACAGCTCCCAATCATAGTTTACAGAAAAAAATTACATTTCAGAAGAAAAAAAAAAGTTTAAAAAGGGTGTGGGAAGAACAAACACAACACATGGAAGTATCAAAATATAACAGGGATCAAACATGGGGAGGTTTAAAAAACTCAAATAAAATAGGTCTCATTTCAACCTATGCAGAATAAATAACAGTTTTACGTTCCCCTTTGGGAACTTGGATTCATCCAAGATATAAATCTGAATACAAGTCAGCACTCCCTTTATAAAAATCAGGGAGAGATGAAAGCAATTAAACATAAAATGTGGCATTTTGGGTCTCTTTCAAAAGCAAGAAGGAGGAACCTCCCCCCCCCACACACACACATTATTTTCAAAATATTTGAAATCCTATAGAAATTGTGAGACATTACATTGTGGTATTCTGAAGTAATAGCTCTTGTTTATAACCATATAAATTTAGTCCCCTGGCACTACTGGGCTTATATAATAGAAGAGAGTTATTTTAACAGTGCCCTGTTAAAAAGAGAAGCAACTCATTTTCAACTCATTTTCTCCAGTGGGAGGGATGTGTGGCCTCATGTGAGAAAGGGAACATGCCTAAGTCATTACTGTAGGAAAGCAATCTGTCAAAGCCTGGTCGTTTTGGCATGGTGAATACCACTGGTGAGATCAGAGAGTCAGATCCTGCTCGCAATTACTGCTAAAGGACCTTGGATACAGGCAGCCTGCTATCAATTATTCCCCTGGCCTCAGACACTTGGACTTGTCAAGTTCCCAGTGTCTTCTGTTTTGTAACAGTAAGAAAAAGGGCTTCCCATGATCGGTTCTTGGAAGTTTCTCACATGTTGTGTCACTCCGAAGTGTCATTAACAATTCAATTAAAATTTCACAGCACATGTCAGCATATTCAGGTTTTTGTCTGCTAAAGTAAGGTCCAAGACAGATAAAGCAGATTCTGTCTCAAATTCTTGACTTTAAAAGTTATGCTTTCATATGTAGATTATCAAACATGACACTGCCTGCCACCTCAGTGAAACAGTGTGTTTGATGTCCCTACTCTACTAATAGTTCAAAGAAAAAATTGTTTAACTAGAAAACCAAACAGCAGCATCACTTCCAAGATGTTACAACTTGCATCATTTGTTTAATTTGGTATAATAGCAATTTTCTGTTTCCTGTTTTTAGGTTTGTTTGGTTTTTAGAAATTCTCGGTCTATTTCTGATGTCAATTTTATTTTTAGAAACCCTTAAGTATTAAATTATAGGGTTTTTTCATTAGTTTACTTTCCTGTAAAAAGATTAGCTCCAGATGTAAAGTGCAAATGGAAATTAAATTCATCTAAAAGGTACATTACACATGAGTTTTCCTAGATATGGCCACAAAAAGAAGACATACCGTTCATTCATAGAGTTTATTCATAGTTCAAGGGCCCCTCTGCAATTTTTCTTCAATTATACAATGTAAAAAAATTTAACATCTTAAGGTTTTCAGTAGAATTGGAAAGAAGGTTCAGTCTTAAGCCTTCTAAGGCAGCTTTTTCTCTAAACCATCAATAGGTTTAGTCATGCAAGGAGAAGATTCTTTAAACTTACCAAAGACTTTGTTTAAAGCCCAGGAAAATGTGGACTGTCAGCATCCTTTGTGTTGTTTTGCAGCTTAAACCCATTCCCCAGTACACTGGTGACCCTGTACCCCAGTTCTCTAGTTTCTCTCTGACATCAAACTCAGGATTATTGTTAGATTTTCTTCTAGGCAAAAAGGAGATTAGAAGCCCAGCTGCAACAGCTGACTGACAGGAAAGGGAGTAGAAAAAAATACATAGATAGAGATAAAAATTTTAACCACCATATTACCAGAATAATTTCCTTCCATACACCAACTAACAGCATTTATCAACATACCCATGGCTTGAGAAGCAAAAACTCCAAGAAATGTGGGCATCTCCCCTCAGAGTGTCAAGACAGGATTTGACAGTTGAAGGCAAAAATGATTTGCATGTAAATCCCGATCAAAAGCAAGCTTGCACCCTGAAGTTGTCAAGTTTTGCTACCAGTCTGACACTTAAATGGGCTATAGCAAAACTTGATTTAAACTAAGGAGAAAAAAAACATGGCAACTCAATTACCCCCTTGCAGATCAGATCTGGCAGTTCAGGTCAAACTTTTCACCCTGCCATTTCTCAATACCTGATGCCTTAAAGAAACAATATGTATTCCTCCTACAACCCTAGATGAACATACATTTCCCATGGCTCCCTACTGTGCCTTTAAAAGTGAATGGGAGTGGGAGGCAAGATAGGTTTAGAAATATCTTGCAAAGTTGAATTTTGGTTTTGTTTTGTTAAATTTTCTCCTGATCAAAATAGCTTAAATTATACAGTAGGAAAAATTCTTTTATGCAAATATATTTGCCCTAGAGGGATGTCTAGTGTATATTGACTTCTAGAAGAATTCATTTACTTTTGAAAAACTCCCATCCTGTTATACTTTAGAAGGCATATTTCATTGAAATGATGTTTGCCTGTAGCATCACAGAACAGAGAACTACTTTACCCAAAGGATGTGAAAAAAAACCTAGAAAGTGTGACATTTTATGAAAATTGGAGAAATATTTATATGGTGCAGTCAGTTTGTACAGTAACAAGGACTGCTCTAGTGTTACAAAAATTAAAGCCAAATATTTTCTAGGACTCAATTCTTAGAGCAGTTCCATCCTTCCTCTGGTCAATTCATGCAATGCCTTCAGCTTCAGAAACATAACAGGTTTCTGTAGCAGCACTCAACAGTTCTAACACCTGCTACTGATTTGCTGTGTGTCCCCAGACCATCCACCTCAGCTATTTACAAAATAACATTGCTCTGTTCATTGCCATTAAAATGAGGTATCTGAGATGCACTTCAGACACTGCTTTACAGGCAAAAAAATACTCCACAAGAGAGAAACCAGTGGATTGCCTATACATAACTTAGGTTCTTTAAATATTAGAATTGGGGAAGAATTCAGTGAGATCCCATATGTCACAAAAAGTTGTTCACTTTACCAGTAAAAATTAGGGTAACTTCAAAGATATGTTCACTGCACTGTCACACACTGTCCAGAACTAAAGCCTGTATGCACAACCCCCCCAGCCTCTCCATGTCAGCTGTACAGTTGGTGTCAGTTACAACAAAAGGAGAATATAAAATGCCAAAATGCCTGCTTTTTGCTGACTAGAAAACACTATCAGTATTCATGACCACCTCACAAGTGGTGCTCTTTCCTCAATTACTCAGATCTCACTACACCACAATCCCATGCTGTGCCCTGCCTGAGCAAAGGGACAAAATCTGGCCTCCTACTTTAAGCAACAGGAACATTCTGGGGCAAGTTTTCTAATACTAATCTTTCATTTGTGTGATTACTGCATGTGTACAAATATTAAACTTGCATCTTAGACATTTCATGAGCTAGTTATGCAAAATTTAGCAAATTCAATTGCTTGCACCACTATTGACCCCTGGAGAATGTTCAGAGAAGATGAGTGCACATAGAAAGAACAAGTCTGTTACTTACTACAGGTCACTCAGTTCACTACTACTACATTTCTAAATAAATCATATACTCAGATAGCAGTTGGCACAACTGACTCTAATGCTAACACTCATATATTTCTATATCAAGATTAACACCAAAAATAAAGTGTGTAAAACAACAGTATTAAGAGGATTCAGCTGAGGACAGCTGTCATTATTATTTCCATGACGAGTCACTATAAGAATTAAACACAATATAGTTTCTGCTTTTAGTCAAGAGAGAAAAAAAAAATCAGAGTTACAGTTATGAACAGACTGCTATTTTTCTATGTTACTATGAACATCTCTGACCATGACACAGTATCAATGAAGGATTTTAAAGCTTCATGTGATTAGGAAAGTGGCAAGCATTTACAGCATTATTGCTTAGATTATAAAATCTTTGCAGCAAAGATTATTTTTGTTCTAAGTTGTACAAAGCAGGGTCAAAACAATGTCCTGCTACAACAGTGCCAATTTTATATACTCCCAGAGAAAGTGCAGACATTATTTCAGGGTACTTTGAAATGCTGCCATTTTTATTTCTACAAATCCAACTCAGACTACACCTGAAATTAAAATCAGGTCTGTTGTGAATCAAGCTGAAGTATGCAAAAGAATAAATTACCTCATGATTTTGGTCTCAGACTCTTAACTTCAGTTACAAAATGCCATCTTCACTTGCCTTCATCTTTATTTCTGTAGTTTTAATTAAACCTTAAAAAACTCATGCTTGCACTCTAAAAAAAAAACTCAATTATAGAAGTCTAACTAAGCTACTCTACCTCATTATCATTGGAGGAAAAAAAAAAAACATCATAACTTCCTTAAAAGAAATCCTAAAAATCAAATTTGGGTGTAACACTAAGCCATTCAGAATCTATAGAGTGCAAGTAACTAACTTGTCATAAATCTATCTAAACTTTAATATTTCAACAACTACTCTAACTTTCACACCTGAAAAACTATGGTTTGAGTTTTCAAGTCATTTCCACCTTAACAGTCATTTCCACTGCTACAGAAGACAGGAGGACAATTCTACCTCTTTTTTTTTAGGAGTTTTAAAACATAGGGACAAATTATTTTTATACTTTTTTGTGCTAACACATTCACTCATTCAGCAATTTAATCAACAGTGTGGGGATACACACCTTTTTGTTTCATTAAAAGTCAGAGAAGGTCCCTCTTGAACTACTTGTAAAGTAAGCAACAGCAGGTTGGTTGACCCTCCACTGCAGTGGATTCTGCAACTCATCCAGAAGGAAAAGCCCACACTGACACGGGCAACCAGCTTCCCTGTGGTCATTCTGGACTGAGCTAACACCCCTGCAATTTGCAGGGAGTAAAACAGAGCATCCTTTGCTGAAAGCTTGCAACAGGGTGATGACCCTGACTTGCTACCAGCTTTCCAAAACCAGATGTGAGATCCCAAATTAGCAGGTGATGCAGTAGGAAATAAAGAAGCGGGAAAGGAGCTCATTAGTATTCTATCCTATTGAGGAAGAAGAGTGATTTTTCACCATGGCTCACTCCTAGCCCAACAGAGAAGCAGTTCACACCCAGGTCACCTCCTCATGACCAAGAAAAGGCACAGTTTCCAACCTACTGGTGGGTAGAAATCAAGTGCTTCACTGCAATCTAGTTCTGAGAGTAATGATACGCATTTAGAGACCTCAGCTATATGTAAAGTAACATGCTACAAGCAGGTTCTCCTAAGTTTTATATAGTCTGAATTCAGCAGAAATCAACTCTAACTCACTTCCATAAAGATTAAAGCCTTTTTCTCACTGAGAAGTCACAGCAGATACCACAGTACTTCCAGATGCCCTTATACTGACCCCCTAAAAGAGCACCATTCTACCCTAGGGAGCTCAGGTTTTAGAGGTGTTACATATTTATTTTCAACTTTTTTTATATGAAAGTGAAAATCAAATTTCCACAGATATTATACTATGTTTAATTTGGACCATGTGGAATAAGGAAGAATACACTCTCTATTGTTCAGTTTCCACAGTGCACAAAATAGTAGCAGAGTAGCACTAATCAGAAAAACTTTTCCTGGCTTTAATGACCTGTTCTGATTCCACAGACAAATGCTCCTACTATAAAACAACAGTCCATCTCCATTGAACTCATGACTATCAAAACTTTCATTCAGATTTTACAAATGTACTATCATAGATGTATAAAATCTGCTCACAACAACATTCCATAATAAATCAGTCTGACAGCCTTATCAATTTCCAAAAAGGTAAAAATATCTGCTGTAAATTTTAGAACAGCAGAAAAGGAAAACTTCTAAAAACAGTGCCAACATATTTTCAATAAAAGTACATGCACTTGGCTTATGGAGTTGTCTGCTACCCTACCACTGATCAATAAACACACTCCTGCTTCTGCTTCTATTCACGAGAGTTCCAGTGGACTACCACACTAGTGCACACACACTGCCAGGGGAAAGTGAGCCTTGCCCACATTTTTTGTTGTTTTTTTATGCCTAAAGATTACTTAAGGTAAGTAAGACTCTCATTGAGTCTTAGTACATTTTGTTTCTTCAAGGCTCACAGAGCCTAGGTTAGGTTTTCTTAGTATCATCCTTATAAATTCAAAGGTCCCCCTATTTCTGCTCAGAGCTAAATCAGATTTACAACAACTGTCAAAGCATAGGATGACAGATAAATTAATCTTCCCTTCATAAGTTTACATTCAAGGCATCTGGGCTGCTGATCTGGCCCTAACAAGCACAGGGTCTCTACAAGCTGTCGTTTAAAGCTGATGCTTTCATGACTGGAGATGAATTATTCTGTCATGAGAATCTATTTATTCAGGAGTTAGAAGGTGGGGTTTTGGCTGCAGGATAGGATGATTTCATGGGTTAAGGTCCCCTTGAAATGTCTGTTTAAATCTTGTCCTGGAGTTGATTCTAATACATTTGGAATTTTTAGGACATTTACAGAATAGGGAAATGCCTTTTTCATCCACGTTGCTTTAGATTTTCCTCAAGCCTGGCACCAGTAGAGGACCATTCTCAGTATGGTTATTAATTCTCAGCTGATTATTAATTTCTTTCCTCCAGCTAAGGTTGATTATCCAGACATTAATAAATTGACTTTTTTTTTAAAAGGCATGATTCATTTCACAACATTGCCTGCTATGCAGCAGCCTGCTACAAAACAACAGCTTGATACAATCTGCCAGGATGTTTTCTTATGGAGAAAGAAACAATTTGTTGGAGGAACTGGGAAACCAGTGCTCTACCTGTGGAAAAGTGAGTTGTTTCAGGCCCAGCTGCTGGACACTGATGCAGCAGAAACAATGACAGTCCTTGAGCAAAGCAGTCAGAGAGGAGTTTCCATATATTCTATCTCAGGTCAGCAACATGCAGGGAAAATGAGGCCATCAAGAAGTCAATTGAGGATCTATAAACTAAACAAGAGGATAAGCTATTGAATACTGCAAGACATTGAGTGACAAGCTTCAGTCCATTGTAAAAGACAAATTCCACAATAAACCTTATGCATATTTAACCAGTTCCTCAATAGTTAAAAAGATGCCTATGCCTTGTTATCTAATAATTACCTGACTGGTCTTCACCATTCAAATATGGAACGCCACAGGGGATTTGGGAGAAAGGATGGGCTTAGTCTGTTAAACAACTGAATAGCCACGGTTCAATGGCATGTTCCTCAGTTCAGCTTAGAGCATGGATCCAAGCCAGGAGACCATAATATTGTTAAAAGAAGCCATTAAGTGGTGAAAGAAAAGAATCAATATATGAAATAGATCCATATCTATCTAGGTTTCAAAATAATTTGGGGCAATATTATATTGTAAGGACAGGGAAAATTATTACATTGAAAGAAAAAAAATAGTAATGTTTTTCCACCAAAGCAGCAATCAGAAATATTCATTGTGGGAAGAATGATAAACCAAAATAACTTTCTTTTCCAAGGAATAATTTTCAAGAGCATAGAAGTAATAAAGAAAAATCCAACCCTCTTCTCTGATGATAACCCAGGCAGGCAAGAAATAACTGATTTTGAGTAAGCAGTGAGAAGTGGTATTAGAATGCTAACATAGAAATGAGGCAATCTTGGAGAAGCTCAGTTTTACTGTTGATACTTGGTTTGTCAATTTCTCCATGCTCCTTTCTAAAGCACAAGCCTTCTTTACACAAGCTTTATTTTTTCTTTAGGGGGACAATACCCTTTTGGCTATATTCCTTATTACACATAAATTCATCATTAAAATGTCACTATCGCTCTTTTATTATTCAGAAAAGAGAACATTCTTTAAAAGGCTTGAAAAATAAACCCAGAAGCTGATCTATGGTAAACCTATCACTCTTCCAGGAAGACATCTAGTCTTTGTTTTCAAGCTGTCACTATCAGCTATGAAACCCGCAGAGGAGTCCAAGTTCACATTGTGTCCTCCCTTGAAATTTCCTTAATACTGGCACTCTCAACTGCACAATGTTTTCTCAAACCTCCCTTCTGTCTTTTTAAGGAATTGCAGGGAGGGTAAATTCCACAGAATTTGAAAGCAACAATCATAAACAATGCAGAGGCTGCATCTCTTGTTTAGGCTAAAACTAATTTAACCACAGGAGAATTGAAAAACATTTAAAAAACAAAATGCAAATGTACATTTATAACAGAATTGATCTTCCAGGAAGCACCGCTTACAATTCCCATTGACCTAAATCATCTCATTTCACTATCCAAATCCCAATGGCATTTTCAATTCTAGGAATACAGCCATCCCAGGTGTCTGGTTTTCTGTTATCACTTCAAGAGAGATTTCAGTAAAACTATGCACAGTAGCAGGACAAAACATTTTGAAAACCTCTCTTCTGTTTATAGACATTGCAATGCTTTTGGAAGTGTTAATTGAAAATTTAGCATTGTGTGCTGTAAAGTTGATCAACTTGCCTTTGAGAAAAGAAGTCTCATATCACTCAAACCAGACCTTTGAATTTAATTTGCCTCCAAATGCATCAGACAAAGGATTTTGGTTTTCTGAAGGTTTAAATAAAAGCCAATATAAAAATCAAAGGGCAATTCCGTTAGAATTCGCATCAAAACAAGTTGACACTTAAGAACCCACAAAGTACAGTAAGTAGATCTTAGCAAAAACCATGCAGCTTCCTAATTATTTTTAATATACTTCTAAGCACTGCAAACTAATGCAAGATCTATAAGATGTTAAGGAAAGAGAGATCAGTCTGTGGTATTTATGACTTTAGTCATTCTTTCTCAAAACAACAGATGAAATAAAACGTATGACATTCCCAAAGAGGGAGTTTCTACTGTAATTCATCTTAAAATGCAATGTTCTGTCATCTCCAGTAACACTTACTGAAAGCAACCATCAATACTTTTTGTCAAAAACCTGCACTCTGTGTAAAATGTTCCATCAATCTCTATTTACATAAAATAAAAAACTTTCAGTGTGATTCTAAAGCAGAACCATTCAGATTCTCAGTCTTCCATTTTCATGCTCTGTTGAAAAATTATTTTGACTGACACAAAAAAAATCCCCATGCCTAACAATTTATGGTAAGGGTTCATTTTTTTTAATGTAAAGCAAAACCACACAGAGTTGTTCTTTTCCATTGATCAGCTAAGCAAAACAAAGCATTTTTGTGTACTTTGAACCCTATCCAGTTTTCCTTCTATGTTTAAACAGTCCAAATAGTCTACTTAATAACTGGTGACCAATTTTGCAAAGTAAGCAATTTATTATAGTTCACTTAATCACGTTCTTGTATCCCACATGCTTTTCCAGACATATAAAAAGCACTCAGAGTCACCATCCTATAATTTTACTCACATGACCAGTACCATAAATTTCAATCAGAACTAAATCACAAGGAGAAGAATATATATGTATTCAATGCTTTTGGGTTTAGGGGCATAGTTTTCTAATCCTCATATCACATTCACAGTGTTTCTAAGCTATTAAGCACTAGCAGATCAATACTCAAATAGTTGTTCTTAAAGAGCATGGAGGAAAATTGCAGCAGAAATATACAGCCACAAAGCAGTCATTCATTTTCCAAGTACCAAGCTCACAGCCCTATTACTGGCCACAGCCAGAAATTAACTAGTTGACTTGAAAAGAAGAGTGTAGAGAACTTTCCTAGTTCTTTCCTTTAGGGTTTCCTCTAGAACAGAAATGTTCTTTTGCTTTATCACCTTCTGAAAGGAAACTGTGCACCCCACTGTGAAACCAAACCATGTCTTTAGGCCTGGAAGAAATGGGACTGGGCCAGGCAATGGCAAAGCACAGCAGAGCTACCATGGACAGATCACACAAACCCCAACACCCCTGGGCTCTAGAACAGCACTGCAGGGCACAGAGCAGGACCCGGGTCCTCCCTGAACGCAGGATCCTGAACCCACCCTGAACAACTGGACCCATCAAACAACTATGGCACAGTATCTCCTTCTCACTGAACAGATTTATCAAGAATTTACCACACTTTATGTACTCTTTCTACAACTACTTGTAGAAAACTATTCTGATCAATGGTCATTAGTTTGTAAGTTTTATTTTAAAAGATAACATGAACTAAACATCTATTTCCTCTTTTTGCTAGAGTTTTTATTCAGCTAATCCCTAAGGTGCCTTTCAGCTGGGGATATGATTCAAGATTTGCCATCTCACTCCACCCCTATTTGTTAGTTTATTAGCAGATCCTTCACCATTTATGTATGAAAACACTCTGAAAACAAGTAACTTTTCAGAAAATATTGCAGAAACAGAATGTAGTCAGCTTCTCTGAACTGTAGACAACAGAGAGTTCACAAAGAAAGCAAACAAATCCTAAGGAAAACAGGAGAATGCCTAACAATAAAACAATATCTAAAGGAGAAAAATAAAAAAAAAAATCTAAGAAAAAAATGCCTACATTTAAGTAGGGATCTATAACTTTAAACCATCAGAAGATAACAGACTAAATTACACCATTATAGTCTAATGGACAATCAGATATAGAATTAGAAAGGTCTTGTAAAAATTTCTAATTTTCATATCCACTGTTTGGGATAGACAGAAGACCTTCATGAGCTCACCCAGCTTCACACCTAACCTGGGGCAGGGGGAAATTCTTGCCAAATCCCATCTGTTAATAAAGAAATAAAATAAATTTTAAGAAATCCACAACCCATTTTCTGCAAGCTCTCACTTCCAGGTAGCTATATGGAGCCACAGCTGAGCTCCCCATCATATAAAGCACATGCTAAATTTGCTGGCTGAGAAGTATCACTTGGAGATACAATCCAAAGCTCAAAAAACAAGATATTTATTGCTCCCTTTTCTAACAGATCAGAGACCCAAGCCAAGACTCCTCCTCTACACAAGTTACATGAATTAATTAACTTTCCTAAGTCCTAAAATTCAACAGTTGATAAGTCAGTAAATAAAATTATTTCAACTTCACCTCAAAGTACTGAAATTAACAGCGTCTTTGTTGTAAAAAATCTACCATTTGATTTCTCCTATTTTTATATGTGTTCTATTTATAAATTACTAATGTCTTTCCTGGGGTGAAATGGATGAAACAATATCTACAAAAAACCATCTTTCATCCAAAGGGAAAAAAAACCCAGCACAAATCAACCCAACAATGGGGAGCTATTAGCAACAAATACACAAGCAGTGCTCAATTCTGCACAATCATCATTACCTATGCAGCTGAACACTTAATGTGCTACTTCTAGAACAGTCACAAAGTGGCTGCCTACACTGTTTTATAGACAGTCAAGTAAAGCAAGAATATGATGTATGGCTAGGAAGAAAGAAAAACGTTGCGTTTTTTTCCTTGTCACATAAAATAACGTCCAGTTACACAAAAACTTCAGCTGAAGATCTCAAGGTACCTTGCTTTTTTCAAATCATGTAACAAAATCAGGTACAGTACAAATGCATCCCTTTAAGTGAACCTAGTAATCATTTGATTATAGCAGACATGTAAGAACTACAGGCCAAAGAAATACAGATTTTAAAGCTATTAAATAATAAAAAGGTAATGCCTCCCAATCACTATAACATACATGAGAGAAACAACAGATGAACAATAGCAAACAATATTAGTAAAGACATTTTTTTTTCTTATCAACACATCACATGCTAGGAAAGTTAAAAGTCAGTTTTAAAAGAAGACAAATTTTTTATCAACACCATGAAGCTGTGTACACCATCTCAGATGCTACTGTAGAGAGAAGGTGGGGAGAACCAATTAAATAGATACATCCTTTCCTTGCATGTCTAAGATTCTTTGCTCACATTATAAATTCATGGTTCGCTTCTATCACTTCACTGTACAGTTGGCCTTCACCACTCTTCCCTTGGGAGAGGATAAAATGAAAAAAAATAAAAGGTCAGTCTACCCTAAGAACATCTAGGGAGAAGAGAAATCTGTTCAAACACAACCAAATGTGTTCTGGAACAGTTTTCACTTGCTTCAATAGACAAGCCATTATTAAACTTCTGTTTTTTTAATAATCACTGTTACCAAAAAAAAAAAAAAAAAAAAAAGAAAAAAAAAAAAAAAAAAAAAAAAAAAAAAAAAAAGAAA
>VZSE01001554.1:2060916-2105881 GCA_013398275.1 Promerops cafer
AAAAGGAAAAGAAGAAAAGGAAAAGAAGAAAAGGAAAAGAAGAAAAGGAAAAGAAGAAAAGGAAAAGAAGAAAAGGAAAAGAAGGAAAAAACACCACAGGTAATCATGCAAATAGAAGTAAAGAAGTTGACTATGAAACTTTTTTTTTGCTTTCAGCAAGTACTGATTAAAATGACTGTAAGGGTGTTTAAAAAGCTGACAAAATAAAATTGTAATAGCACAGTGCAGTAGAGTGTTTATACTTACTTCACTGTTCCCCAGTTGTTTTTGCAAAACACAAGCTCCAATATTTCAGGAGTAAATTAGGCTTCAGCCTTTTATGCTTGTGGATGAGAACAAGTTCAATGTTGCATTGGGAAGTCTTCAGGTTGCAAACAAAAAATGGCCAGTTTAGCTTCATTTTTTTCAGGAGAGTGACACAACTAAAATTTGACTCAAAAATGCTAACAAACATAATTCCGAGGGTACACAATCAATCTAATCTGGCCATCATAGCTGTCAACACCCATTCTCCACCTGCCTGAATCTTAATAGAACCTTCTATTTATTCTGGCTTAAACCTGGCCGTTCCGCTAAAAAATGAAGGGCTTCAGTACCAGCAAACACTACTTTATTCCAGTTCTTCCTGGAATAAAAAGGAAGCACTCCAAAAAGTAGAGAGGCAGAACAAGACACCTTGGAAAGATCCCTAGAACACAGACAAATTTCTGCTGAAGATTGGGCAAAGCCCACCTAAAAGATTCACGGTACATCAGGTCTGTTTCTAGGTTTGGATTAAATCCAGAAGTTTCCTTGCTCTAACTCCTAAGAGGATGCAATAAACCCCCAAGTTCCTTACCAATCCATTCTCTGGAATATCTCTCAAAGTCATTCCTGGTCTATCCCCATTATTCAACAGAGTGCTTTCGTGCAATTTCGTGAACACAGCAACACACTAGATCATCCTGGCAACATAAAAGAAGCACAACTTAAACTGGCGAACTGTCAGTGGAAAAAAGATGGGTCGGCTGTAGGAAGAGGAGAGAAGGTGAAAGAACAAAGACAAAGCTGAAAGCAAAAGACTCCTTTTGGAGAGCAACCCTAGAGGTATAAACAGGGACAGATTCTTATCTCAGCTCTGACTGCTCTAAAACATGCATCAACCATAGAATTAACAAAGTTCTCAAGCTACCATCTCTTATCTAGTTCCTATTGACACAAAAAGCCTTTCACCAGTCTGGTTAGCCCACTGACTTTCCACATGGGTCAACAGCTTTACTAGGATCTCCTAATGCCTTTCCACAGTCTCACACTCAAAGCCCAAAGAAACAGTTCACCAGCAGTGCCATGGGAATGGCAGTGTCACGGGACTCTATCCCCAGCAGCCAAGAACTGAGGGAGACATCTTTCAGCACGCGCGGGGAGCAGCGAGGGCATCACTGGTGTGGGCACATCAGTTCACACATGATTTTTCAGTTTGATTGTTCCCAACAAAACCAGGTTAATCCAAAGCCCAAATCATTCATGCTGACCGTGCAGTGAAAAACCTACTGAATAAGGGTTTGTTTTGCTAATACCGCACTACTTTACATTCACCTATATAACACAATTAATTTCAATGGGGAAACGTTTATAGCAAAACTGGGCAGAAAACAGCACTTACTGCCCAAAGTTTAAATATCACTCAAGAAATATTTGTACTCAAATCCCCAGAATCTGGGGTATGGCTGTGATGGCCAGACAGTGAATTGGGATCAAAAGAAAATTTACACAGCTTGAGTAAAAATATCAATTGGCTTTGACCTCGCCCCAGAAGGGATCACAAAAGTATGCAAAATTTATCAACTGATGTATGTTAATGAGGATTACCTGAGTAAAATTTCTTCAGCCAGTGCAGGAGTGCTAACTTCTGCTTAAAGAAAAAGAAATGGATACAAATAGGAAACTGATGTACTGGCAAACTTAAACAAAAAAAAAAGGCTCACGCATAGCAGCTCCAAAACATAAATATCTATCATTCTTTTGTCCAGGTCCTGTCACTGTCCAGGGGCCAGCAAAAAAGTACAAGATGAAAACCATTAATTTTAGGCATCATGCAAAAATAATCCAAATCAATTGCCTCCAAGCTCCCCAAAATAAAAAGTGAGCAAGTCTGATCAATGACTTTCCATTAAGATGATGAAAAACGGCTGCTGAATTTCCTTAAGGGAACACAGAAGCCCCGCACACTCTGCATTGCTCTTTGTTATCTGTAGTTGAAAGACAGTACAGATAAAGAAATCTGCCACATGAAATTTTAATACTCATCCCAGGTGGCCATAAAAATAACAGAATTTCAAAAATTTAGCGACCAAGCCTATTACAATGTTAGAATTCCTGCTTAACATTTCCCAAATTAAAAGTCCTTCCAATAATAACAGAAATTTAAATCTAAAAGCCTGCGTTAGTGAGTGCTAGCTCCTTCCAACTGTTTGTTCAGAGACTCTCCAACAAGCATACAGCACACTGTAAGAATTCAATTTGGAAACCATCATCTAAAGCACAGAGGAGAACAGGAAAGTCATATTGCTATAATGCTTAGATTATCAATCATCTTGACAGTTTATTGGCTTTATCACCACACATACCATTAAAATGATGTCTGGCCTAGAATGTCAGGAGGCAAACATTAAACAGACCAGGATTAAAAAGCAGATCCCAAACAGCACTCCAGTAAAGTTTCCCTTCCACTCTGAAATTAGTTAGAGCTGACTAAGTAACTGGCACTAGACTTTGAAGAAATATACAGCCTAAAAGGCGCAGAGTCAACACAGACTTGACGAGCTGATAGGTAATGTCATGTTATGGCAACTCTAAAGCTCCTGCCCTTGATTTATCACGTACTGTGTGCAACAGAACGATTGCTAATGGAGGGAGGGGGGAAGCAAAACAACAACAGCTTAATTTGATGCTTCTTAGAGCCAAGGGCTTGAGTCAAAAGGGTCAAATGAACTCTGAAGTCAAGGAGCAATGTGGTTTTTTATCAATTTTTGTAATTATCAAACACACACATAAAAAATAACATTTTTACAGAAAAGTAATTTTACAGATTAGGAAAATCTAACAGAAACAAAATATATTCAGAATTCAGTTGTAACAGGTAACTAAAGAGATACAAATCTTGAGCTTTTAAAGCATAGCTCTGTCTGTTAGTCTACTAACTAAATCCTGACACAATTAAAATTGTCTATCAACAGGGTGCAATTGAGAACTGTGTCATTTGTTCAGAGCCATACCTCCATGTGCTCAGGAACATGCAAGCAGGCAGTTACAGATAATTAAATGCAACTCCCCTTTTCTCCAATCCTCCACCTCCAAAAAAACCTGACATTTCTAAGGATTATTTTAGTTCCTGTTTCCTTCTTCTTTTTGTCTTCATTTTCCCCCAAAATGTATTGGCATTTGCATTGTCCTCCTATTTTATTTAGAAGAAACATGTCAGTTTTAAATTACAAATAAGCTAATGGCATGTCCGACCAAGACAACCAGTCAAATAATTGGGTCACAGTATTTGCTGAAAATATACTGTTTATATGCTTTCTTATGTCAGTCAAAACCCGCATGCACCTACACATCTCAATTTTACCCAATAGCACCTCCAGCCTTCTATACTGATTGATCTCTCATCACGCACATTGCTTAAAGGAGTACTTCCACCTCGGAGAAACGTGTTGGGACATCTACTATTTGCCAAATACTGATAAATCTTTGTTGCTTGAGCACTGAAGCTTTAATATTTAGATCCCCTTGCAAATAAGATTCAACTCTGTAATTACTATTTTACAGTCCACACTCATATTTTGAGGGACTGAAGCAGTCTTTTTCAGTACATGCTGTTCTTTCTTAATGAAGACAGCTAAATGAAATTCTAACTTAAGAAAAAGTGCTGACTTCATACTTGATAAACCATGGCAGCAATTTGTAGTAAAAATCACTCTTATCCTTAACTGTGACATTTACTATGTATTGGCTCACACAAGAATTTCAGTAAGGTCAGAGCCACAGTAGAAGTCTCTCTGAGCTGAATTTTAAAATACAGGTAAAGACATCTAGAACTGTTATCTGGCAGAAACATACAAAACACACAGAATTCCATAAACAAGACTGAACAGGAAGAAGACCAAATTTTTAGCTATCTCCTAAGACCTGAACACTTCTCAGGAATCTGGCATCACCTCTCACCAACCTCTGAATAGCCCAAGTGGAAATCTTAATTGACCAAGAAGATATTAATTTCTTAATTAGAAACCTTAAGAGGAATCCCTTTGTTGTGTCTGACTATCACATTGAGGCTGAGAAGTAAGGCTTGGGACTGATCTAACCATGGAACCATCTCCAACAAAGGGAAGTTTAGATGCTAAATGTAGTATTGGAAGGCCATAGAAGAAGGAATAGAAGAAGGAGGCCTCAGAAAAGTACAGATTACCAAAAAACACACACAGATAGGAACTCCTCTTTCATCAGCCTTTCTTCATACATTGTTAGCTCTCCGCATTTATTTGAAGGAGAGCTGGGGAGAAGCATCTGCAGCAGAAAAATGCGGCAGGAGAAAACACACATAACCCACCTATAACTGCTACTGTGTTGTCTTCAAAGTTAGTGAGGAGAATAAGAACAGTTTTCTCCAGAAGGTGATGAATGCCTACCAAAAAAGCAGTATCGAGATCAGCATCTTGAACAGAGGAGAGAACAGTGGCATTTGCCTCAGGAGCGTCCACTTCATCAACACCTGCCCACTCCCAGCATGTAAAACACACTGCACTTGTAGCAACAAAATGTTACAGCAAACCCCAAGATAGTATGAGGACAGAATAATTCCATTTCACACTACATCAGGGTGCACTAAATTCAGATTTCTTCTCTGTAAGCTTTACTTCTCATACCACAAGTGCTGTACCCAGCAAGTCCCCAAGGACCCGGGCCTCACTAGCAGTTAATGATCCATTAGACAGCCACCTTGATGCAAACCAGAAGGTGGCTAATGCTCTAACAAAGTGGTCCTAAACTACAATAACAGACAACATTCAAGGATTACAGCCACTATAAACCAGTAGCCATAGTTAATAACTGTAATATTTCATTAAAATAGCTAGAAATAATGCACACCAGATACCCAAACAATTACAGATGACCACAATGGTATTAGAAAAGTTGCAATATAACACTGAATGAAAACAAGTTAGACGTTTGCCACAGCACACTGAATGTGTCTTCTCAGCATAAACTCTTCCTAGTTGTTTCACCATCACAGACACAGAAATATTAAATAAAGAATAGAAATTCAGAGAAATAGCTGGTGGTATTATTAACAGTCAAAATAAACAAGCAGCATCTCTAAGAGTAGCAAGACGACTCTGTTTCTATGCAGCTCAGCCAATAAACTACTTTTATAACTTCCATTTTTCCTGAAGTCTAGCACACTAGTAGCTATGTCGTAAAATATACATTAAACTTTGCATGGCTTAAAAATGTACCATAATCACTTAGGTGTCCCTTCACTCTCCTTGTAAATTAATTTACAGACCTCGGACCAGAATAGCTTAAAAATTATAATCTTAATTTAAATATCAACACAGATTATATTACTGAAGAATACTGTAGCATGGTTTGGGCAATGACCAGTATTGACAAGATGGCAAAAAAATATCCTTTAAATTACAAAGCTACCTCTAATATACTGCTATTGCAAAAGGTGTATATAGAAGTAAGGAAAAAAAGAGCAAAAACTAATATATTAGCTACTTAATTTATGTTAAAAATTCATTATATAGCAAATTAAATTTAGTATTAATAACATGAAACAGAATTCTTCAGAAACCTTTCTGTCTTGATAAATGAAAAGTATACCATGAGTGCTAATGCCCATTTATCAGAATTAGATTGTATTTTTACTGTTTTGTTGGATAGCTTGTACTAACCACATCCACTGAAAGCATTAAAAAAAAAAAAAAAATGAGGAGGCCAAATAAAGGAAATATAGTTGGAATACAAGAGTGGAAGTGTGATTTCCACAGAAGTTCTGTAAAACACTATTTTACTGGCAATATAGTTAGCCTTTGGCAACGTGCCATACACCCAGAGAAACACAGGCCCTATAAAAAGCCTGTGACATGGTGCAAAAGAAGAGTTTTAACACACCCTAAAACACACAGATGGCTATGACAAAGATATTTACATTTTGAAAGAATGCTCCTGTAGTTTTCTAAAAACTGCAATCCATTTCATCACTGAAGGAGAAAGCTTGAGAAGATGAAGTCAAATTAATTTGATTTCTTTTCTAGGTGGTTTAGAATTTTTAATTGGTTTGTTGCTTTTCAGAGGTGCATGAATCGAGTACAGATGGTGACTGCTAGCTAAAAAGTGTCTCAATGTCTTGTGGCATAGCAGGCACTACTGCCTCCCTGGGCAGCCTGTTCCACTGCTCTGCCACCCTCAGTGTAAAGAAGTTCTTCCCGATGTTGAGGTGGAACTTTCTTGTGTTTTAGTTTACAGCCATTGCTCCTTGTCCTGATTCTGGGCACCACTGAAAAGAGTGTGGCAGCATCCCCCTGACACTCACCTTTGAGATGCTTGTATGGATTGATGAGATTCCCTCTCAGTCTTCTCTTCTCCAGACTAAACAGGCCCAGCTGCCTCACTCTCTCCTCAACAGAGAGATGCTCCAGTCCCTCCAGTCCCATCTTTGTGGCCTCCACCGGACCCTCTCCAGAAGCTCGTTGTCTTTTTTGTACAGAGGAGCCCAGAACTGGACATAGTACTCCAGATGTGGCCTCACCAGGGCTGAGAATACATATATTCATATATGTGTACTTGTAGCAGTTATTGAACAACAAGCTGCAATGTGCTTCCCAGCACAGTAACAAAGCAATTCTGGCCTAAATACAACTCAGGTGTCAGAAACAGAAAGGTGTCACTGTCTTTACATGTCCAAAAATCTGTCAAGATACTTAACTCCTTTATTCATCTCCTACTAAATCCTCTCCCCAAAAAGCATGGTAAGAATATCAAGGCCATTACCCAAATGGTTTGAAGATGGGTCTCAATCATTATGACTTCATTGGAGGTTAACGCCTGCTTTGTGCAAACCTAGCTTTCAGTTTAATCTAGTTTTCTCCAAAAAGAGTCTAGTCTGCACATACTTAAACCAGTTTGTGGAACAAATCAGTGATCAGCAAGCAGGGACTTCTGGGGGATGTGCTTTCAAATTTCATTGCTGCCAAATAAAACCACTAACATAGATGCAGTCTCAGTTATGTGTGATCTACCCAAGGGAAAATGAACAGCAGCAGTTCCAGCAGAACACAGGAAGGTATCAGATATGGTGCTGAAATAACACATGGTGAAAGTTTGCCACTACACCCTACAAGCAGTGTTTACCAAGTCAAACCAGATCCCACAGCTCCTAGTCCTCGAGAGTCCCAAGCCTTCCCTCCCAGGGGATATCCTTTCACATATTCCATTATTCTCATCCAACTGTTTACTGCTGTGCAATTACAGCACCCAGCCTCCAGGGTACAGAGTGTTTGGGAAGCAACAAGATACTGGGTTGTGTCCTCCAACCATGTTGGGGCAGGTGGGCTAAAAACCAGTAATCACATCCTACTTCAGACTGTGAAAAGAAAGATGATTTTTTCCCACCTATTCCTGGAAAAATATTCTTCTTTAACTTAGGAAATAAGAATTAATACTTAGATTTCTTGTAAGTCTACAATTTCAATGGTATTTGTAGGACTGATAATTCTCCTACCCATCAATGCAAACCACTATGAACTTCAGAGATACTATAAAAGATCCAGTGCTATTAATTTCCGGGGAAAGATTTTAGTCATCTCCTCTGAGCACTTTAAGATACTGCTGTACAGTTTGCACTGAAGCTGCACCCAGAATTGGAAATTCTTATCCTTTAAGAAAACTGTATAAACTACTATTAGTTTACAATACACTAATAACACTAAAAACTACAGTAACAACAATTGTTATAGCAATCACTTTCAAGAATGATCACCCAAACTGCTGTTATTACTTTATACTGAAAGCCCATATATAATTTAAAATCTCAGAATGAAAATCATACCTTTACAACAAGGTATACCTACATGTCTTCCTATTCTCTGTACTAGATGAAGAAAAATGCTGCCAAAACAGCAACATTTAGTACCTCTATACCAACCATGAAAGTAAGTATTTTGAAATTAATGAGTGTATGGGATCAAAACTAAGTTTCAGCAACAAAACCGTTATGCATTTTTTCAGTGACTGCAGGTGCATTTGCTGCCTAATTCTGATCTGCAAAGAAACCCACATTGCAAGCTTGCCAAAGCTGCTTTTCTGAAGTTCTTCAATCAACTAAAATGCAGTATTTTAGGGCATGCAGCTCTTTTCTGGTGGTAATTCTTCCTAAACAATAAAGAGAATGGAGCAGTTTGGAATTGAAATCAAAAGTGTCCAAGGACTGTCTCTATTTTCTAAAGCTTCACTGGGAGGCACCCCTTACTTGGTCCCAAATACTGGATGATTATGAACATTTAGTCACAGAGCTAAAAAAAAAATAAAAATAATAAATAAATAATACATAAATTTAAAAACTAAAAACAAACAAAAAAAAAAAAAAACAAAAAACAAACATGTTTTCAACTCAGTTTTCTTTTCAACATCTTCAACCAGTATCTGAATGCTACTATGACCTGTCTGAATCTCAAGCTTTCTGAGGCTGGATAACATACCCTGTAACCATACAGGTGTTCAAAAACATTAATGGCAGGCACCAAAATATTCCATTATCAGCTGCCCAAATTTGATGAATTTGTTTTCAGACCTCAGAACAATCATCACTAGATACAAAAAAGCTCCTTCCAAATTAAGGATGTTGCAACTCCAAATTACTACGGGGGAAGCTATCCTCAGTCCTTAAAACAGTTTCATTCGCAGTGAGGGAGGAAGAACAAGCAGAGAGTAAAGGGAAGAGAAATTTGTTGTTGAATTTTTGAAAGATAACACATCCATTGTATTTCCGAAGTTAAAATATTTCAGTGCACAATTTCTCAAATTACTTAAAAAAAAAAATCAAATAAAAAAGAAAACCTGCAACTAGTCAGAACCAGCCCCTGTGAGCAACACCTCACTCTTAACTTCCAAGACTCCATGCAGCTGACTTTCTTGATCCTACAGCCTGTATCACACCCGCACACACACCACATACACATTCCACCCTTCCCTTAGGATTGTATACTCACACTGGATTTCTTCCTGCCAAAGACATCTGCATCCTTCTCCTGTTAAAGTTTAACAAAACGAAGCCACCTTTTACTAGTTCCACTGAAGAAATGCCAAGTTCTAAAGTTACAGAGACCTCTAGAATGTGACAGGTCCCACAGTAAAAAAATATTCCCTAAAAGTAGTTCCCTACTGATAGGGGAGGAACAGTTTAACCGGAAGAAACATCTCTGTGCAACCTTGGTTGCATACACAATGAAATTATGAAAAGCTCGGGCTCTGGAATATGAGTTTTGAAAGACATTTCATTCAAGCTAGCACACACCAGTAGGTTTTGGTTCAAAAAACCAAGTACTGTAAAGAGATGATGCATATTTCCTTGTTTTCCATGTCAGAAACATAATATCAAATTTAAAAAATTAAACGTTATTTCACACAGGCCACAAAAAGCAGTGTCGTTTTTATAAAAGTAGAAAGTCTCCAGACATCCTTTATATTCTTTCTATGAGCACTGCTCAATAAATGTTGCAACCTTGAAGCTTTTAAATGTAGTAGTGATGATATCATTTTAAAGGCACTTTAACAGAACATTAGGAGAAAAAACTTATTTTCTCAAAATCAAAGTAACAGTAACCAAGTTGATTAAAAGTGGTTTATACTAAAATTATTCACAATATCTGCATTTACAGACTTCTTTAGGCAAGAGTAGCAAAGAATATAAAGAATTCTGAAATAACAAAAGAGCCCCATGAACTAATGTGGCACAATAAACATTTAAGTTTCAAGAGATACATTGCAGAAAAGCACAATTTTTACATTATAGTGAGTACAAATAAATACTAAATAATAAATATTTGGAATATAATATTTCCACCTATTGTACATAAAAGCTCAAAAATGTTTTCAATTCCATGCATAGAGCTGCTCTGAAAGCCACATTGAATATATTGCCTTTGTTTGTTCAGGTTATGCACAAATAAATATTGGGATGACAGTTAAAGACACATCCTTGAAGTAGTCTACCCAATAAATTTGGAAAGAGAAAGAAGAGGAGGAGGAATAAAAAATCCAGCTGTATAAGATTCTCTTTGTTGCCTGCTTGTTAAGGAATCCTTCTGGCACAACTGAGGGGATTATGAATTCACATGTGAATTTATCCCCTATTAAACTTTTAGTGAAAGGGTCAGTTAGCAGGAATGATAAAGCTCAAGCACACCAGTCACATGCTGGCAGAGCATCTGTGACTGGCTCTACTCAGGCGTATCCCTGGTTTATAGCTTTAACATCGAGGGGAAGCTACGGGGGCGGGCAGAAAACAGTCCACTTCTGAAAAGAGTGGAAATAGTGCAAAGTACAGTTCCTCACGAGGCAAAGGCAGTATGACTTCAGGTTACCCCTTTTTTTTTTTTTTTTTTTTTTAAGAGAGCACTAAGGAGGACAAAGCAGGTTAAAATCTCTCATCTCACTGGCAAGGGCTCTCATCATCTCTTAGCACTTACATAGCACTTTGGCCACTCAGATCTTCCTATTTTCCACTCCAACTCCTTTTGCTGGGCTACCTTAGCTTCCAAGTAGCACTCCTGGTCCCACACATATCACTGCTGTACAGGTGGTATTTAAAAATAAACTGCAACCATGCCAATGCTGAAGCCTGGTCAAAATTTACGTTTACACATCACTCCAATATCTTATACTTCCTTTCTAAAATTTATACTTCTGTTGCTATTATGTAACAGAGAGAACAATCCTGTTTGCACCTTCCTGTGGTTGTGTTATTTCTACAAGAGATTTGGTTCAAGCTTTTGGGGTGAAGAAAAAGGAAAAGTACAAAGGCCAGCAACAATGCAGAAGCTACAATCATGATGCAAGACTCACCTTTGTTATGACAAGAGGTTCTGTGGAGCCAGTCTGTGCATTCTCACCAGTCACCATGTCCACTGTCCAGGTGCCCTGTCACCTAACTTGTCTTCTTCAAAAATCTTGGGAATTGAGCATTCTCTAGAGGGAAATTAATCCGACCTTTCCCTAATACTCCCCAGCTGCAACCCACACATGGTGTTTGAGCACACACCTTGGGCTCCAAGCTGTTCCAGGGCCCCCTGACAGGCCTGCAGGCTGGCTGAGCCTGACACAGGGAGGGATGTGCCTGCTGGTGCAGCTCTGTCCTCAGGACCATGTTGGGAAACGTCTACTCCCTTCCCCAGGGCATGACTCAAAGAACCCAGCAGCACACTCCTCGCTCGCCCGCACCTGCAGGACCTAACGGGTGCAATATTTTGTGTTGAGACTTTCTGAAGCACTGTTATTTTAGGAGTCAGTGGTAATAAGGCAGACACACTACTTGGCAATCCATTTTAAATGTCCTATTAGTGAATTCTTTTGCATTAAGTGACACAAATCAAAAGATAATAACAAAATCCTGACCTTCAGCAAACTTTATCAGGCTTGGAAGAAAGCATATTGTAAAACAAAAATTTAAAAAGTTCCAAAAATTCTGATATACTACTTCATTTACCCATAAAGATAATGTGAAACTATTTTTCACTGTTATCCACAAAAGCTAGATAGTGAAAACTGGATCATACATATTGAAATTACTTTGAGGTAAAAGAGAACAACTAGTTGGGATTAAACGTGCTTTCTGCTCACTTCCCACTCCAAGTAACCCAATTTTCTACAGCTATACACTTGCTTTTTCTGCCCATTGCAATTTGATCAAAAATATCCCTCAAAAAGGCTTTTTTATGCTACTGGGTCAGTTTCAGTCTGCAGCACAATTTACATAGCATCTATTTCTATTCCCTGCAAGGATGAATAGCCCAGCACTTCTGCCAAATATTTGTCTATGTAAGTTCAGACTTCACTTTTGTACCATTTTTAGCCATCATTCAAATAGCTTCCACCATTAATGGGAAGAAAAAATGAACTTAGTTACAACCAAACGAGTTATTAATTTATTTAGTTAACTTTCTTTTCATATTACACAGGAAAAGTTTTTCTCATGTTTGACAGAAGAGACTTACTTTCATATTTTTCTCAACTATTGTTTTTAATCTCTTCCAAATGGTTGATTTGACTGTGCTGTTGATGCAGATGCAATTCCATATAATGCAATTGCATTGCACGGCTTAATATATGAAAACAACCAAAGATCCAAACATTTAGCACCTGCAAAACAACCTTCAATTACTGTCTTTAACCAGATAACAAACTAAGTAAATGGCAGCCATGTGCCATGCTAATAAACTAACACCAGAGGACTGAAAAATGTGAAAACAATTTTTAAAAAGGAGTGGTTATTTAGAATAGTTTTATGCTCTGTAAGGTGGGACTCTTTTATATTATTTTAAAGGATGGTGTGTAATCTGTAAGACAATGAAATTTTGTACCAACTAATCATCAGATGACAATATTTTTGTGTCATAATGAGGATACAACTAAAAAGTGCCTTCACCATTCTAGACACTGCTCAGCTGCTGTTTTTTACACCCACACAAAAAGAAAGTGAATAGCCATTGAAATAATTTAAATATCTTCTTTTATAAAATATAAATAAATAAAGCAAGCTTTCTATTATACAGTTTGGAGAATTTTTGTTGTCAGAATTTGTCTTTTTTTTTAATATTTAGAAAGAAGAGTACAATGAAGAAAAGCAAGTGGGTTTGCCATCAAAAGCATTCATTGCTCTGACACACAAACACCTGTCAGTGGAAAAAGTCTTCAACTTCTTCACTTCTCTTTACTATGAAGCAAATGCGTATGAAGCTTTCAGACTATTTTCTTCCAGTGTTTTGAAGTACCTTTCAGTTCACATGAAGGCTAACAATAGCAAAGAAGCAGAAGAGAAGGGAAAACTGGCACAACGGAAAGACTGAGGAGCAGTGAAAGCCTCCCTGCTTATAGCTATTCTTTTGTTGAACACTCTTATGGCACACCCATTTTAAGTACAGACGAAATTATATACAAAAAAAAAACCAGGAAAAATATTTCAAAAGTTTAATTCCTAATGTAAATTTCTTCCCCTGCAAATATTTTCTTCCAAGTGAGATTTACACATTAACAACACAAATCATGAAATATTTAATGAGCAACAGTAATAGAACACAATTTCTACAAATTTACAATTTACATGCAGGGTTTTTTGCATTTATATAGCAATCCCTAATTACCTTACTCAGTGTGTAACTGCAATATAACTACAGCAGACTAAGTCAGTGTCATAGGTAACACTACTACTGAAACAAGAACCAACATTTTTAGAAAGTGTATGAAAAATGTTACAGATTATTTTGAAATCACTGTTGCACATGGCTACACAAAGAGAATTAAGCTAATTGCTAATTTTGTATGACAAAAATCTCAAAATATCTGTGTCTTTCACTGACATAAATTAAAATCTTTACAAATTTCACATTAAAAAAAAAGAAGAAAACTCGCAGAAACATCAAGCCAGCAATCGTGTAACAGCAAAGCCTACTTCTAGTGGATTAGTAAACCCTCACATCTGATAAAGTAGTTCTTCCTCCAGCTCTCATTGCTTAGCCTCCTCTATCAATCCAGGGATACCTTTTCTCTGAAACAATTACACTTGAGGAGTTTTGAACTTCTGGTGCAGACTAATCCATTTAACTGCAGAAGCACCTTTCAAGCTTCCATTTGACACAAGTCCATCGTTCATCATTTGCTGGTGCATATGCTTTTTGCTGACAGAGCTCCATTACTAGAAAAAGCTCAGTAAGTAAAGCTGATTTGAAACAACTATATATTATAGATAGCCTGCATGAGACATGCTGATTTTGAGTCTAGAAAATCACCACATAAAAAAGGAAGGGGGGAGGGGTGGCTGAAAAGGACTATTTAATTATTAATATACTTTCACTTCTTACCAACTGCTGCAATGTGATTTATTAGCGTTAATTTGCAATTTACTTGGGGCATGGGAAGAGAAATTTAACTCTGTATAGCAAAGTACATAACATGCTTTGGAATTCTTGGACCAGAAATGTTTTTTTCTTTGATTAATAATAAAACACCGCACCAATGCTATCACAGATCCCTACCAACTTTAGCATGTTGTAAGATCATCAAGCTAGAAATCAATATGTTGAACCATAAATTCTGCAGCACAAGCAAGAACGTATTTGATTCTATTTTTTGACCAGTGACATAATTTAGGTAACATTAACAAGGCATTTCTGTAGTGCAATTGGCAATAGTAAGTGATTTACCAACATGCATTAAGGTTCAGCATTTGGTGTGGTTTAGTATTTTAGCCTCCATTTTACAGATGCAAGTATAGGGCAAAGAGGGGGTAAGTAATGTACTCAACATCCACATCTTCTTACTCATCACTTTGGCTAACAAACCTTATGGTTACTGGGGGTGGGTATAAGAAGGTTTCGCCAGTTTGGCTGTGCTCACTCAACCATCATATTTGGTTTTTTGGGAGTTAAACCATAAAAAAATAAGAAAAAAATATAGGGAGTATGGTAACAAGAGCTGGTAGCAAGTAAAGGGTCTATCAATGAAATACAATTAGACTTCATAAAGTTCCTTTAAGGCTCCATGAAAAAAGCACTTCCATGAAACCAAGGAAGTACTTGCTCAGCCTGAATATCAAATAATAGGTATATCCCTGCTTTTCAAAGTGCCTTGCTTTAAAAGAGATCAAGAGTCACCTCCCCTAACATTCAGAATCTTTTGGGGAAAGAGTGAGACAGAAAAGAAAGATAAAAGAAGCAGCTGAAATAATAACAGATTTTAGGATCTATCTTTAAGGTATAGTCAGATAAGGCCTTTTCCAGCAATCAATATTCTTTTCACTGACTGGAATGAGAAGAGAAGTTAAAAAAGGGAACAGAGATGCAGCCTTTGTTGTATCCTTGAACAGGAATTAACTTCTATGCTTCAGTTCGAGAGAATGGGACTTGTAAGTCCTACCTAGATCACAATTTTTTGTACATTATAGAGAAAATTTTTCCTTTTCAGTTTGTAAGCATAGTACAAAGAGCAACACATGGAAGTAACGGTCAGAAAACATCATTGGGATAAAAATCAGTATCTTGATACTCTCTGATTTCTTAGACATTTGACTTCTTTGTTCCAACAGATTTGTTTGTGACACCAGTTAATTTAACATTTAGGCTGAAGAGGGCAAAGAGGACACCAGGTTCCACTCTTGGCTTCCTATGGAGTCTTCGGGGAGAAGTGTTCACGATATCTACATAAGGAACTCCTCATGAGCAGCCTGAATACTTCCCATTGGTTAAAGAAGCTACCTCAGACTGCTTCACATGTCATACAAGCAGCACAAACATGCCTGAGGCATCTCAGTTTGCAAAAAACCAGGGCCAATTGCTCTGATTTTACAGTATGCTTGATATCCCACAATTGCAAAGATGGAACATTGTTGAACACCTTAAGGAATTTCACATTTATGCATATAAAAACAATCTCCAAATTCCAGACAAGAAATTTGTCTCATTACCTCCTTACCTCCCATACTGGAATTCCTGGTAACCATTCTCAATTTCAGAGTATTAAGTTCAAAATAAAATGAGAGTCCTGTTCCACAAATTTTTGCCCTGTTATCACCTAAGGAAATGAAGAGACGGGGAAAGTGCAATGTGCACTTTACTGATGTGCTTTTTAATAGCTAATGTGATAACCTAACTTAACTAAAATAACCTAATTATCTTCAATTGTAAGGAAATATAATCTCCTCTATTTCCCCTACCAAACCACAAACACAATCTTTCTGTTTAAAGAGAAAAGCTGGTACACTGACATGTGGAAAATGGTGTTTACTGATTAACAGGTATCTCATTTAGAATAATTCAAATTTTTTAGTATATTTTAATGATAGGTAGAAAGCATATAAGCTGCAGATGGAAAAAAAAATCAACAGGAGTGGACAGCAACAAAAAACTGAATAGAGCTCAGATGATCAGACTAAATCAGGGACAGACAGTAACATTTCTGAGGCAGTGAGAAGGGAAAATACACCCCCTCCAACAGGGACAAAACCAGTGTTTTCCGAAGCCACAGTGATTGCCCAGTTATCCCTCCCTTCTCTGTTGGAGCATCAATTTCAGACTAGGACAGGAAAACTAGGTTAACATGATCTGAGGAAGCTTCTAAATGCTCGCTTTTATAAATCATTATTTTAATGAACATGAAATGTAAGCAAGACAATAGCTGCTACCAAAGTTCATTCTATTTCCAAAGATATAGTAAATGTTTAGGAGTTTTAATACCTGTTTTGATCCTCACTATCATTTTTATATTTTTTTCATGGACTTAGAACACAAGAACTTAAAATCTGACCTTCAGAGTTATTCCAATTATATATTCCATATATAGGCTGGACATTAAGTTGTACAGTTGAATAATTATATTAGTTTCTAAAGAGTCTATCTTATTTAAATAGTTTATAAAATATCATGGTACCATCAAAGGTGTATCTGTACTTACTGGAGAACATAATGAAGAAAAACAATATAGAAAGTCAATCCAGACAAGTTTTAAAAAGTACCATAGCATTCAATAAAAGGTTGTTTCCTCACTACTGCTTCTGCACTCTTAGAACTTTGAATGAGCTACACATCCTATAGCAGCTGTTCAACTCTCTGATATTCACATTCCCTTAAAAAATAAACTCTTCAGCAAGCTACTGACTACATACATAATTATTTACCTTCAGAAGAATGTGTTTATCTGTATAATATATAAGAACTATACACCATTTCAGAAAATACATCTATTTCCAAAGAATAAAAATAAGTTTTCGTAACTTTTTTGTGTACACATTTGATGTCATGTTTTGCTAAGAAAACAATTCTGCTCACTAAACAATCCTTCAAGTTACACAAGAAATGTCTGCCCCACACATCTTTGCCAAAATTGAACTCTGAAGTTCTAAAATGCAAAATATTGATCCTTTATTAAAGCAAACAAGCTTTAGAACTCCAGGAGACAATCTAGAGATGATCCATCCTGCATTTCACCTCTTATACCTACTAAAATGGGAGAGTGGAGTACAATACACTTGTATCTGACAAAGATGGGACCTAAACCTACAGCATGGTGAATTACACAGCCATCAAAATCCTTGCTTAAACAAAGGTTCCTTCTGCTGCCATGAATTGTAGGTTAATTTAAAAAATGAAATTATTACAGGCCCTGTTTTGCTACAAACTGAGAACGTGCACATTCTTTAGCAGATTACTCACAAGCACGGTCAGGAGTAATGCATATAAAATGGCTAATGGCAATGTTACTCATTTTTTATTTACTACACAAATAGAGAAGACTAAAAATGAACATAAGGTCCTGCAGGGCAAACTCTGTGCTCTGTAGATATAAAATCATTGCTCATTAAGAAAAAAAAAAATCAGATGCAGTGGCTACATCACAGAACAGTTAAGTGTGTAAAGAATCGAAACATGCATCAAAATACAACAATTTCATATTTTCTAGGAAAAATCAACAGTGATACTGATGAGTCTCCTATTTTTCATTTAGTAAGTCTCAACACTAAATTATTAACAGTGGACCACTCTATATCAGTCAAAAGGACTAAACACGAGACCTTTTGCCTGAGGTTAAACGCTGAGACACTCCAATCAGCACATTTAAACTCTTAAATATGATGTTGCCTTCAGTATTTTTTTTCTATCTAGCTTCAAGAGCAATTTATGAGCTTATGAGAGACAGATGCCCAGAGAGAAAAAATTGACCTGTCTTTTTCACAGGACGTGCAAACTTCAAGAACCTTGAACCTTTCTAATCCATCAACAAAATATTGTCTTCAGTTGCCAGATGGGTATTTGTAAAATAAAAATAAAAACCACAAATGATATTGACATTAACAGCTCAACAATGAGACAGAATTCCATCAGAATACCTATATGAATCTGAATACTCTATGTAAACATACCTGCATATGCATATTCACATACGCAACAGAGGGAGAACAAATGTAACAGAAAGAGCATCAGCATTACAATGAAACCTCTCCAATGGAGAGTTTACCCAGTTTGTTACAACAATAAAGTAGTACAAGTGGGATAAGCAATTTGAAAGAATTTTACAAAATATTTTTAAAAAGAAATAATGTTTGCTTCAAAGAAGATATCAGAGACTACAATGCAAAAGATTTTTGTCAAAGTTAACTTTTTGTAATGGCTGCTTACATGCTAATTTAAATGCTTTTCTTGAAAATTATATTGTTCATTATGAAGATATAGAGTCTCCAGTTTAATTCTCTCAGAACAGCTAGAAATGTGGAATACAGAGTTAAAGCTTTACTTTCTAAATAGTAACAATGGTAAAATATATTTGCGTATTTCAAAAAGTCACAGCCTGCTTTTATTACAAACTGTACATATTGATAAATCCCAGCTCCAGGCAGAGGCCAACAAAGCATGTTTGACTGGCTTCTACATACTTTAGCTGTCGCCATGTGTACCAAAGAACTGAATACTGGAGTGTATACACATCTACAAAGTAACAGTGACCCACCAGGCTTCAACATTTTTTACCCAGGAGAAAGCAATCCCTGAAGTAGAGATGCAGTATGTACTCTAAGCATCAGAGCCCTCCATCTGATGAAGAGGTTGTCAGGACTGAAGAGAAATTTATATGCTTAAATTACCGCAACTGCAATAGAATTATCATATCTTTTTAATCCTTAACACTAGACTGTTCACAAAATATCAAATGGTTTTTCAGGGAGTTGCTCTCTTTGTCTCTCATGTAGTTTCCCCTATAGCAGGTAACTCAAGAACATGCCAACCCCAAATATCTACTTCATGCTGGCAAATTACGAGGAGGAATACACCTTGACTGCTTGCAGTTCTAACACTTACTTAAGTCACAAAATAAGTGGAGAAGACAAGATCACACTGTGTTACACCTTTGTAGCATAAACAGCAGTATTGTAAGTCCCAAAATACTCAGAGGTGTAGCATCATAAATACATGCTTATGAAAAGACTGTCACAGTTTAGCATATGAAGATCATTATGCCTTTTCTAGTTTACAACAAGTTACACACACATCCAAAAATCATTGGAAAGCTTAAAATCTAAGCTTTGCCAGACTGGAAAGCTGAGTTGGTTCAAATGAGCATTGTTTGTTGATTGTTGCTAACTAAGATTTTAAACTTGTTTGAAAATCTTTTGGTCTACAAGAGAGAGGTAGAAGATATTTCTTTAAACTGAAGTGAGCTCCCCTCTGAACCAACTACAATTTGGCAAGCAAGATGAGCTGGCACATCAGAGAACTCTGTTACTTCATGAAGACCAGTAGCTTCTCTGTAAAAATATGCAAGGCCCTAATGCACTTTGACAAATGACAAAGGTTATTAAAGGACATCTTGTGGGAGTATAATTGCTTTCTGACTTGATCACTATTAACAGAAAGAACATCGGTAGAGAGTTAACAGCATGAAACATGAGTACAGGAATCCACCAAGATCTTGACTCAGCAAAGCACACAAGGACATTAATTCCACTCCTGTATTACAAAACAATTAAGGACATGGTTAAGTGCATACTATATGACTGTCACTTAACTGGAGAAAAAAAAAAAAAACATCTTTTAAGGGGCCATGACAGTCTACATCATGGTATACATAGATATATACTACATAGATAATTAGTACTGCTATGCTAGTATATGTTTTCTATAGATAATGAAAGAATCCTTACCTAACTTTGCTGTAGTCTTTATACAGATTATGTTGAATAACTTACAAGACAAGTGAAAGTTTTCAAGGACTCCAACTTCAAAGCTCTGCCCAGAACATTCAGGGTCTCCCTCCCCCACCCCAAGAAACCCAACGTTTTCTGCATGCATTGGTTTCTCCATGTTTCTCAAAAATACTTACCAAAGCTAAGGTGCAAATCAATTTATATTACAAGAGTTTAATGGTTTCAAAATAGAAGAAGGAGGAATACCAGAGAGAAATCTGACAAGGTTAAAAGGAAACTCAGGAAAGGTTGAGGCCTAACACATATTAAATAAAAATCAATCACAACGACGTTTCAAGAATTACAAAGTAAGATATGGCATACCATTGCTCGAAGTGAGGGGAAATGAGGGATAGGACTCCAAATCACATGGCAGCACTTGCTTTGTACAGAAATAAGATACATTAACTCTTAACTCCCTGTAAAGCACTGACTCATGGCAAAGGTGGGGCAAGAGATTCGATTCAGTGCACTGAACAAGCTCAGAGTTCACCATGAGCCAGAAGCCCCTGCCTTGCTCAGGGGCAACACTTCCACATACCAGTGAGGCTCCAGATTTTGTTTTTGTGGGGACAGCTGCACCTTCCTTCTTATGTTTTTGCAGTGGCAAAACAGTTCATACAAACTCATGGGAAGCATCTTTCTTGACACAACACAGAACTCCCAAGTTTCAAACTATTTTCTGAAAAGGCTGTGTGTCACTGCAAACCTTGCCCCTCCTCCACACAACAGTATTAGCTGGAAAGGAAAATGCACACATGGTATATAGAAGGGTATATAAGAGAAAAAAATGTTTAAATACTTACTTTATATCAAAGGTCCAATCTACACAACAGGGAAACAAATTCAAAAAACAAAGTATTGGTCATTTGGAACAGTCATCACAGTCACCTTTGTACCATTGGCACAATGCTTGTACATTAGTTTGAGGAGTTTTTAGCACAGATGTGTTGTATAAACAGCTATTTTTATGCTACTTTTAGTAAAAAGGATGCACTGAGTCCTCAGACACTAGGCAGAGTGCACTTGGCTAACTATTATCCAGTATGGAAGGATCAAGCAGCATTTATTAAGTGCCAATTTAGACATCACCACAATTGGTTCTGTGTATTTTGTATTTCTTTGGAGTAAAGAATTACAACAAATTGAAAGAACTTAATTGAACAGTCGTAAAAGTCCATATTTTACCTAACTTCAAAGGAAAAGGTTTTACAAGGTTTACACCCCTCTCTGGAATCATTTGTATCCCCAGCAGCCAACAGATGCTTGGTGTCCCAGGTCCCCCAGTGTCTCAGACAAGATACTGGGTTTTGGACTGAGAATTTTGCTGAAGTGACAGTCTAAGACTTACACTAAGTCATCACATCTTTCCAGCCACCCATATAACTAACCTCACCTCCTTTTCAGCCTTACTGCCTAGAATTATCTGTAAAACTAGTGTAATCTACCTAACTTATCCAGTTAGGTTTCTTTTTAACCGATTCAACGTTAGAATATTGTCTGTATTTTATTCACCTGCTTTCTTCTCTGCTGCTGCAGATAACATCATCTCAACAAATACTGGTCATATCCACAGCATTTGATAGTCAAAGTTCAGTTTAACTAAGTCAGATGTCCACAAATAGAATACTGTTTGAAAACAACCCAACTTTTAAGTAGATCAAACCCAGCTTAGTAAGTGCTGCTGCTACAGTTTCTCAGCAAAGGCAACTTACTACCTCTAAACGGAATTGCCAATGAAATGTTGTGGGAGCCAGAAAATCAGTATTAACACTGCTGTAGCTGGGTATGGCCTCTAGTCTCACAGCAGAGATTATTCTTGCATTACATCAACCCACATGAAGCAGCTATGCTTAAGGACTGAAGAAAATGTGTTTAACAACCATTTGTAGCCAGCACCAATATTAAGATCCCTAAAGACAGACAAAGTAGAAAAGGAAAAGCAGGGGTGGGGCAGTGGTGACAGAGGCAAGAAAAGTCTGAACCAATACTCCTTCAAGAACAATACATTGATTCTTTATTTCAACACCATAAAAAACCACCATTCACAAAACAGATTTGCTTTGGTAATACATGATGTCAGCATAAATCATATTTTCATCTTCTGTCAGTGCCAGCAGTTTCCTTGGACTTCCATGAAGGAGCGCAGGAAGAAAAAAATTTTAAAATAATAATAATTAAAAAAAAGAGCCAAAACCATCTTCCACCTTTGACAGAAAAGAGTCTTTTTGTCCCTAAGACATTTGTCTTCACGTAACCCACCAGCACCCTCCCAGAGGAGTCATGCAATGAGAAAGCATCACAAAGGGTTATCAAAATGCAAAGCCAGTATCAATATCAACTTTCTACTCTTTCCAAACATGAACTTCCTTTGTTGTAATCTTATTTTCTCTTCAGTGAAGTAAATTAATACTAGTTCACATTTAAAACAAGAACTATTGTCATCTATGCCAGGACATTGAGACCATTCGATAGGACAGCAAGGTGTGACAGAAGTAAGCCACATGTCAATAACAAAGCAAGCATTCAACCTCCTCTACTTTTGCTCCTTCTTTTTGGCTTTTATGAGATTGTGTACTGCTTTTTGCTTCTTCTTAGTCAACTAACTATTATTTCTCCACTAAATAAAAATTTGGTTTTATTCTGATTACAATTTTCCACAATGATCTTTGATTATTACACAGAAATAACTTTACAGGACTATGATGGTTGATGAAGCATTCATGAGAAACAACAAGAAAACAGAAGAAAAGCCCTTTACATAAGGATTAAGTTTAATACACTTTAAAACTTTTATTTCTGATGGCATTTATGAATTACAGTAAATACCATGATATTTACCTTCCTCCTCTACAGATATATAAAACATACTTCATTTATATGCTTATGCAATATAATTCCTGAGCCTCCTAGCTTAAAGTTCATGACCATAATATGCACTTTTATTATATTAGACCTATCAGCTTTAACAAGGAGAGAATAGCAACATGCTAATTTTCCCTCCCTAGTATGACTCTTCTGACACAGCAAGCAAACAGCAGATGTACCATCTGCAACAGATACACAATAAAGAATAACACATATTTGTGAGGAAGTTCCACCCTGATGTACTGAAAGCAATAACTGCCCCATTGCCTTAAAGAAAAGGCAACAGTACAGTTATGTGCTGTAGAAATGTATGGTTGGTAGGCACTACAATATTATGGGAGATAAGATACCTGGAAGCAGAGGAAACATTTTTGCAGTCACACAGAACAGAAGAATTTGTGGAAATAAAGTGGAAGCCAACACAGCTGTCCATCACTGGGTCATCCAAGGTAGCAGTCAGGCAGCACAGGAGTGATTTGAGAAGAACTGAGTACAGAGCAATCAGAAAGGTTAGCAAAGTAGAGCAGCACAGAAGTTCCCTGTATTTGCAAACCAATATACTATCATGAAAACATATCAAACCAAACAAGTGAAATACCCACCCTGTTCACTTCCAGTAAACCAGAATTCTGGTAGGAGGAATGAAGTCTGTTAGAAATGATGGCACAGGACAGAACCTATACATCAGGAGATCTCAAACTACCAGAAAAATATATAACAGAGCAAAAACAGTTCTGCAAGCTATTCAAAACTTAAGACTGTTGTTAGCTTATGACTGAAATTTATATGTTGAAATTTCTCAGGCCTTAGGTTTCATTTCTCGAACATCCAAGGAAAAATAAAAACAACATTAGGCTCATATTAAATGGATCCTCCACTAAGAAAAACATCTCTATGAAAGGAAAATAAATATAGATTATATATATATAGGCTGGATGTAATACACTTACATAGGCATTTTTTGTGACTTGTGATCAGTTATGAGTTTAGACTTAAACTGGACAAGCTTAAATCAAAATAGTGAACATTGCTCCTTTTAAATGGTAACTTTGTTGACACCCTGAAGCCACTAGATAGATCCCTTACAACTACTGGATGCATCCATGCATCTGCATCCATGGTTGGCTCAGAGAATTTCTAAGGAATCACAGACAATTCCCACACCAAAACCCCAACAAAATCCACTGAAAATAAGCATAAGAGGAAACTATTCCTAAAACTTGCCATCCAAGACACTTCTAGAAATTCTGCAAGTAACAAATCATCAGTAAGGCTGTACATCCTTGCACATTTCACCAGAAGGCCTACACTCAAGTTTACTGAAATTCCATCTTCAAGATCTGTTTCCTCTCCCAGTAGGAATGTTTGCAACATCCAATTTGAAAGCTTCCGCTATTGTGTCTTGTATTTCAGACATAACATGCTCAGGGTATTTTAATAATAATTTCAGTTTAAAACAACTTTGAGATTCTTAACAGGAAGTCATCTAAAGGATATCTGGAAGCATTAGGCAGGAAAAGAACCTGCGAACCACCACTGACAGTACTACTGAAAAATATACTCCCAGAAATAAAAAATCACAACAAAGCAAAATTAGTATAAGCAAGGGGATCTTGCTTTAAATGAGATTTATTCTTACAAGATTCCCCAGGTTTGTTTATGCAGCTATCAAAATGTGGACAATGAACTAACTCAAAGTAGCCTACGCCTATTGGGAGACTATTTTTCATATTAGTTGCATGCAGATGTGGATATAACTTTAAAAGCTCACAGTATTTTCACAAAAACAGGGAGACACAAACTAAACTCTGTGATGATTAGTATTCCTGAGTACTATCAAACAAATGACTTCAACAGTTACTATTTCAACAGTTAGAAGGCAAGTTCAGAGTTGCAAACATCAGCATATAAATTTATAAATATCTATGAGGAAGATGAATATGGAAAGAGTACAAGATCAGAAGACAGAAAACTGTTTCGCAGCACTCCAATGAAGTATTGCTGTACTTGGAAAAAGAAACTTTTTAAATCATCCCCCTCAATAGTCCTAAAATAATAGCACGTAAAATGTTTGCAAAGTAAGCAAAGCAGAACTCAGTACTTTGGATTTAAATATTAATCTCTGCTAATATAACAAAAGAAATGGTGTATAATCAGATTCCACCTGAAATCTCACCCAGATACAGAAAAATAGTGACTATAGGTAATTTATTATTAAAACACAGCACCCAAGTGACCAACGATTTTCAATGAAAAATTAAAGCCAAACAATAGGAATAAAGCTTAAAATGCTGTTTACACACTGATTGTATGGGACTGGGGAAAAAAAGGGTGAATTACATATCTCAGAGCAGTGTTTTAGTAAAGTAATTGTAGTCTCAGACTACTGTCTTCTTCTCTGCTGAAATATAATCTGAAGAAAAAAAAACCTCAAACTAGCAAAACCGAAGTTTTTATAGGTCACATGGGATGCCTGCTGCCATGCACCAGATGTGAGTAGGAAAAAGAAAGTGGTCAACATATAATATCAAAAACCAGTGCAGTTTCAAATATTTTAAACATTATGTCAAGTGCATTCAACAGGTCTACAAATGCACTACATTAGCCTAAATTTAGTAGGTGATAATTGAAATCAGAGATCCAGTCATTACCACTGACATGTTTCTAAATACTACCCAACAAATTTTTGTCTGTTTCAGATTCTGTATGACAGCTGGCAGTCAGGAGGGGAATCACCCAGAGGGTATGAGCACACACATGTAAAACGTTTCTGCAGTCATATTCCTGTACCTTCCCATTCTAGAGCTGATTTAACAGTGACAAGGCTGTCATACAACTACATGCTCCCAAAGCAGAATTCCACAAGCTGAATGTTTTCTCCAGTCTCTTCATGGCATCTCCCTGTAAACACTGGGTATGAAACAGGGCAGTAACTTGACTAACTCCAACTGTATGTCCTGCATATGAGCTTTCATGACAAAATTGAGTTCTGTTAGAGAGACTAGTTCTGGTATTCCTACTCATCCTTCTGATCATCTCTTAATTTTTAGTTAGAGAAGGAAGTCCTTCAACAATAGAAGATACAGTATTAGTCCACATCTTTTTTGCTGTTACCTTTGTTATATCTATAATTATATACCATTTAACCAAAAGGAAACTAAAATTTCTTCCAAGTCTACAATGCATCTTTCTTTTTAGTCTCTGCTGTATCACCACCTTGCGATACATCCACTATCAGATAACAAAAAGTGCAGCCAAGTGCAGCCACATGAGAATAAACTACCTCTAGGATCAGTTCAGATTTGGTACATGGACAGGTGTCAGCCATTACTTGTCCCTCCATGCAGATGTGGTTTATTCAAGTTGGTATGAAGAGCTGATAATTATATTTGGCATGTATAGTTAATCAACAAGGCCTCCTCACAGCTCAGTTCCGCCATCTGTAAAATGGAGGCAGTGTTGTCTTTCCACTTCTCAAAGGAAACTGAACTTCAAAGCATGTGATGAAAAACTGCCTGAGAAGACATGCCTGGCAATTTAGATACCAACAGCATGGCTTCTGACTGGAAATTTAAACATCTACTTACAACCAATGAAGGCTGGAAATGAAAGAACAAAGATTTCACTAAAAACTTACAGGTATCCAAGGCACACAAACCTTTGTAAACAAGCAGCAAACACTTCTTACTTTTCATGGATTATAATATTTTAAAATATTGTCTAGCAAAATTAATTCCAAAGAAGATTGAAAAGATTAGCTTTTTTAACAAAAAAAAACCAAGTAGGCCTTCAAGAGAAAAATCACCTTCTCTCTTAGTATTCTTTCTATAGGAAATCTATTTACAGAGCAGCAATATTTCTATCCAAATATTTAAAATGAAAGGAAGCTGCATGCTACTCATTCTTAGCTTTTTAGAAGACACAGAAGACTCATAAAACTACTAGCACCTATTAGAAGTATTAAACTCTGTTACTGGTCTCAATAATTAAAACTAAATTTACAATCGACATTAACCACGGACTGAAGTGAAAAAGCCGGGAGATGCTTGTAGATAAACAGAGTAGTCAAAGACAAAAAAAATTTGAGAGCCCCACATCAGACGGTGGGAAGGGGAAAAAGAATAACAGTTTGATATTTTTTGTGCTACTCAACTAGTTGCTAGAAGCAAGTTAAAAAAAAAAAAAAAAAAAAGCACAAATCCTACAAAGTTATGAATGACAATTCTACCTATATTAAGTAGTATCATAATTCAGAACGTCTCAGATTTACTATATTGACAGCTCTATTTCAAATGCAAAACTCAAGTAACTTTAAAATTAAGACTTTCAATAAATGGTTGTTTGGAGACATCCATCTTGAAACTTCAGCTCAGCCAGCCCACAGATCTGGAGTTAGTCCTTCACCAGATTGTGTCAACATAGCCCTCAAAATGCCTGAAGTTCAGAGAAGGTCATTTAGAACCCAAGTGACAGGTCATTTGGGAAGGAGGGGGTTACGCAGTGAGTGCCCTGTATAGCACAGGGTTGATTTTAAGAGCTGCTGAAGATAAAAGTGCCAATCTGCCTTTCTTATGACTTTTGATATAAAGTAAAAAGTAAAACAGCAGCCTTTTATGACATTTTAATTCTATTCCCCCTTTCTACCACCTCCATTAAAACATTTTCCTCCTCTCTTTTGTGCTATCCAAGATTAAAAAGTCATTTATTGCAATAAAGGGATTTAGTGATTTGGGAGTAACTTTTATATACTGTACACCCTCTAGACACCCTGAAACTATGTTAATAATTTTCTTCCTATTAATTGTCTCATCAACTCACAGCTGGCTATGCTTTTTATTTCATTATGTTATTCTTCAATCTAAAATAGAACTATAACAGAAAAAGAAATTGGAACGGAGCAATTTCAATATTTCAAAACAGATGCAAATCAACACTAGAGATGGTACACAGCATATTTTTATTGAGACAATTCTATACATGTTTGAAAAATGAACTTGTAATAAACTCATATCCTGTGAAGATATGTTTTTCTTTCCATCTTATGAGCTAATTATGCCAACACAACATAACATTTTCCTAAATGCCTTATAAACTGACCCAGTTACTCAGAAAGTATTATTTTTAAATTGATGTGATAGATGCAAACTGGAACGTTCGGATTTCAATTCTGGCACCAATTCCCAGATCCCCTTCCCAAGTAATTTAAGGACTTCCTCCCGATAGTTTTTCATATTCTTTTAACTGACATTTTATCTTTATACAGTATCTCAGCAGAATGAACATGCACTAAAACAATGACAGCCCTTCTCTGGCTGTCATCTCTCATTCTGGCAAAGACAGATGTCTTACACTGGCTTATGCCAATAATAGAGCCGACAAAAAACAACAGAGACTACCTGCCTCTGATGTAAAGGCACCAATTCACATTTGTGACACTCATTTGTCAATTAACAGATTTCTTCCATTGTTGACACATGGGACTTAAAAGATGTGGGCTAGAATGTGATGAATTAAAAAAGACAGATGAGTAAGCTATGAGCTGCAAAGTAATACTATAATGTGCTTTAGATAGGAATATCAACTGACACCCCTGACAGGCCATACAAGGTTTTATTTCATTTTGCTCTGTATCTAGGCTTCATACTTTGTCTTCTTTGTTCTCTTTTCATCAAGCTCCTAACATCTCATTCTGACAGCCAGAGACATTTAAGGCACTTTCGTTTCAAATGCAAGTTAGCATACTTGATTTGTCATTAAAATGCAAAACGATTGCCATTGCAGGTAAATGTAGGTATGCTTAAAAGGTTGTATCTGAAAAGTAAAAGCTGAAAACCCGTTTGTGGCTGCTTTGCTTAACTCTTTCACCAGCCTGAGAGTTTTTACGAGGCGTTACCGTGCTGTAATAGAAGTGTAGCAGCACCTGCAGTTTGATCCAGGGTACATTTTAGTATATTTAAATAACATAAAATCTTAAAAGTTACAATGTCAAGCACAGAGAGACGCTGTCAAGTTTGCACATGGAGCCTCAGCATGACTCACACAAGAATCTGAAAAGAGTCTATCAAGTAAAGCTTTACATGATAAAGCTTTACATGGGGTCAAAGTTTGCTACTACATAGACACAAACGAGGAAAAGAGGGGGAGATGTGTTTACTCTTTTTAATACACTAGTTGTGGTTGAATTAGCTGAAATCACCGGAGAGGGAATTTCAACAGCAATTCGCTTTCTATTCCAATGCTCACTTTAAGAGAGATGAGGGCCTTAACATAAATAATTAATTAAATACATACATACATAAAGTGCTCTGTAGCAAAAGACAAGGACAGATTTTAAAATTTTGCAGTGAAAGAGACCTGCACAGGATGGGCATAAGTAACACTTAGCTCTCTACATAACATGCATAGATGGGAATGCACTCTACAATATGAACAAGGTTATTTCTAGTCAATGAGATAGATCTGAACATCAAGAATCCCATTTGTGTTCAGCATACAAAATCTAGTGAAAGGAAATATCTATTATTTTCTGCAAGTGGTTTGAAAAGCAGAAGTATATAATTTAATTGAGCAAATTTCTTGACACAGAGGTTAAGTTCAGACATTTGATTTTAGGAACTTACAGAGAAACCTTTATCCTAAATTTGTGCCTACATATCTTTTTTGCAGACTTTCTTGTGTTTTTTTACTAGGGAAAAGAGAGGAGTGAAGAAGGTTTCACGCCACTCACTTGGGTGCAGAAGTCTTTTTCCCTAGGTTCATTTTCCCCTAAGTATGAGAATTGTATGGAAATATACAGTCAGGGAATCATTCAGAAAATCTGATTTAGATTATGACATCACAGCGCACTGAATATAAGATAGAGAACCTGAAACTTTTGTTGCTTCTGTGTATAGAACGAAGCTTACTGACCATTTCCAATGCTATTCTGCCTACTAAGGTGCATCTGCTACAATATAGGAATTATTTATTCATTCCAGGTTATAGGACAGTAATAGGCTATGCTGTAAATACAAATATCAACTTTACAACTAATACCTGTCTTGATGGGTTTCTACTGCTACTTTTTCTACCCACACTAGTCTAAAATGCTTCCAGTGCACTTATGTCCCCACACAGAAGGAAAATAGGAGGAAAAAAAAAGTGCAAGATTACCTTAAAGCTGACTTCACCATTTCACTAGGTTTTAAAATACTAGGACTACAGCAACCTAGACTTGCATATGCTATACTAAAACACATAAAGAAACACTTGCCCATTCACTTTTAGCTCAATACAGACATTTGTTCTCTCTTCCTCCACTGACCAATTACTAGGAAGTGAGACAGAATCTACAGTAATGCATTAGTCTCCCTAATTTTAGAAACTTCTTTTCTTCTGCTCAATCATTTAAATGCAGGTGAGCCTCTTGTTTCAAACCACCTCTGGCTGCACAGTCTATAATTCAGTCGCAAAGTAGTGGCCCCCATTAAATGGGTTGAGATAGATTCTCATTAGAGGTACATCCAAATTTCAAAAGCCTTTTTGTTAGTGGTAGTAAGACACTATTTGATATGACTTACTTAAAGGAAGCCAAAGGATTGACAGTGAAAGAAACTGAACTGCCCTCTGACATTCCCCATTTAGACTGGCAGACAATTTACTAACTGTGCACCTGGTAGAACTAGAACCAAGACTGCACATGAACAGAGCTAATGGCTGGCTCCCATTACGGGCAACACAGGGAACACTGGCAAGAAAGCAGGAACCTCATGTTGCACCTGCACCCAAATCTCTCAGCAGCACCTTCAGCAGCTTTCCACTGATTTAAGGAGCTGAAGGCAGTGGTGAGAAAAGGTGGCAGAGTGAGGGAAGAAAGTAAACTGGACACATACAAAGCCTCTCGCTTAGTTGGCTTAGTTTCCATTCCTAGAAAATATAGTACTTGACAATTTTTCCCATAGCAATTCCAGTATAATCACCTTCACATATGACTGTTTCTGTGCTATTCCAAAGCACTTCACTGTCCAAGATACAGAATGTATTAAATGCAAGATAATAGGTAGAAAGTGTTCAGATCCTTGAGCAGCTGTGCTTTGAACATTCGCACACTGGACTGTCAAATTATCTTAACATAACTATGTTGGAAGCAGAGTTTTACGAATATTCAATATACTGTTAATCCTTGGCCTGTCTAGAACATTTATCCTTCAGCCTTTAAGTGCTTTAGAATAATCACTACACTTTATCACTTAAGTAACTAGGTCAACTATGATAAGTTTTTCTTATCTCTTCAGTTAGAATTTCTTGAAAGTCCTGGGAGTCTAAATACAGCATCCTCATCCAGTGCTTTTGTGGCCACATGGCCTTGAAGAGTCATGGCACCTCAGCAAGTCTTGGACCGTACACATCTCAAATGGTTCAAGGACAGTTCTGCTGCATTTCCTTGCACTTTAAGGGATTTTACACTCAAGAAACTGAATGTTTTTTGCAAGTAACCTCTAAGTAATACGTTCCTTCCTTTAAGGTTATAAGTGAAAAGGTTATCATTGACAAAGTCTTACCACAAGTGCTGAATCAAAGTAGAAAAGTACTTGAGCATCACCCCCAACTTTATATAGCTTAAAAATATAATTTATATACCATACTTATATATAAAGGAAATATGCATACATCCTAAAGATCTTTATTTATAAGATGTTATTGTGTGTGTGTGTGTCTCCATGTGTACATTAAATGCCAGTAAGCTGTCAGCAGCAGACAACACACACTATGCTTTCTGTGAAAAAAATGAGCTGGCCTCGTGCATACATCCAAGTATTACTATCTGCCAATACAGCTCATATACCAACTGCACAGGAAAAACAGTAGAGACTTAAGCACCTGAAGAGAAGTATGGGCCCAATCTGCAAGAGCCTGTCAACCTCCCTGACTTTTGGACCAATTAAATGACCCCCTAACATTAGATATTTTCTATCTCTTACTTGTGTTCTTTTAAAACTTATTTCTACCACTGTAGTCTCTCACCATAGCAAGGTTTCCTACAAACATGAGCAATGAAAATGGCTGTATTATACAAAGAACATTCACCACTTCCATTTATAGACACAGCAGGCAAAATAAATTAAAAAGGCAAAATAAAGTATTAAGAAAGGAAATAATCTTCCAGCTCTACCAGTGAGCAACTCACTCAGGCAAGCATCATCAAAAGAAAAGACCAGGAGAAAAAACAAAAATATAAATAAAGATTATAAAATGTCACATAATTGCAAGCATCAGTTCATGGGTAAAGCCTGCAACTGAGCTATAACACTGCATTAAACATGACCCTAAAGACAGTATAATTATTGTATAGCATGTCTGGTTTGGCATGCTGAATCCAGAGCCTGAGAAAAATACATGGCCCTTTTGCACTTCTATGCTCCTCACTCTTCATGCTTGCATGAGCTAAGGGTTTGGGAACGGTCTTTTTAACCTGAAAAATCATCTCCAGGATAATTTACGTAAAGATGATTTATGTAAAATGAAAGATCTCAAAAGTGGCACAACCCATGCAAGACCACATAAAACAAACAAGTGATGCATAAACAGAAGCTCCATAAGGATTTTCCTGCCAAATGCCAAGTAGCTTTTTGTACCATGACCATCAGCACCATGTCCTTTTCTTTAACCCCCAATGCTCTTGAAAAAAAATACTTTTCCATCTTAAAATTCAGACAATCATGGACTATGCAGGAGCAGTCACCAAGATACTATTTTCAATCTACTGACATTCTTTGAAAACTAAAACAAGTACATCAAACTATTTCTCTTCCAAATGCCAATACTTTCCATAGACTGTGATAGCCTTCCATTTATTAACTGTTATTTTCTCAATCTAACATAGATTCCTATCGTTCAGAACAGAATTCAACACAAAAACTGATTTTAGTTTAAGACTGGTTACAGTTTTCACAAGAGGAGCTGGATTGACTGTGCCAGTGAATTAAGTGCTCGGGGTACCCAAAGAACAACTGCAGATTGTGTAGATTTAGCCTCCAACATCACTTCAAAATCCAACTTCAATCTCATACAGAAATCAGATCAAGAAAAAGCAGTTCTCTCCCTACATATTCAAACACAAGGAAAATCATGTGATGCAAACACCAGTTTACTGGGAAATGTTCTGTCTCCATCAAAAGGTTTTACCAACAGCTTTGAGTCAATGGATGTTTAATATGAAACCCTGTCTCTGTTCAAGTCCCAGTTTGTCACTTGTCTTTGTTCAGAAGTAGAGATTTCATCTTTACTCATAATTGCAACAGACCTTTAGTCATGGATTTCCCCAAAAAAAACAACTTTCACCAACCAGCATAGCAATATTCACCAGCTATAATTAAGGATGTAACAATCAAAGCTCACAACCTTAACTTAATGTCAGATTGTGCTGTTTGTTTAATTTTTTTACCAGATTTCAAGCTCTAGCAATCTTCTCAACAATTCTCCACTACACAATATGAACTTACACTGTCCAAGCCAAAGGTTCAGGTTAAAAGTTTTTGCCCAGTTCTACCATGTGATACACCCTCAAGACAACTTCCACAATGTTAAGCCTTCCTGAGGAAAGCAGAACAGAAAGCAATCCTGTGTTCTGATCTGTCAGGTACTGTAAATCAATGGATAACGGCCAGCACGGAGGGTCAGAGGTATATACACTACAGTGTTTTCACAGTCTGTTAGTGACTATGTGGCCATAAAAAGTCAAGCAAGGATCAATGGGCAAAAAGAGAGGCTGCTGGGACTAAAGAAGACAACAGCCACCCATATTGAAATACAACAGTTTATATTACTTATTATTTACATATTATTGCGTTTGGAAAAATAATTTTTCCATTAAAAAGTACAGCTTATATGCACGGCATGGTATGCTGAAATCAGTGAAATATTTAAGTGCATACCATAACACATTAATTTGATATTTTTAACAATTTTTTACAATTTTTAACAGTCATTGACTGGTCCCCTTTGTATCAACAATAAACCAATGACCACAATTAAGACACAGCAGGAAAATATACAAGTCACAAAAACACACACAGATAATGTTTTTTAGTGGCAAATATTCTATAATCACATTTAAAGTTGACAAAACAAGGGAACACAGGCATGGCTATTGCATGCGAGACAAGGTGTATCTTAATATTTTTAATATTTCCAAAGTTTTAAGGTGGGGGAAAAAAGCTTTCCTTACACATTAGCCAGATCATACCTGGTTCCTGTTGAAATGCCACTACTTAAAAAGGGGTGGCATGGTGGGAAGGAAAAGGAAGGGAAGAAGAGAGCAAGGAGTAGATTTAGCTTTCATGTCTATCAACTACCAAAAGTATAGTTAATAGCTGAAGTTTGTAATTGTTTTTTACTACTGGTAATGCTCTCCTTCTACTTTTCCAATAGTTATACATCTATAAAACTTTATCTTATATGACTCCCTAGGTATTACTCATGTAGAAAGAACCCATCAATATACTTGTCTTCAGTCCATCTAGCACAACAAGAAGTTCTTTTAGTAGAAAGATAATTACACATAAGGTAGTCCACAGTGATTAATAAACATGTAAGACTGCAACAGAAAGACTATTATATCTGCAAATAATTTCAGTGATTCCTCGTGTATAAATATTTAATTCAGCAAAATTATTCTAGGAGCTGAATTGCTTCTAAAGACTGACCACCCTTAGCAGTGTTATTGTACAAGTATTTTTAGACATCCATAACATTCCAACATTATTTTAAAAACAGCATCTTCTGCTTATTGCAGGACATCCCTTTAAGGGTAAACTTTGAGTACCCACCTCAAACTACACACCTACTCATTTGAACTTGATATATTTACTGCAATAGCAGAAGAAAAATTACCAAGAATTTATAAATTTCAGATTGCTTAGCTATGGAAAACATTATCCCTTTGCTGAAGTCTCTCTATACAATTCCATTTACCTTCAAACAGTAAACAATATCCAGTATAAAAATTACCAACATTTTTAAATTATTGCTTTCTTAAAGAAAGAAATCTCAACTACTACTCAACATTTTTCTTAAAAGAGCAATACAAAATCTTCAATACTTAAACATATACATTCTCCTTTCACATAGTAAACTGTCGTCATGCTTGAAAGAAAATAAAAAAACAAGGAGAGTGAAACAGATTAACTGCATAGCTCCAATACACTTATTTCAGACAAGATACAATAAATCATCTTGAAACAAAACAGGCAATTATAATGTGCACAAATGTTATGATATTATGCATCCCTACTGGTCCAGTGGTTTAAATTATTGAAACTGATGGTTGAACAAGGGCATATTGTTTCAACACACTTAGATTCCTTGAACTATTCTAATTCTTCCTTCAGCTATCCAGTGCTCTGCAGATCTCTGACATCAATAAACAGATAGATAAATGTTTCTTAGATAATTCAGGCCACATCTAAGGGGATTAAAATATATGTCCAAAATTTCTCTAGTAATATCTTTTGTAAAGCATCACATAGGTTTTTTTCCCGGCAATACTGGGAGAAGCATCTAAAATTAAAGTAAGTACACACATCTTCCTTCAAAGCATTCAGTGAGGACTGAGCAGCTCCTTTCTCCTTGTAACCACTACCCCATATTTCAATCCTCTCCACCTCAGTGTAAGAGAAACAGGAATGAGAGCCAAAAGACAGAATCATTTCAAAACACAATCAGCTATTTGTAAACACTCTTTCCTGCAGAAAATCTGCAACTGTTAGTTGCAGGAAAAAGCAGCACGTAAGGTAAATCAATTAGCTTGCTAATTTCTCACCCTCATTCATTTAGCTCTGCACTGTATTTGTCGTAATTGACTATAATTATGTTAATTACCAACTCCAGCATAATTACTATATTTATTGTCATTGAGCACACTATGTACCCAAAGCAAAGCTGGCATTTGTTGGGCATCAAAAAAATAAATAAATAAAACCACACAACTGTCGGGAGGGGTTTCTCTGAAAACTGGCTGATATACCTTCAGCAAATGAAAGGGCAAAAGAGATTTCATGCAATGCTAGTTTGAAAGCATCAGTTCATTAAGGATATTAATTTTCTGATAACTACACATTTAAGCATGACACACTGGAGCAGTATCTACAGGATTTAGCAATTATTAATGCGTGACAGTTTCAAATGCTAAGTGAATCAATTAAACAGCAGCATTCACAATTTGAGAAGAGATAACTGCTTCATAACTGCCTAAGACTACAATTTTCACATGACAAAAAAGGGCCATTCAGGCTCCTTCAAAACCTGACAGGTCAAGAAAGAAGTTTGAAACAAAAGCACCTTATAACCATCATCTCTCCTCTTTACTTGTCAGATCAACTTTGCTAGTGTCTCCGCTGAAATGGCATCACCATGCCAGCTGCCACAAGGTGATTTTTCATGTCTTGTCAAAGAAATCTTTTATTCTATTTGCTCTGCATTAACATGTTACATTTATTGATCAAGCCCTTTCTGCAGCCACAGCAGGGCACTGTGCTCTTATGCCTAAGGGGGCTTTGATGTCCTGGTGACATTCTAGACCGAATAATGCACATACTAAATGGATTTAATGCAGAAATGTGTTTGTGCATGACAGCTACATTAATAACAGCCCCTCATACTGATAAATATGCAACTGCTACGATTAAGAGTTACCCAATTATGGTGAAAATATTTTTCTACCTTATAAATAAAACCATCAAAAAGTTTTAACAATAGTGCATCTCCTTCAACATTTTAAAGTGCTATAAAGATGAGTCTAAAGGCTTTAAAAATATGTCATGCTTTGTTTTGAATTCTGGCTTTTATTTCAATCCCTCTTTTGTTGTTCATCTTCCTGTTCTGCATGTCTTATTGCTACACAGACCGGGAAGGTGGTAAGGGAAAAAAAAAAAGCCTTTCTTTCACATACTCAACTTACAAAGAGAAACATGCCCTGTAAAAACTGAAGCCCATTTTCAGCCTGCCACTTGCATATTCCCCCAGGCAAAAAAAACAGGAGGGAAAGAACAAGACCCAGTCCACAGAGAAGATATTTCAAAGCCTCAGCCTCACTAAAGTCATGGAGGAACATTCCAGACTAGGATTGAAGTTCAAGGGGATGTTTTCATACATGCACCTTCTTCATCAGACAGTGGAAATTATGCACAAGCACATACTGTGCAAATTATTCAGGCTCCTAGCAGAAATAATCTGCACCCTAGAGAGAGGGAAGAGATATTTGTATCTCCATGAGCACAATTATTGGATTAATCCTTCCTCATTGGCCAAGATTAAAGATTGACTCTCCCTTTCACCTCATAGTTTAGACCAAGAAGAAATCTCTGTGAGAAAAAGGAAAACAACTCACACGTTTAAAACTACCAAGGACAAAATTACAAGATGGACTCCTCAGTGAATTGAACTGTAGATGTTATTTATAAAAGCATGGCACCTGTTTGTACAAAACCACTGACGTCTGTTATTCAAGCACTGGAATGCATTTAGCCTTTAATGTGAAAGGAAAAATTTTGAACCAAGTCACCTAGGACAAGTAAAAAAAGCCTTGAACAAGTTAAGGGTTTTTTTCTTCTCGTAAGATAGCAAGATGCATCTAAACCAAAATCTTCGTATTTCATCCAAATCTCTACTCCCTACCTCTATTACATCCCTCCAACTCACTTACTGTTTTCTTTCCTTCACCAGTGATTACCACTTACCTTGTTCTTTTTTTAGTGAAGTCTTTAACTTTCCATGATCAACAATAGTTTTTCACTCCACCTTGAAATCCTTTACAAAGTCTCCAGGTAACACTAACAGTCACACACCAGTGTCTCTTATACTCTATGCCTTCGCAAAATTAGAACTGGGGAATGTTTTCCACATATTAGGAAAGGACTCTGTTACTAGGGAAGGCTATCAAATACAGTTGCCATGAGAAGCTCAGGAGCAGATTTCCAAAGCAAAACATCTCTGCTCCTGAAACATGCCTTATTGAAAATACACAGTGTAAATAGTTCATTTCTAAAACAGATGAAAATCACTATGAAATCAAAAGAGCTGCTACAACTCAGGCCATATCACACCAATAAAGCTGCAGGATAATCACAGCATAATTTAGGTTGGAAGGAACATCTAGAGGTCATCTAGTCCAGTTCCCTGTGCAGAAAAGTCAGATTTCAGAAGTTAGATCAGGTTGCTTGGGGTTTTGTCCAGTCGCATTTTAAATATCACCCAGGATGGAGATTTCACAGCCTCTCTAGGCACCTCTTCCACTCAACCTTCCCTGAGGTGGCTGGAAATTCCCTTGCTGCAGCTGTGACAACTGCCTCTTGTTCTTTTGCTGTGCATCTGACAAGAGTTTGGCTCCGTCTTCTTCACAACCCCCACTTGGCCCCAAAAGGAAACAAAAGATATTAGAAAGTATTCAAACAAAATCAATGTAATGAAAACCGCACGAGAAATGAAATAAGTCACAAGTGGACTACAGTTGTCTGGGATTGAAGGATTTCCATCAGCCAGAGACATAAGCAGGAGGCAATCCAGCGGCATCACATCCTGCCATTACAGCCAGCATCTTTTAAGGACACACACATTTTTCCCTTTGCCTCCCACACAACAAATTGCTGTTACTCCTCCTCTTTCCCAAAATTCCCATTTAAGTTCCCTTGTACCTTTCTCCTCTTTCTTTCCTTTCCCTCACAGGGAAAAGGGGAGATGTGTAACCACTGTGACTGGTAACAGTCACTTAGACCGCCAGAAGGAAGAGCTGGATCCATGTACTGCTCAGGGTAAGCAAGGAGAGACACCAGCTCTTGGAAAAAGGCAAACCAGAAAGACACAAAAGCAACTGTTTGTGACTATGTATCAAGTACTAATATTAGTCATACCACATCTGATGCAAAGCAATTAAGCATCTACACAGCCCCTAAATTTTATTTAAGAAAGAGGAAGGGACTCTGGACTGGGAAAAATTCTAAGTCAGAAAAAAAAAGATGAAAAATGTACACTTTCCTCTATATTAAACTGCCAGTTCAAAAGAACTAATGACAAGCCTCCCCTCCTCTCTTATATGGACACACCACAAGGAAAAAGAAAATAACCAGGGAAATCTGACTAACAAAACCACCACACGCAAGAACATTTGATTTTCTTTCAAAAAACACACAAACTCTCATCCCATAATAAATCAAATTATAATGAAAGCTAACATCTTCACTGCAAATAACTAGTGCTAGCAAAACACAGTATTCTCTTCATCTTCTCCTATATTTTGATCACCCTTGGTCTTCTTCATTCAACCTTTTCTTCTTCACTCACACCTTTACCAAGAGACAGCAAGTTATACTAGAAAATGAAACTCCTTTCTAAATCAACATTAATTGTAGGCATTGTTTCCCCACTGAAAACAACATACTAAATTTTCATTTTAAGCATTTACTGATAAAAAATCATAAAACTCATTGCTATGCTACAACATTGTTAGATTTGTAAGCAATACTACCTGTTTAAAGAAGATGACACTGCTTGCACTTGCTTCAACAGCTGCCCAAGACATTCTTCTATATTCACATTCATTTAAGGCTATGACATTTAGTCTGTATCTTATCTGACTTTCTCAATAATATGCAGGTACAGGGTTTATATATGAGTGCAGACCAGTGTGAACAGCTACTGTACCATAAATTCTTCACTCTCAGTTTCTATATGCTTAGTAAATCTAAGCATGACTCAAATGACAAACCCTTACTGCTCTCATCCCATTTAGTATTAGCTTCCTAAAGGGAAAAAAAAAAAATCCACTTCTCCCCTTTCCCAAATCTGATTTCTGGTCTTAAAATACTTTTACAGATTTACAGCTACAACTTCTCCTACATCACAAGCTGATTGTTCTTCCCCAAACCTCCATAAAACCAAATTATATCCTTTCTGAAAAACAGGCTAAGTGTTTTGGGTAGAGAAGAAGAGAACGAAAGAAAACACAGATTTCAGAAATACATCACCAATTGTGCTCTCAATGAAAATATGATCAGAGTTTTAAAGTGGTACTTTACATCTAAATTTAATGTTATTATTTTACTTTATGAAATGAAACAAATTCAGAGAAGTGTTCCTCAAATCATGCATTAACTGAGACACTTTTTTTCCCCAGAAATGTAAAGAAGGAGCAATCCTGTCAACATGCTAAATCTAAATACAAATACAGACCTTGAATTATCTTCATGACCAAATAAAAAAAAATTACCATTTCATCCCCTCCTCCAGAAAAATTCTCTTTTCTGATTACAATATCCAACGGTACAGTCATAGTATAAGATAAAAACAATCCATGGATTTAGTGTCTCCTTTGCTCTGCTACCTCTTACATGCAGGATTCAGTCTTTCAGAGTTGACAGAGGCTCAGAGGAATATTTATTTTAAATAAGTTAAAATCAATGGTTGTTTCTTCTAGGAAAACAAGGCACCAGCGTGCTACTTTTTGTATTACTCTTTACAAGCTGACTGTGAGCTTACCCCCAATAAAATAAAAAGAAAATGAGTTGAGTCCAACCCTACCTCCACAGACCTATTATTTTATTAAACAGACAATTGCACTCAAATTCTTTCTTCATACTTACCCACATTTTCCGACCTGAAATATACTCTGCTGAACCTGAGCAGGCTCTCTTACAAGGATTAAAATGAAATGGAATGCTGTAGTAGCTAACAGGAATACTACAGAATCCTAAGCCAATTCATATATTAAAACACTTAGCAGGAATTACAAATTCTAACTGCGCTTAGCTTTAGACTTAACTACACAGATGCACAAAAATAAAATCATAGAACAAAGCACATCATCTGGGAAAAGAGCATTATAAAGCATTTAGTAATAACCAGAAATCCATTAATAAAAAATTTTAAAAGGGAGTGAAGCATACACTTACTTGTGTTTTGGTTAAGGAAAATTCACTTTCAATCCCATTCTTCACTTCTTCAGGTAACAATGCTTATTTTCCAGTTTAGATATAGAACAAAGCATAAGGTTCTCAATGGGCATCATTTATGTTAACACATAGTAATTTTCCAGACTCACCTGGTTATTTGTGCGCCAAGTGTGGGAGAAAAGGAGACAAACATTACCTATAAAACAGTGTCATCCACTTGATAGCAATTAAATGTACCCGACATACATCTTTCTACTTTGAAAAAAAAAACCCAGTCTATTTTAAGAGCTGGAATTTCACATTGCACTTGAAAATCTCTATACTGCTACATACCTTAACAAGTTGAAGCTAAGATCTAGCCTTTTTGCCATATGTCCATATTTTCTTCCTAGGAATTCTGGAATTTCTTCACAGTCCTGACTAATGTAGGACACCTGAGAAATAGAAGCAACAAGGAAACATTTCATGAGTAGATTTAGTTCCCTGTCCAGATTCTGTCTCACTGATAAAAGAGTAATGTGCAGTAGTGAATTGGCATTACAGCTTTAAACTATATAAGTTTTAGAGCTATAAAATCTATCACACAAACTCATTTTCCTATTGATACCATCAACTTAATATTTATTACATCTATAGTCTTTATGTACGTTTTGTCTCCTTCCACGTAAAAATACTTCAGCTGAATATACCACATTTCTTCTATTTCACTGTTAATACTTTGATCTAATGTTACTTTCACATTACCATTCTGACATGCTCCAGAAGAAATTTGTTTGAAGGATCAGAAGCCATCCAAAGGATCTTCCAGTTTGCCCTTTCATATACAACAAACAAAGGTTGTTTTCTAAATTTTGGTGGAGAAACACCTAAGCAATGTACGGTCAATCCATTCTCCTATCCATTCGTGAGAAGATTATTACTCCCAGTAACACACTAGGGACAGAGAAAGAGGGCTGCCCATGACCTGAAAAACTAAGCATGCAGCTTCTTTTCAGACAGTCATGGAAGTCTTAAAGATTTCTGGCTTCACCACCTATGAGCAGATCACACTTCTCATTACCCCTCATGTACGTGTAAATGTCTTTTCTCTTTTTCATACCAGTCCATCTAACCCACCTTTAGCAAGCACAGGAAGAATTAGTGGTGGCACAAAAACCAGTCTACTCAAATTCTGTTCATTTTTGTTTTTAGTCAGGATGAAGTGAGTGATAATATTTCCAGAAGAACACAAAAAGTAAAGCAGCTAAACTTTTTCTATTATTTTTGCTGTACTGTGTTAGAAGTCATTGGTTTGATTTCTTCAAAGAAACCCCACAAAGCTTTCCAAAACTATTGTCAAGAATTTTATACATCTATATTGGCTCATCCTTTCAGTGTTCAAAATACTGAGATTTCAGATTTTGTGCTGCAGAAATCTGAAGTTTTCCTTAATGGCCAACGAGCAAGTTAAGTATCATGTTAGACCACTATCTATACAACACTGTCATTATCCACATGTTTAATTATAAAGTCAATTTCAATACCATATTCCACTAGTCTAAAATAAGTTGGATGAAAAATATGCAAAAAAAATCCATCAAACTTTGTTTTGATAGTATTTCACCTTCTGTTAAAACAGAGACTCCTCTGCAGAGCAGACTGACAGTACGTATTTCTGCGAGTCATCCTGATCTCCTACGCTCTAAAAATGATTGCACCTGATAATACTATATGGCATTCCATTTAATTCATTTTGTTCAATAACTTCAACAGATAAAGCTGACAACAGTGAAATAATTTTTATGAGCAGAAAACAGGTAGCTTGAAGCTCAGTTTAACAACTTCCCCTTGTTAAATCAGACCTGCTCTTGCAATATATTCTGTTACCAGACATACACATAACTTGAGCAAATATAAGAACAAAAGGGAAAGGAACTGTTTTGGGTAGTTGGCACCCTAATGTTTTGAATATAACAAAGTGTTTTGCAGAATTGATTGAATTAAATATGTCGGTGTTTTCCTGCAGTTTACGTCCAAGATAATCACAATGCATTTTACAACATACACAAAGGTATGCATAAAAGACCTGTGTCATTCTCCACTGAATGGTAGATTTCTTTAAATTAATGCTTGCAAACCCTTTGAAAGACATCACATTAACAGCTTTGGATTAAGCATTTGGTTCAATGTAACATGTTGAAACAGAAATGACTAAAATATGATGCCTATTAACACTGGGAGGACAAGACCGTCTTGAGGAGCTACAAACACAGTAAGAGCACAGACCCTCACTCTGCCTTTCACCCAGCAAGGAGCAGCTGAGAGGGAGCAGGGGACTCTGGCCTGCTACACACTGCTTCAGAAACTTACCTGGCCATAAAAGCCCTATCCACGAGAATAGAAGTTGAAGAAAAAGATTCATACAAATGTGGTTTAGAGCATACAGGAAACAAAATACATAAAATGTCTCAAAGGTTCAGCCTTTGAACAGTTATAATATGCAAATGTATTTACACAAGTGGTACAAACAGATTATTCACAGGCATATTTACAGATTACATATTGTTATCATGACCTTTCAATGCTGAGGCCTTGTAAAGGCATTTTACTTCCACAGAGTCCACTTCAGCACACTCATACTACAATGCTAATATAAAAGAAGATGCCAGTAGACAGAAGAAATGAGAATATTTCTTCATTTTCATTGTTTCAGTTCAAAATCATTTACTCAGGAAATAATAAAATGTACATAATTCAGTATTTTTCCTTTTGCTGCCATTTCAAATACCCTCAAAATGACTATGAACTTCCAAGTACATATCCAGAAACATCACCACTGAGAGATGAGACCAAGCATACTTTTCCCAAGACTCCAGCTCTTTGGGTGCAAGGCACATCAGTAACAGCAGATTTCTTAGATTATTCTATACAGTCACAGACCATTACACAGGATTAAAAATTGGATGCACAGGTTTCCATGGCCTAATTCTCTGACTCAGATATAGTACAGGTTGGTGACAATCAGTCATTACTAGTGCCCTATTCAATACCCCAACAAAATGTTCAGAGTTTCCCATGAAGGCCAGCATCAGATAGGCGATGGAGGCCTGAGATATTCTTGCAGACTCTTCAACACATTGTATGCAATTCAGGAAAAAGATATACTGTTACAAACAACATGAGTTAACTATCAATAGCAGTTGCGCCTCTCTTCTGCTTTAGTTTCAGAGGATACCACCATTTAGTCTGTGATCATTCTACAATGATACTGCAATCTTAATAACCCATAGAGTAACATCTTTATTAAGGAATGTCACCAGAAAGGTCATGTATGAACTCTCAATGCTGCATATTCTCTCCCACTGAAGGGAATTATATCTGGAGAGTATTTCCAGTCAGCTGAGCATTACATTTTACTCTATGCTGTTAGAAGACTGTATTGTGGGCATATAGCCAAATTAAGGGGCTCAAGGCATGCTCAGGGGAAGAAGGCAGCGTGTCACTAAGTGCCAGAGTGCACCACAGAGACCACAGGAACTGCTTCCTGCAGCAGCTGCAAAATTAGCCAATTAATTGCCTTCCTATCACACACATATTTACATGAATTCCACACAGAAACAGTGACCAGATTAAAGAAGCAATTAGATGGGCAGCACCCTGGTTTAATGGCAAACCATTTTCAGAAATAAGACAAGCTTCCTTCTCCTTAGGGGGAAAAAAAGAAGAGTTCTAATTTTAGCCACAGGTTCATCACTAATGTCATCAACTTTCAGCCAGATTTTTTTTCAGTAGCCATACAAAGTGCTGGGTAAAAGTCAGCAGGATGTGTTATATTTCCCAACTTCTCTTTAACCAAACCGAAACATACATAGGAGGTTTCAGGAGGAACAACACTTAGCAGATTTCACTCCTTCTCCTTCAGCTCGTTCCCGCGGCCTCCCCAAGCCTGACGGAGCAAGCGCCGTTCCGAGCCGGAGCACATCCCGCTGGGAGCGCGCTGCGCGGGAGCCTCGGGGGCGCGCCCGCCGCACGTGAGCGGCACACGGCAGCGGCACACGGCAGCGTAGCGCTGCCCCGGCCCGGCGCTCCGTTATCCCCAGCGGTGGGAGCGCACCCCCGAGCCGCGGGACTCGGCGCGCATCCCCGGGGCCGCCCAGCGCTGGTGGGGGCGGCTTCTCAGCCCTTTTCCTTCGGTGGCCTCGGGACAGCGCGG
>VZSE01001556.1:1012-32130 GCA_013398275.1 Promerops cafer
TGGAGCCATGGATGGAGCCATGGATGGAGCCAAGGATGGAGCCATGGATGGAGCCATGGATGTATGGAGCCATGGATGTATGGAGCCATGGATGGATCCATGGGGTGCTGGATGGATGGGAATCACGTGAGCGTGGTGGGGCAGCTGCCTGTCCCCAACACTGAGCAGGGCTCACAGGCCAGGCTGAGGTGCCGGCATGAGCTCGTCTCCCAGCCCCTGGGCTGAGGGCAGCACTTCCCCTGCCGGCAGCGAGCGCCGCGACCGCAGGCGAGGAGGGGAAGTTGCTGCAAGGCCGATAAGAAATATCAGCGCTTTCGCAGTGCCTCAGCTGCGCAGCCCGACAAGGGCCCTTCCCCCTGCCGTGCGCTGGGCCCAGCGGCGCCGCTGCCCTGACCCCAGGCTGCTGCTCCCCTGCGCTCCCTGATACTGGGAGAGTTACTGGAAAAGGAACAGCCCTGCGGGCGGAGGGGACCTCGGTGCTGCAGGGTGGCAATGAGACACCCGCGGTGCTCCGTGTACAGGAAATTTGGCAGTGTCTGACCTGCATCTGGGTGCCGAGACAAGGGCAGGGGAAGGCAAGAGTGGGGGAATGGTGCCCTGGGGGGACACGTTGTGTCTCTGGGAGCTGCACCCCGGGGTCCATCAGCAAGCCCCTGGAGACACCGAGCAGGTGGGCAGAATGTGGAGAGGGGCCTCAGAAGAGCTGAGGACCAGTGTTCTCATGAGGTTCCCAGGGGAGGAAACGCAGCTGTTTCAGCCTCCCCCGACCCCAAAAAGGTCCTGGAACTCCTTCAGACGGACATGAGTGGAGCAGGACCAAACGATCCAGAGCCAAGGGCTGGAGTAGGAATTTCCGCAGCCTTGTTTGCCAGCCAGTAAAATCAACCAATGGCTGGGGAATGTGGTAAGTTCATCATCAGTTGGAGACTTTCGGAGACCTCGTCAGAGCCCAAGGAACCAGATCTGCTGATTTCTTCCTTTCTGAGACCCATGCAGGCAGAAGGAAACCAGCTCAGGACCCAAAATGTCATATCCCCCATTCATGCTGGGCTGGGGAAAGAGGAAGCGTTGCCTTCCCCCACTTCTCTGCTGGGAAAGCGCCTGTGGCCCTCCTGCGTGGCCCCTCAGCAGCACAGGCAGGTGCTGGGCAGGGCTCTGCTGGGGACACCATTTTGGGAAGGCATAGCTTCCTCCCTGCTGCCATCCTGCACATCCCCAGTTCTGGCCACGTGCTTCACTCTCCCCTGACATCTTGTCCTTGGGTGCACCCTCCCCCAGCCACCTCTGTTTGGAAATATCTTCATCCTGCTTTGCCCCATGGTCAGCCTCAAACTCAGGTTTCTTCACTGGGCCTGACTTCTCACCCTGTCCCCTCCTTCCAGCCTGCAGTATTTACCAGGACCAGTTTGTCATCAGCCAGAAGCATGGCCTTGACCCTGGGTCACGGGGGGAAAGTCCCTCAGCAGCATCTCTGGGACCAAATCTCTCTCTGGTTGCCCTCCAAAAGGCCCCTTTCTCTGCTGTAAGAGTGTGGTTGCCTGTACCCTGGGCAGCTTTCACCCCTTGTGATGGCACCCACCACTGCTGGGGACTGTCCCATGGCACTGAGGTGGTTGATGGCACTTGGGGATGTCTTCAGGATGGTCTCTGGGTTGGCAACAATCTGCTGTCAGGCACAGGGTGGGATTGTTGTGGTGTCCTGTGCAGGGCGAGGAGCTGGATTTGATGATCTTTGTGGATCCCTTCCAAATGAGCATATTCTGTGGTTCACACCAAAAATCATATTTACATGTTTCAGGCCCCCAGGAGGGCCAGTCTGGGAGGCACCTGAAGTCACCTGGCATCAGGAGGCCACCCCATGGACCCAGCCTGCACGTGGTGGCCTCTGCCATGGACGAATGGCTGCCTCCCACAGGCCCCTGGCGAGGCAGTGTGATACTCCTGGGCTCAGAGCTGCCAAAAGGGCCCTGGGAGACATCACCAACAGCACTTACATTCCTTGCTGGATTTCTCTCCAGCACAGGGAACACAGCATCCCCAGCCCCATGACCGTAAGGGATGGAGATGGGCACAGGGCCAGGGAAGGGTGGGAGACAGGGCAGCCCTTGGCAGCCCAAGGCACAGGGTTCTGTTTGATTTTTTCCTCTGAAATGTCCAGCAGCCGTGGTTTGGAAAGGGCTTCCCAACCAATTCCCTCTGTCCTAAAGCCTCCTTTACCTGCTGCCATCAGCACACGTGCAGCTCAAGTCAAGTCACTTCTGCCTGTGCTGCTGCTTGGTTATTTTTGGCTTTACTCTCCCCCTGCTTCTTGCAAACCTCACCAGTACCGTTTTTTTATACATTTTCGTCCAGATTATCAATGTTGAGAGTGAATTGCATTGGCCTAAAAAGAAGCCTTTTGCAGAGGCACATGAAAACCAGTGCAGGGACAGACATGGCCCCATTTACGGTCACTTTTGGGGATTTAGTTTGTAGGTTTTGATCTAGTTTAGTGGTGGGCTTACCCTGGCACTGGGATGGGATGGTGCTGGAAGTGCAAAATCCTCCTGCCCTGTGTCCCAGCACCATCCCAGTGCTGTCACCAGGGCCACTGCGACCTGGATGTGCCAACCTCCAAACACAGCTTTCGGTTTTCTTCCCGAGGCCTCACATCCCTGTTGGTCGCTACAGCTGCCCGGGGCCAGGGGAAGTTTGGTGTTGCAGAGCCCTGAGGGGGTGAGAGGCTCCAGGAAGCCTCTTGTGCCATGTGTTTCCTAAAGCACAGGTTTAGGGCCTGTGACTCGCTGGCACCTGTGTCTCCACTGCTTCCCCCCAATGACCAGGCAGCCCCTGAGTCTTGCAGCCCCTGCTGGACCCTCCGTGGGCAGGAACTGCCCCCATGCAGGTCCCACCACTGGGATGGGGCGAGGGGCCACGGTGCAGCCGAGCAGCCGTGGGAGGTGGATTCAGTTACTCTCACCCTGTGCAAACACCTCCTTTTTTTTCCCCTTTCTGTCTTTCTTTTCTTTTTTTTTTTCACAAACATGTTTGTCGCTGTCAGCAGCAAAGCGCACGAGAGCGTAACCGGCTGCTGCTTCCTGGCCCGGTGCTGGGCCGGCTGCGGTTGGGCTGCGGGGCGGTGCTGGGTGGGACCGGCACCGTTATCTGCTCCGCAGCCACGGCTCTTCCTGTGGCGGGGCCACGTGGGCAGGATGGGGTTAAAAGCAGCCCCGCGCCCCGCAGGGGCCCATTGCTCCCCAGCCAGCCCCCCATGCAGCGCCCCGCGACACTGGCAGCGGCACCCGGCACGGGCCACCAGCACCTGGCTTAGGCCACCGGCACCTGGCGCTCACCTCCACGCCCGGTGGGGGCCACCGGCACCTGCGTGGGTCGCCCACACCCAGCGTGGGCCATCGGCAGCCAGCGAAGGCCACCCGCACCCCGACCCGGTAACGGGGACCCACCGGGCGGTGCTCGAGGAGCAGCGGGGGGTGTCCGGGGCGCTGGCAGCCGTGGTTCTGATGCCACCGCGAGCGGGGCGGTGGGTGCTGGGGGCCGAGGACAGGTAAGGGGGTCCTCCCCACGAGGGGGGCACAGTGGGGTGGCAGGGGAGGAGGTGCCGTGCTGGCAGGCGGGCGGAGGCGGGAAGTGCCCGAAGCAGAAGTGACACCCAGGGGGTTTTTGGTGGCAGCCAGGATGGGACCGGGTGGACGTGGAGGCTGGTGTGGCAGGTGAGGCTCTTGGGGCTGGGTGGTCTCAATTGTGGGGACCTGCAGGTAACCCCAAAGGGCTGTGGGGGCATCCGAAGGATCTCCGTGTGTCTGGGAGATGGGGCGAGGGGGGGCCCAAGGGGAGTGCCAGGACAGGGAGCTCCGGTGGCCTCAGGGCAGCGATGGGGCAAAGGGGACTTCAGTAAAGGATGGGAGAGCAAGGAGGGTCCCCATGAGGACATTTCAAGAGGGACCCATTGCCATAGGATCTCCACCACTGGGACAAGGCAGTGCAGGGGGCCCCCATCACACAGATGGCATTTGCCGTGGGCTCGCCACCACGGGGACAAGGTAAAGGAGCCCTCTGTGGCCAGGGTGCCATTTAGGTGGCGTCCCCTCATGGGAACACGGCATGGTGGGCCCCATGGTGATGCAGATGGGATTTGAGGGACAAAGATGGAGTTTCAGGTGGGATCTCACCCCTGGGGTCCAGACATGGGGGTCCTCTGAGACGAGGATGGGGTCTGAAGGGCAGCAATGGAGTTCAAGGTGGGATCTCCCCTGTGGGGACGAGGCAAGGGGGTCCTTTGGGAATAGGATGGGAGGTGGGGGTGTCCCCACGGGGTCAAAGCAAACATACCCTCTGTGCCTAGGATGAGATTTGAGAGGGGGTGATGGGGTTTGCAGTGGGGTCCTCACCAACAGGGACCAGGCATTTGGGTACTCTGTGACCCCAGATGGGCTCTGAGGTGGAGTCCCTCCTTGAGGGACAAGTGAAAGCTTATTCCTGTGACCAGGATGGGGTCTGATGTGGGGTCCTTCCTTTGGGAATGAGTTAAAACTGTCCCCTATGACCAGGATGAGGTATTAAGTGGCCTCCCTGCCTTGGGGAAAAAGTGAGGGTGTCCCCTGTGCCCAGAACAGGGCTCGAGGTGGGACTATGGGGTATGAGGTAGGGTCTCACCCATGGGGAAAAGGTGAGGATGTTCCCCGTGCTCAGGATGGGGGCTTTGGAGAGACAAGGGAGGGCAAGGCAGGATCTCCCCACTGGGAAAAGGATGTCCCCCATGCTTGGCATGGCTCCCAGGAGGTGACACTGCCAGAGGCTCTCTGTCCCGGGGCCAGACCAGAGCTGCCGTTCACGTCTGTGGCCACACCAAGGCCAGAGGTGCCCCGTGGCCGGGCCACGTGGGGCGTGGCAGTGGCCCCGTGTGGGGGAAGGAGCTGCACGCCGGAGGAGAGCGGCCGCCGACAGCGACTGAGAGACAGTGCAGTCACCCATAAAGTAGAAAGCACTACTAAACAGCACTGCAGGGTGTAGTGTTTCCTACTTTATGGATGAGTGTACTGTGGGCTACGGAGAAGAGAGCACCGAGCAGCGCCGGACCCACGAGCCCGTCGGGAGCCGCCGCGGGCCAAGAGCAGCCAACAGGCCCTGCCTGGCTCACGGCCCCCACCCAGAGCTCCACCACCCTCCTGGGGATGCTCTGCTTGTCCCCACGTCTTCCTGGCACCCGGGATGGCCACGTGGGCGGGAGGGGCTGCCAGCCCAGTGTCCCACGAGCGGCACTGAAGGGACCCATCCCACTGGAGTGAGCCTCGCACTGGGAGGCCAGGTAGGCAGCAGAGCCTCCAATTCACGTTTTTTGCCCCCATCTTCATTTATCACGTGGTGAAGCCCTGGGAAGAGCTGGGCAGTGGCAGCCACGTGCAGCGTGGGAGGCAAGGTGGGGTTCCTGGTGATTGCTGGGTTCAGCGGGGTGAGGGACTGCTAAATAAAACTCTTTTGTTACTGACTAGTGGATTTTTTTTTATGCAATTCCTGAGAACTGGGGAAAAGCTCTGTGCCGTGCCCAGGGCTACGTGCAGTGGGGTCATTCCGAATTTGGAGCCTTGGGGAGCCTTGGGGACACCACGGCTGGGGGTGGTGGCTGGAAAATCTCAGCCCATTGAGGCAGGACTGTCCCCTTCAGTCCCTCAAGGGTCACCAGCGATGCTGCTGTGACCCCTGGCAGCCCCAGCCGTGGTCACAAGGCCACATGAAGCCAAACAATCCTCCTACAATCCCAGTCTCCCTCCACCCACATACCCCTGGTCTAAAACCAACCCAGCTTCCACAGAGGAGGTTTGGTCCTTGTTCCCAAATGTCAGCTCCCAAAACCCCTTCAGGCATCTTCCCTTTGTCTTTGACTCCCCATGTCCTGCCCATTGAAGAGAGCATCTAAAAATAGTAGGAAAAAATATTTTTAATTTTTTTTTTTTTTAAACTCAAATGTCAGTGGAAAGTTTTTTACATTTTGTAAAACTTCTTATGCTGGTCTCGGGATCATTTTGGGGGGGTCTACTGAGTTTGTGGTATTTTTCTTTCACTGAGCTGTCCAGAAAGGACTGGGGTGTTTTGCTTCTTGCTGTCCCAGCTTTCCCACGTTCCCTGGTTTTGTGACTGTTCAAAGGGGATGTGGAAGGAAAAAAAAAAAATCAAATCAAAACTGTTGTCATGGTCACAAGGAGACAAGTTTTTAAACAGTAAAAACGAAAAAGGGCTAAAAAAAACCCCAGGCAGCCACTGCAGACTGCCCTGAGCAGCTTTCGGTTTGTGAGCACTGGGAGGGAAAAGCAAATTCACATTTTTAACATGCAAAAGCTTTGAAAATTTACCTCCTAAAAACGTGCACTCAAGTATTAGGAAGGATAAATATCCAATTTTCATGCCCTAGGTCTATTGTGGTTACAGCTACTACTCAGTTGTCACTGCTGGGGGAGACGGTTGGAAACGTGGTTCTTGCTGAGAGCAGCAAAACAGAAACTGCTACTTTTTTCCTGTTTTTTTTTAAATAAAACCCTCAATTTTTTCAAGTCCTCCCTCCATCCTGAAGGCATTTTAGCATGTTCCTGCAAGGAGACGTGTCCTGTCCCTGTTGGGGTGAGCTCCCAGTCTCCACAGGACCTCGCTGTGTTCATCTGTTCCCTGGTTGATGCCACACAGGCTGGATGGTCCCCAGGCCCTGCTGCTCTGCTGACCCAAAAATGCCCTGAGCAGGGCAGGGTTTGGGGCTGAGACCCCTCTGGGGGCGATGGGGGTGCAGGTGCCCATCCCAGCTCTCTCAGGATGGCTCTGGAAGGGCTCTGGGGACTGACAGAGCCCAGCCAGGCTCTTGCCAGGCTCTCCTGCACAGCCCCTGTGCCTGCACTGGCATTGCCACCACACCATGCCACACCACACCATGCCACGCCGTCTGGGGCTCGCAGGGCTGGGGCTCACTGTGACCCCTGGCAGGGCAAGCCCAGCACATTCCTTTTCTAGGTTCTTTTTAACAGGGGTTCCATCCCAGTGCTGCTCCAGAGTGTGGAGCCATTCCCTGCCGGTGTCCATGAGCTGCCGGGGATGGCAGGATCGGGGGGGACGTGGCCATGTTCATCTCCTCCTTGGAGCTGCTCCAGGACACATCAGACCTCAGGCTCGGGAGGTGGGACTGGGAGCTGGAGGGCTCTGCTGGCAGAGCAGGTGCCCACTGCATTGTGTCACTGCATATCCCTGCAGCCACCAGCGTGGCTCCTGAGCAGAGACAGGAGGGATCCTGTGCTGGAGCCACGCCCAGGGAACTGCGGGAAGGAGGGTGGGAAGGGGTCGGCACCCACCGATCACCTCAGCCTGGAGGTGTCCCTGAGTGCTGACACACCTCACTGCCCCCACACCCTAGGGACCTCCCTCAGGGCTGCCTTGGCCCCTCCTGCTCATTCTTGTGCTTCTCTCGCAGCCGAAACCACAGCAGAGCTCATACTGCCCACTCCAGTCCCTGCTGGAATCCCCGAACCCAGGGGAGGACCTCAGGAGGACTCACCAGGCACTAACTGGACTCAGCTGCCTGTAGGACCCGCAGGTGCTGGGCCAGGAGCATCAGTGAGGCTCAGCCCTGGTTCTTCAGGCCTTGGCTGGGCTTTTGTGTAGGTGAAGCTCTGTTGGGTCTGATCCCCTCAGCAATCCCTGGATCATCACTGTAAGAATCTTGTCTCCAGCCACATGTGCTGGCTAGAGCCCAGACCAACCAGTTTGTGTCTGGCCCTGCACCTGGCTGGACCCACCTTTGCTGGAGCCTTATCTGTAGCCCCAGCTCTGTTTCCCCCTGATCCTGGCTGGAGTCCCTGTCCTGGTTCATCTGATCTTGTCTGGGGCTGCCCAGGGGCCCCATTACCACGGTCCTGCTCAGAAGCTCTGGGGTAGCCCCTGGGGTTTGAGGATGCTGTGTGTTCTGGACCACACTTGGGTTCCCATTGTGCTCGCTGTGGCAGCCCTATCCCTGCTGCTCCCTGAAGGAGGGCACAGGGGGCACCATGCACTGGATCCCTGTCCCTGCACGACCAGGCACAGGCCTGGCTCCCCGGAGACCTTTGGAGAGCAGTGGGAGCTGCTGGAGGGCTCTCCTGGGATCCTTTGTCATCTCCCCACATTTGAGCTGTTGATCTGGAGCTCTCCAGTGTCAGTGCTCTTCACTTTCTCTATAGCATCATCTCCTTTCCCTGAGCCTGTGGTTTCCCCTGTCCTGGGAGAGTTTCAAGGATCTTTCTAGGTCTCCTCTGCAGGGAGCACAGCCCCACAGCAGATCCCTGGGTGGCTTGGAGGACCAAGGGGACCTGGAGCACCCCATCCCTGTAGCCCTCATGAGAACTTAGTGACTCAGAGCTCAGGGAGCTGAGCCTTCAATAGCCCAGATGAATTTTTCCTGGCTCCTTTTTAAGGAGATTTTATAAGACTTCAAGGACTTATCCAGCTGTAGGTTGGCCAAGGTGTGAAAGATCATCTCCAGCTTCCCAAGCTCAGGGTCTCAGGACATATCCTCTCTCCAGGAATGGTGTGGGGGGTCTGGACAGCCCGTCCTTCACCTCACCTAACTGGGGCTTTCACTGAAGGCTGTGGGCAACCCAGACTGGAGCCTGGGGGATCCCTGGCCCCTCTTTCTCCAGGACAACAGGTCCCAGCAGTGCTGTGGAGCCAGGTGGGTCTGGCACAGATGAATGGGACAAGGGGGAAGATGCTCAGGGGACAGTGGTGGCAGCGTGTCCCAGATGAGCCAGGCAGAGCCTGTGCACACAGGGCAGTGGAAGCACAAAGCAAGCCGGGCTTCTGAGAAGGCCGACAGCCACCAGATCTTATCAGGGCTCACTGCTCCTCCTCCTGCTGCTGCTTCCTCCAAATGGAACCTGCTTGTTCTGTCTCGCTGGGGAGCTGAGCAGTGCCTGGCCCTTCTGCCACACTGGTTCAGCACCTGTGGAGCCTGCCTGGTACCTTGCCAGGGGGAGCAGCCATGCGCAGGAGCTGAGGGGAGCTGAGCGGCGGGAGACGGGGAGATCTACCCCGGCCTGTTCCTGCAGAAGGAGGAGCCATGTAGGCTGGTGGTTTGAAGGTACATGAGTACCAGAACACACAGGAAGGTGGGATCAGTTTTCTGGAATCTTCCCTTTGGTCTGTTGGCTCCATTTTCATTACAAGCTTGGGGCTTCCCCCCACAACACACGAGCACCCCTTAGGAATGGGCTTGGAGATCTGGGATTCAGGTGGGATGGCAGAGTCCTGCATGCTGTGAGAGGTGACTTGTAGCCACACCCAGACATGAGAGAGACTCTTCCAGACCCAGTGATAACTCCCCCCACACAGGACCCCATCCAAGTGGGTCTTACACCCGTGGCAGTCAGCAGTGAGTTTACTGTCTTGATGGTGTCTTGCCTGTGCTGCCTGGGCTCAGGCAGACGTGACACACAGCTGATGGCATTGGGTTCAAGAAGAGACACATCTGCTCATCTGGATGGGCTGGAGAAGCTGCTCAAAGGAGATGCCTACAAAGTGGTGTCTGACAGGGGCACTGAAGACCCCCCACAGTACCTCCCCTGGAGAAGGTGGCCCCAGGCAGGTTCTCCTGGTGGCTCCACAGCTACAAAGGGAGCAGCACGTGTGAGATGCCAAATGCCACCCCCACGCCGCAGCAGGGAGGCACCAGCAGTGGCACTGAGAGCTATTGCCACACACAAGGACGTGGGGAGGCAGGACCTCTCCCAGCTGCTCAGGAGCTTGGGGATCACCAATCCCTCTTGGGTTTGGGATTGGCAAACCTTGCTCGGCAGTGGGTCAAGCACTGAGTGGGGCTGGGGAGCAGGGCCAGACAGATGTCCCCCAGGGTGGCCCAGTGGCTTTGCCCTGAGCATCACTAACACTGTGCAGCCTGATGTATGATGTGGTCTTCATCAAAGACACAGCACGGCAGGGAGGAGGCAGGGAGAGCCAGAGCACACGCCTGCCTGCTCCGTGTGCTCAGGGACGGCAGTGCCCGCTTGGCTGTAGGGTTCTGCTGCGAACTCCTGTCGCCAAGGATCGTATCAGCCATCCTCTCCCTCCCTGCCCGCACCACGCTCTGCCTCTTGTCCCGGGCGTGCTGCAGGCGGGGCCCAGCCCTTGTCCGAAGAGGATTGTTTCCAGCAGGGTGTGTCCGGGAGGTACCGAGGTTTAGCTCACACGGAAGGAAGGTGTGCGAGCGTGCTTGGGAAAGAACCAGGCATCCTGGGGCAGAGCTGAGCATCCTCAGGGCAAAGTCGGGCATGCCCGGGGCAGAGATGGGCATCCCTGCAGCAAATCAGGCATCCTGGGGCAGAGCCGAGCCTTCTCGAGGCAGAGATGGGCATCCCTGGGGCAGAAGCGGGCATGCTGGGGTAGAGCTGAGCATCCCTGGGGCACAGCTAGGTATCCTGGGGCCAGAGTCGGGTATCCAGGGCCAGAGCTGAGCCGCCCTGGGGCAGAGCCGAGCAGGGGCTCGGGCCGGTGCTCTCCCCAAACCCCCATCCCGGCGGCGTGCGGGGCTCCGAGGCTCCCGGGCCCCGGTGCGGGGGGGATGCGGTGCAGGGGAATGCGGGCTCAGCGCGGCTGCCCCCCCCGCCGCCGCCTCATCAATAGGCACCAGACCCCGCTCCCGCAGCGTTGCCGTGGAAACCGGCGGAGCCGCCGCCATTGGCGGCCCGGGGCGCGGCGCGGCCCCCCCGGGGCGCACGGCCCGGCTCCGGATTGATGACTCGGCAGCGGCTGCGCCGGGGGCTGCCCGCCCCAGCCATGCAGGAGCCGGAGCGCGGCGTGCCCAGCGCTGCCCCGGGGCAGAGCGGTGCCCCCGCCGCCTCCGCCCGCCCGCACCTGGACACGCGTGAAGGCGCGGGGGGTGACACGGCCGGCTGCCAGCTGTCCCCGGGGTCGGAGCGGGACGGAGCACCCCAGCCTCAGGAAGAGTCCTCGGGAACCCCCCGCGTCCCCCCGCCGGACCCCCAGCGGGTTCACTCCGCACCCGAGCTCGTCAGGCCGCTGCGGGCGATGGACCGGACAGACAGACCCCCCCAGGTAAGGCGGGGGTCGGGCTGTGTTTGCTCGTTCTGGGGGAGAGGCAGGAGGATGTCACCTCGGTACGAGACGGGCACGGGGAATTGGGGGCGCGGGGCTGCGGCTGAGCCACCCACAAAACCATCCCCGTGGGGCTGGCACCTGCCACAGCCGCTGCCACACACCCGTGCGACAGAAGGCAGCCCTTGCTGCCCTTCAGCAGGGATTTCCAGCTGCGTCTGCCCTGGAGGACGCTGGAGCTGGTGCGGGGTCTTGCCGGAGCCCTGACGGGGCCGGCGCTGGGCAGAGCCCACCTGGAGCAGGCACAGCCCTGCACCAGCCAGGGCTGAGCCATCCCTGCGGCACGTCCCCGTTCCGGCAGCATCAATGGCTCTGCAGGTAGCGGCAAGGACATGATTCACTGCCACCCTCTTCCAGAGCATCCCCTCTCCTCTCTGGGGAGCCCTGGAGGGCTTGGGGCGCCTCCACTGCAGGAGGAACCAGCCCCTGCAGGCAGCACCCGGGCACCTCGGGGCAGTGCAATGCCCGGCCTCTGCAGCATCTCCCTAAAAACAGCCCAAAAGGCTTCCCCAGGGTCTCGCCGCCCTGATCTAGGTCACAGGAGTTCATCGGCTCACCCTGTTTAGGACAGCTTGCCACCCTTTCCCATGGGGAACATCAGCCACCTTCCTGGGGTCTCCTGGGACCTGGGGAAGCTCTGTGGTGTTTTTAAAATAGGGGAGCAAACGCCTCTTGACCTTTTCTTATTGAGCACAGGGGAGAAGAGCTGCCCAGTGCTGGCCGGGGTTTAGCAGGGATGTTTTGAGCAGGGCTGTGCCGTGCTGCTGAGCCCAGCTGAGAGCAGCCTGGAGCAGCCTGCGGGAGCAACGGCGCCCCTGGAAACCCACCGGGGAGAACACGGTTTCACTCCAGCCCAGGCTGTTAAGGGTCTGTTCTGAGGGGCTGGTTATCATGATGCTTGGGGAAAGACCACACTGAACCTCGGTGAGACTCTGACCCCAGCCCTGGCTGTGCCAGAAGCACTGCAGTCAAATACGGGACAGCAGAACGGGATTTCTGCTCCCACCCCTCTTTTGTATCCCAGGAGTCCAGTCGGTTGTGCCAGACTTACTGTCTTCAGAGAATCCTGGAATGGTTTGGGCTGGAAGGGACCTTACAGACCATCTCATTCCAGCCCACCTTCCACTTGCTTGCTGCAAGCCCTGCCCAGCACGTCCTGGAATGCTTTCCTCTGGGAGAGCCGGCTGCCAAGGGAGGGAGTAGGCGCTGTGTCCTGGTGGGAGCCTGGGTGGGAAGGCTGGCATTGGAAGGAGGGCAGCTGGCTGCTTCAGAGGGGTGTTTGTGGGTGCTCCAGCAGCTGAGCTGCACCTGTGGGATGGGAGCTGTGCACCAGTTCTTGCTGATCCCCCCACGCTGGTCTCTATGGAGGTGACTGCTGAGCCCCTGCCATCCAGTTTGCCTTGGTCCTTGGGCTGCTCTGAGTGTTCTCCTGGCAGCTCCTGGCTGGGTGGGAGCCTTCCCATGGCATTCTGGCAGCACCACAGTTGTACCATCAGAGCACCGTGTACTGTGGTGGGACTGGTGGTGCTGGTGGTGCTGTGATGTGCTCTGGTGCCAGAGCAATGGTGCTGTGGGACTGGTGTTACTCTGCTGCATCATGGCAATGCCACAGTGGCACCGTGATGTCACTGGGCTTGTGCTGGTGCTACCATGGCAGTACCATCCTTAACATTGATGTTGATCTCTAGAAAGGTTACCTTGTGTTTTCCTGGGGAAAAAAAAAAATCCAGCAGTTTTTCCTGGAGCCAAGTGGCTTTAGGGATGTGAAAAGCTTCCAGTTCAGCCCCAGGAGGGAGCTCAGTGCTGCTGTCCCCAGCAGAGCAAGTGCTGGTGCTGCTGGGCTGTGGAGCGACACCCTCCAACCTGGGGACAAGGTGCTGTGTTAGAGCTGGGGCCAAGACAGGCTTGCACAGCTCCCCTCCAAAGCTTGGCTGCTCCTGGCCAGGCTGGGACATGCCCTGTGTGTCGTGCTGCCAGAGCCAGGCTTCCTTTAGGACATTTGTCCTTGGGAAGTCAGAGCTGCATTATGTGAACAGGACAGCTGCCTCCAGGAGTCCTCTCCTGGTGTGGGGAAGAGCCTCCTGAGGGCTCATCGCTGACAGAGTTGATTAAAGATGTTGATATTATGATGAAGCTCTTGCTGTGTCCCAGCCCTGCCACCACTGCTCACTGGGACAGGCTGTGGAGAGGCATTAAGACTGTCTGGAGGTCAAGCTAATCTTGGCATTCTTGTCTGGGTCCCTCCTGAGTGCAGAGTGTGGAGAGCTGTCACCCTTCTCCCATCTGGGAGCTGGCAGAGAAACTCTGGAGTTGGGGAGGTGGGACGAGGGGACACACCTGGAGCCTCCCATCCAGCCTCTGCCCTCAGCAGGCTCCAGAGATGGAGGAGGCTGATCATGTCCTGACCAGGCAAGTGTTGAATATCTCCAGGGGCTGGGATCCCACCAGAGAAATGTTCTCCATAGCCTGGTGGGAATTTTCCTTGTTGAGATTTGTGCTCACATCTCTCCATCCATTTGTCACGTGTCCCTACACCCTGCAAGGCACTGCAGGCTTTCCCAGCTCCTCAGCAGAGCAGTGTGTCCCACCACGGCCCCACTGGATAATGCTGTCTGGGGCTCATCACAAGTGTGTCCTTCCTCCTGGGCTTTTGGAATTGCTCTGGTCCAAAATTTCTGTGTGGACATGAGACTTAAGAAATTGCTTTCCTGCTGAGAATCTCCAGGCACTGCAGGAGTAGGATCCCAGTCCAAATAATGAATATCAGAGAAGGAGGAAAACATTGTCTGTGTAGGAAGAATGGGGTTAAAGTGGTACAGATACAGTCTGTCTGGAAATTGGAAAGTTCCCAGAATGCTGTCAGATGGATTTTAGAGCACTTCCCACAAGAGCTCAGTTGCCTGCATCTCCCAGGGGATGCTGCTCCAGCAGGATCTGCTTTGGCCCTGGAAAACTCAGGGTGGTTTGGGAGTGGGTTGCTGAAGGGAAGGCTCCCTCCTGGTGCCCTACACTGGACAAGGGAAGAGGATCAAGGTCGTTCACTTTCTGCATGTTCCCAGCATCCTTCCCTTCCAGGATTACTCATCTCCCCAAGCTCCCCAAATCACTCATGGAAGGGATGAGCTCAGCAGCTGACCATTCCCTGTTCCCATCCCAGAACCACACAGCCAAGGGGCACAGTGAGGGCGCTCTGAGCTGGTTCTCGTGACTTCTTCTCAATCACAAGAGGTTGCTTTGGATTTGAATTTTTTAAAATCCAAGCCTCAGCTTCTCTTGAGGTCATGTGGAGCTGAGAATATTCAGTAAATCTGTAAACCCAACTGAAAATGCTTAAATCAAGGAGACCTCCAGTGAGCAGGAATTTAAATAGCCACAAAAAAACCTGTTGGTCCCAGCGGGACTTAATAAAACAAACCAAAGACACGGGAAGAATTATAAAATGCTGGTAAATATCCTCCATGTCAAGTGCTCAGACCAAGCTGCATTTAATGATAAGCTCAGTGCCTTTTGCAGGAATTTGTGGTCTTTCAAGGGCTTCATATTTTCCCCTGGCAAAGCTGGAAAGCTGTTCATTTAGTGTCTGAGGGTGTGTAGAGCTGCACCCTAGACTGGGAAGGGTAGGTCAGCAGGATGAAAGATGGCAGTAGAACAGGGAGACCTTGGGCAATGGAGCCAGTTCTTGCCATTTCCTGCAATCCCAATTAGAAGGTTGTATTCCATCATGCTCAAAATCTGAGTAAATGAATTTTCCTTGGCTTGGCAGTGCACAGCCTCATGCAAATGCCTTAATGCTGCTTGCTGCAGCACTGTGGATGCATGGCCACCTCAGGCTGCCAGGAAGAGCCAGTGCCTCTCTGTTTGTAGGAATGAATGGAAAACAAGGCAAAGTGAGACTAGGAAGGGGAAGGCAATGCTCATTTTAGCTCTTTTTTTGATTCAGCTCACACCTTCTGTGCAAACACGTCCAAATGGCTTGGCCAGGTCACTTGTGTGGGACGTGGAGGGTGAGGGACACCAAGCAGTGCCTCCTCACTGTGTCCTTGGCTCCTCTGGGCTGGTGGAGATAAACCAGATTTGGGACAGGGCTGTCACACCACGTTGCTGTTGGCCATTGCCAGGCCATAACCAAGATGAGCAAGGACACCGAGCCCAACCTCGAATCACAAAATCCCAAAGTGGTTTGGGCTGACCCTTAAAGCTCATCCAGTTCCACCCCTGCCATGGCAGGGACACCTTCCACTGTCCCAGGCTGCTCCAGCCCCAGTGTCCAGCCTGGCCTTGGGCACTGCCAGGGATCCAGGGGCAGCCCCAGCTGCTCTGGGCACCCTGTGCCAGGGCCTGCCCACCCTGCCAGGGAACAATTCCTTCCTATCTAATCACACCATAGCCTGGGTTACTAGAGTGGGTTTTTAACCAATGTGACCCAAAAGTAAGAGGTGTTCTTGGCCTCTGGGAAGATGCCAGTGATTTGGAAAATAGGAAGAAGTGGGTGAGAAACTGAGGTGCAGATTTCTGGGCAAAAACTGACTTGTAGATACGAAATCTGCCCCTCAGCTTCCTGATGTACTCTGCTAGGAGGAAGAGCAAATATACCTCTTCAGAGCTGAATCTGGTGAGGAATTGAGTATTTCCACTTAATCAAAGCACACCTGTGCTCATGGATTTTACTGCTGAGGCTCTGTGGTGAGAAGGAGAGTTGGTGTCCACTTTGCAAGCCATGATCCTCTTAGAGGGCTGTGGCTCTTCTGTACGGGCAGGGGATTTACTGAGCTGCAGCTCAGTGGCTTCCCAGGGTGAAGGCAGGAGTCTCATGCCTTTCTTGGGAGTGTTTCTTTGGATTAGAGTTTCTGTTAGAGGAAAGATGAGATATCAGAGAACAATCATCCCTACTCCAGCCATCAAATACCAAACCTGGAAAGAACTAAATTTTATCATTCTTCACCAGGGGTTTTGGGGGTTTTGCATGTTCACAAAATAGAATTATCTGACACATGGCATCCAGAAAGAGTCCAGATGCTCCACAAAGACCTCAGGGTGGTCTGGGCCTGAGCCTGCAGTGCTGGGAGCTGCAGACTGACCTCTGCTTAGACCTAAGCAACAAAAAGCTCCAAAAATGTCTTACAGTAAGCCAGCACCCATGTTTTAGCTCAGATAATTTGCAATGTGCATGAGTACACAGCAGCAGAGGTTGAGAAGTCTTTCTGTGTTTGCACTGAAATTTTTCACACGTTGCTTCCCACATCTTCTACATTTTGCATTTTTTAAATATAGTGGAAATACTGTTGCATGAGCTACTTCTCTGCAGATTCAATGATTTCTTCAGCAGCACCCAGAAAATTCTGCAGTGGGGGAAAAAGACAGCTTAACTGTCTTGGCTTCAGAATGGTACAGCCTGAGGTTTTACAGTGCCCAGCCTGTCCTGCACACGTTCCCCAGGCGGGCAGCGAGACAGCAACGTCCCCTGAGTGCAGTGGGGGTGAGCACAGTCCTGCCTTACCAGGAGTGGAGCTTGGCCAAACCCTTCTGGAAGCTGGTAAGAGACAAGGGAGACACTCGTACACCAGCGTTCAAAGGGTCGTTGGTAGAACAGGCTTTGTACCTTTTTTCACCTCACAAAATGCAGATATCTTTCTCACAAGGTGTGTAGGGGGCAAAGACCCTGCAGGGGACACAGGGGTGGCTCGGGGTCACACAGTGGCCCCAGAGCAGGAGGGTGATGTCCTGTACTTGAGGAGTGTTGCACAGCCTGCTGCTGCTGCAGGTTATCTGACGGATCAGCTGCAGTTTGTGGCCACACACAACTGGGGTTGCAAAATACTTTGTGCTTAACACAGAGAGAGCTGGGTCACAGCTGGGGAAAGCCTGTCCAGGGCCACACAGACCTTGTCATGCCTCTGCTCCAGGCGGGTCGTGGCCATCTGGAAGCAGGGACACGTCTCCATAGCCCACTGGATAGCAGGGCCAGGAGCAAACTGGCCAAACAAAAGAACTGGTGATACCAGCAGTGTTCAGGCAGAGAAGAACCTGCGCCCTGAGCAGCACCTGTCCCCTGCCAGAGTCCCCCATGGCTTCTCCAAACTCTCCATTCCTCAAAATTCCCTGCCCTATTTTCTGTCTGATGGGGAAGGATGAAGAATCACACGTGCAGCACCTCAGGAGCATTTCAGAGCCACCTTCCCAGCAGCCGTGAGGTATTTCAGTGTCATTTCCTCTCATCTCCTTGCAAATCCTCCTGTCTTTTGGATTTGCTGTCAGACGTGAGGAATTGTGCTGCATTGCACCCTGGACCCAGCTGCAGCCTTGGATTTTGGAGAGCTGATCCTCTGCCTTGGGAGTTTATTTTGCACTCACATTCCTCCCTGTCTCAGTTTTGCAGGAACATTAATTCCTCCCTGGTTGGGAGGCTGGAGAAGCTGAGCTCATCAAAGGACAGTGAGCCAGGTCCATCAGGGCTACTGAGCTGATTATTCTCCTCCTGGAATAGCTGGGTTTGAATCATGGGATTCATAATGGTGCTTCCACAGAGAGTTTAAAGATAGAGAGGACCTGGTTTTGCAAGACTCCAATTTTAGCTGCACCTCATTTTAAACACCCAGTGAGGAGCATATGAAGAGCTGGCAGTGGTCAGAGGGTGTGCAGGAGAGGATGCCTGGGGAAATGCAGAGAAACAGCAAATGAATAGTGACTGCTCCCCTGAATATTCCCTCAATATCTTCCAATTCATGGCTCCAGCACTCCCTCATGCTGGAGGCAGGATTTTTGAAGTTAATAGCCTCGGATGGATTTTTTCTTCCATGAATTTGTTACATGGGGTGATAAAAATCAGATAAATGAGGAAATCACATAAATAAGGGCAAGTAGTAGGCTGGAAGAGGGATGGGCAGCAGGAGAAAATGCTGACTGATGGAAAGGGGAGTTGGCAGCACACAGGGCTGTGGGGAAGTGCCCTAAAGGCAAGGGCACAACAGAGATGTTTGTGTCTGAAAGCAGGAACGGCGCAAAATGCAGGAAGGGAGCAGGACAAGCACAGTGGGACACACTGCCTGGCAGAGGAGTGGCAGGATAACCAAGCTTCATCCCAGGCATGTCTCTTAGTTCTGCCATGCCTCTGGCAGCACTGTGCTGGACGGGGACGTGCTGGCTGCTCGCTGTGCCGGCAGTGGCAGCGCCGGGGCTGACTCTGCTCACTGACCGAACAGGACCTGAGGCTATTTTAGTCTTGCTTTTGACATGCAGTGAGGGCACTGCAGAAGAGCAGCCTATGGAAAATAACTTTGTCCTGTGAGGTGGCTGATTCCCTTGAAACTGTCTGGAAGAGGAGAAAATGGATTGGCAATGACAGGCTTCATTTCCAAGTGAAGAGGATTGAGAAGTTAAGGGAACTAATTACTAAAGTCAGGATGAACGAACAGCTAAAAGGCTTTGACGTGGTGCAGGCTTGGGGACAATGATTTCAAATGAAGGAGAGGTGGTGGATTTAATATATCCAAGATAGCAGGAGAGCTAGGATAGCTTCACCTGGGAAATCACTCTGCACGGTGTCTGCAGAGGGGGGTTGTATTCAGAGATGGCTCCTGCAAAGCAAACCCAGGGACTGGACCCTGGATCAGGTGCAGATGGAGGAGTCAGGGCATCTTGAAATTGTCAGTGGTTTACACACCTGTGATTTGTGTGTGGTTTTACACCCTCAAATTAGCTGTGTTTTCAAATCAGCTGTGTCCCTGCCTGTTTCCAAAGGCTACCTGAGACCTCCTGCTCATGGGACCACCTGGTGAATTCCTCCTCCGTGTCTGGCTTTCAGCAGGGCTTTCAAAGCAAGGCTGTGTTTAGACTTTGGCCGTCCCCCGGGGCTGGCCGGGGGAGCCCAGAGCGTGCTGCGGCGCGGCGCAGCCCCAGCCGCATTGCAGAGCACGGCTGCGGGCAGTGCCTGCCTGATTTACTGTCCCCCGACGGCCTCCTGCAAGTGTTCTGCAGGACTTTAAGGACCGTGCTGGATGCTGGGTGCTCCAGAGGGATTTTGCCTGCATGACCCATTTAACAGCCTGGCTGGGCACCTCTCCCTGCAAAAGCCACTGCAGCTCTCCAGTGCATTTGAAGCTTTCAGGTGAAAAAGCAGCAGTTCTCTGGCAGCTGCCATGCTGAGGCTTTTCTTTCTTTGCTGTTTTCAATGCATCTTGGAGAAACTTTGGGCTCTACCTGCCAAAAGAGATGACAGATGAAACAGAGGCTTCAAAGCCACGTGCCTGCTGCTCTCCTCCCTCAGCATCCCTGCTGTTCTGCTCCTGCCTTCCTCTCATTTTAGAAACTTTCCCTGTGGCAAAAGACCACGTCACTTGCATTCATTTTTAGGTTAATTTTTTAGTGGCCAAGGGTGCTCCTGATCTGGGGAATGTGGCTGCCTGGAGACCCTCTCTGCTGCCCCATGGTGTCAGCTCTGCCTCAGCTCACAGAAAACCTCCTTGACCGAGGAATGCGTTGGGATTCCAGCTCCTGCTGACACTTCAGTATGTCTTCATCTGGATGAGTCACTTTGGGGGGAGCCTCTGTGTGTCTCCTCCCTAAGGATTCCTTCCAGCTCCCCATGAAAAGCACCACGGGAGCCCTGAGTGCAGCCAGCAGCGAGGCTGCGCCGTGCAGCGCGGGCTCCTTCAGGAACTGCAGAGCGGTTGATAAATTAAAAGCCATTTCATTATAGGAAATGAATGTTTAATGAGCATGGGATGACGTCTAGACAGCCCTTTGGTTCCAGGCTCTCCGTGGTCTTGGAGGAGGGCTCAGCTGACGCAGCCAGCACTGGCTCAGAGCCAAGGGGAGGTTTGGCAAAGGCAGTGAGGTCCCTGTGCGGGACAGACGTCCTGGCACAGCAAGAATCTCCTGCCTCCACTTCTTCTCACTGCTGCTGTCCCTTGTGCCTCTCTGGGCAAAGCCCCAAGGAGCTGCGGCCACAGAGGGACGTGCTGGCACGAGGGAGGCTTGGCCCCGTGCCTGGCCCCAGCCTGGAGCACACAGCCACACTCTCCTACTCCATGGCACCTTGCCCGGGGAGGCTGCAACATCCATCCACAGGATGGGAAGGGTCATGCCAGCCTTTGCCATGTCATGGGCTCTGGAGTCGTGACACAAAACCTGGGCTGAGCTGGGGACAGCCTGGCATGGCAGGGGTGAGGCGTTATGAGCCTTTGCATCCTGCCCTAATGAAATGGTTTGTGGGTTTTAACAGAAATGGGGTTTCAAATGCAGAAATTTGAATGTAGGTCCCCAAAACATCCCCATGCCATGCTGGAGGTGCTGATTGTCCCCTACTGAAACCCCATGCTGCTGATGTCAGAAGTCCTGGCTGGCTGGTGGGGGAGGCAGGAGCACATCAGCTCCTCCTCAAAAGCTGTCCTGCTCCCCTCCCAGCGCAGAGGCTGCTGGCTCACGGTGCTCACCCTGTCTCAGAGCAACCACAGACAAGAATTTTGAGGCCTCTTGGCAGTGGCAAGGAGATGGAAATAATGCACTTTGATTTCATCACAGGGATGCCTGCTTGGCTCTGGGGGTAGCAGCAGGGGACCAGCCTGAGGCGCTGCCATGCACAGCACAGGAGATGCTGGTAGGACCCCTCTCTCCATGAACCTGCCCTGTTTTGTCCCCTCTTTGTCACCTGCAGGGTCCTCTGTGTGGATTCCCAGGCCGAGGAAGTGTTTTTGAGTTCCTGGAGCTGGTGATGGGGGAAATGGTCTCTGGGACACCTCACTGTCCCTGTAAAGCTGCAGGGATGGGACTGATGCTGCAGGAGCTGGGAACAGAGCTGTGCACGTGGCTCCCAGGCATCCCTGTGATGCTGGGTTCAGGGATTTCCTTTGTTCCTGGGCCTACCCTGACCATCTCTGGGAGCAGCCCTAAGTCGTTGGAAAGCAGGAGAGGGCACCCAGGTGCTGCAGTGTGATGTCCCCAGGAACGGTGGCCTGGAGTGCCTAGGAGGGAAAAAAAATAGAGGAAGATGTATTTTTGCTTTCCCACGTGTGGGTAGCAGTACAGTTTTCTTCTATGGGGCATTTCACTCCAGCTTTCACAAACCCTGGGATTTCTGTGGGCAGGGTGGGCATCTAGAAACCACTCTGCCAAAAGCCTGTCAGCTCGTGGCACATCATATCCTGGTGTCTCAAGGGGTTGATGGGACCGGGGACACCACGTGAGGCTGATGGGAAGGGCTGGGTGTCATCTGATTTTTTTTGTTGTTGTTGTTTTCAGCCTCTTTCAGCTGTGTTTTCCCTCCCTGCTTTGTCAAGGCATTTCCACACAGGTGTGAGAGGTTGGGGGAGCCGTGGACATGGCACCACACTGGGGAATTCCGTGGGAGGGCATTTTGTGGCACTTGGTCTCCTGCCCTATCTCTACAACGGACACGATGGAGAAACCAGAATTGTTCAAAAGTGTAATGAGTTTTAGCCGGTGTCAGACCTCCTGGAGCTGAACTCCTGTCTGAGCTCTTGCTACCTGGAAGGCTTGGGCAGCCTTCCTTTGGGAGCGAGAGATGTTTCCCCTGCAGCTTTGGCTGGAAGTCCGCAGGGCAGGGCTGCGCACACCGGGAAGGTCGCGGCTGCTCTGCAGAGCCTCGCTGGGCTCTGGGAGTGGGTCTTGCAAGACCTGCCTGGCTGCTGGGAAAACATGTACCTGGATCTTCCCGAGACACCGCCACATGGCAGCTGTGACACAGCAGCTCGGCTCCGAGGTTGGCTAACGCCCAGAAATCCTCGCCGGGCGCTGCCTCCGGCAGAGAGCCTGCGGCGAGCTGCTCTCGGCAGGAAGCAGCAACCACAAAACTCTATATACAGCTCCTGGCAGAGCTGCTGCTGCTGCTGCTGCTGCTGCTGCTTTTGAGGTGGCAAAATGAAGGTGGTGTTTGCAAAGAATCTTGCATGTCACCTTCTTTCGGAGCCAAGGCTGACACAGAGAGGAAGATCTGGGGTCTGGCTCCTGAGCGCGCTCCTGGGCCAAACACGAGTGCTGGTGTGGGGAAGAGGGTGAGGCAGTCTAGTTGCCTCCTAAGCCATGTGGTGCTGGAGACCACTGGGCCCCTTAGCCCTGGGGAGAAGCACACATGCCTGGGGTGCCAGGGGGTGTATTCTGCCTGCCTGGGTCTTGCTGGCTCTGCCCATGTTTCACCTGAGCCAGATTGGATGGGGCCATGGCTCAGGACAACAGAAGGGTCTGGGCTTTTTCCCTGGGTGGAAGTTGAAAGACTTCTTAAAGCTATGGAGATGGCAGCTGTCACCCTTGGGGGAGTCTCAAAGGCCAGTTGTCCCCACAGTGGACATGCAGCACCTTGCCTCCTCCTGAAATCAGCCTCACATCTCACCCTTTGCCACCAGCACCCTGACCCTGCCAGCCATCGGCACAGCCAGGCCAGGCTCACCACGGGGCTGGGGCTGCTGCGAGGCTGCGGCCCCTCTGCCACTGCCCCTGGTGAAGCCCTGTGGCCCTGCAGGACGTGGCCCAGGCAGGTGGAGCCCTGTGGCCCTGCAGGACGTGGCCCAGGCAGGGGAAGCCCTGTGGCCCTGCAGGACGTGGCCCAGGCAGGGGAAGCTCTGCCTTGCCTCTCCATGCTGTTTTGCAGAGTGGGGCTGACTACAGCTTCCTGGTGAGCCAGAACACAAAGCTCCTGAGTGCGCTGGAGGACCTGCGGCACCGCTGCTCCAGCCTGGCCGAGGAGAACAGCTTGCTGGTGAGCAGGAGATGCTGTGGTGGGATGCTCTGTGGGGAGGGAGTCCTGGACACAGGGAGCTGCTGTCTGCTGCCAAGTCTAAGAGATCACAGAATCACAGAACATGCTGAGTGGGAAGGCGCCCACGAGAATCATCGAGTCCAGCTCCTGGCCCTGCACAGAACCATCCCCAGGAGTCACACCGTGTGCAGGACTATGGTCCAAATGCCTCTTGAACTCACGGGATAATGTGGGCAGGGCCAGAGGACAGAGGAGGTCTGGTGCTGTGGGTCCCCTGGGTGCCTTCACGTTGCAGCCGTCAGCTGGAGCTGGACCCTTCCCCGCAGTGCAGAGCAGGGCTGGGCAGGGGAGGGGAAGTCGCTCTTGTTTCCTCTTTAACTGGAAAAGCAGAAACACTGATTCACCCAGCCTTGGCTCTGGGTGACAGTGCAGCACTGTCCCCTGCTCCCATGACAGCCCAGCACCAAGATCTTCCCCAGCTGCACCCCAAAGCCAAGCCAGGCTTTGGGGTGCAGCTGGGCCACAGCCCAGCCTGAGCCATCTGCCTTCTGCCCCCTCCCTCATCCCTGACTCCCTGGGTGGGCAGCCAGGACTCTCAGGAAAGAGGGGATATTCCCCTCCTTTATCCTCCCTGGAGAGCATCACCCCTTACCCAGCCCTCCAGTGTGGGGGTGCAGCCCAGCCATGCTGGGCAAATTCGATTGCTCAGCATTTCACATTTATATCACCCTATTCAAAACACATATTTTAGATAATTTTCTTACACTAAAAGCATAAATTCAGCGTGGTCTGCACCGCGAGGGGTTACCCCTTATCAGTCATCTGGATGTTAGTGAAGCACAAGCTTGTGTGTCAAATTTTGACTCTCAAAAATCAGCATCAGCCTTCCAGCCCAGGCACCCATGGTGCACTCTCACAGGGGGAGGGAAGGAAATAATCGTGAGGATCAGTCGAGCTGACGTTTCTGCTGATGTGAAAAGACAGAATAACACATCTGGGTTCAGCCTTGGGAGTAGGAGCCACTGGCAAGTGGCAGCTTATTGGAACAGACAGATAACAAATAAAAGGGGATTAAGAGTGAACAGAATCAATAGGAAGAAAAAGGAAATTTGCTTTGCAAATATCATAAAGTCCTTTGTCGCCTTCTCCTGCTCATGCTTTGGTGTCAGGACAGAAAGGACACAGATAAGCTTGCTGTGGTGGTGCACTACAAATCCTCAGGGATGTGTTGAGTCTTGTAATCCTGGGGAAATAACCTGGGAAGATTCTGGAAGAGAAAGCCCAAGGGGTATGTGGCCAGGATACCCTGATGCTGGAGACATGCTGAATCCTAGCAGAGCCTGCAATGGCAATGTGGATGGAGAGGGACCACGTGGGATGGTCTGGGGTGGGGTGAGGGGCATCTCATGGGGACTGAGAGGTCACATTAACAAAAATACCAGGAAAACACAGTTTTCAGGGACTGGAGAGGCGACAGAGATTTGTGTTCCATGCTTGGCATAGTTCAGGAGAACAGGCCAAGCCCTGGATGGGAAAAGGCCTGTGTGCCCTGCATAGGTCAGGTGGAGGCAGGGGTGTTGGCTCCTGAGCAAAGGCTTCACCTCCAACTTCTCCTTCTGCTCTCCAGCGCAGGAGCTGCTTCCCCCAGACAGAGGAGAAGGTGAAGCACCTGAAGAGGAAGAACGCGGAGCTGGCAGTGATCGCCAAGCGCCTGGAGGAGAGAGCCCAGAAGCTCCAGGAGGCAAACCTCAAAGTGGTGGGTGCTGAGACCTGCTGCGGCTGGGGAGCTGGGCTAGGAGAGCACCTCACCACCAGGACCTTTGGTTTTCTGCTTCCATTGAGCTGGAAAGGCCTTTCCTTTCCTTTCCCTCTTTCTTGAACCTGCAAACCATGCAAACATTCTTTGCACGTCATAGCAGAGCAAGAATCACCAACCCCAACCATCGCCAGCTTCTCTGCTCCTCTTGGAGGGTGGTTTGAGGAATTTTTTCCTGCTTGGTTCCTTACTGTAAGGTCATAGTTTAAAGTAATTAACTCAGTTTTCTTTGGGCAAGTCATGAAAATCATCTGACTTCATCAAAAAGAAACAGGAAGGATTTGAATAAGAAAAAGAGTGCGGTGAAGCAAAACAGGAAGGCGTGAGAGGCGGCTCTGTCCCATCCACACCTCACTGGAAATGCTGCACAAGCCACAGGGCTTCTGCCTTTTCCACTCCAACGGCAGCTTGCTGTGAACCCTGCAGTGTGTGACATGGTGCAGCAGCGCTGGGAGGTGGCTGTAGGGTATGGGATCTTGGGCACACCTTCCTGAAGGAAAGCAGGGATTGTGATGGGCAATTCAAGCCATTTCGGGTAGGAAGGAGGAAGTGAAAGCTGTGCTGGAGAAAAGGTAGGGGGGTTTCCTGGCACTGCTGCCCTCTCTGTGCCAAGGCACTGTGTTGCCCGTCTGTCATGGGGTTTTGGTACTTGCAGGGCAACAGATGGACTTGTCAGATACTATGTTGAGAGAAGCCATTTGACATACTATGCAGACCCTCCACCATCTATACAAATACTGTTTTATTTGTTTCCCCAGTGAAACTTTGCACTGGGGACAGTTTAGGGCCTGTGCAAGTCCTGGAGAACTGACTTGCTGGGCTCCTGTGCTGGCCCACGTGTCCTGACAGCAGCAAGTGCTGGGATGGCTGAGCCTTATGGAGGGTGGGCTGCAGGCAGGACCAGAGAAGGGGCCCTGAGGAGCTGGAGTTAATTTGGCACCAGGTGCCTCCAGTGCTTGGTACCCAGGTCCTGTGGAGCCAGGGCCACACAGCTTCTGGACATGCATGACATGCTTGGGAAGACCTGGGGAAGAAAACTTCACACAGAGGATTCTGTGTGCCTGATCTGGCAGCAGAGGATCCCCTTCCCAGATTGTCAGGCTTTGTGCAGATGAAAATAGCTGGGCAGAGAGAGGCAGGGTTGGATAAATCCAGGGACTGGATGTATCCTCACTGCCTGTAGGGCTGGGATGAACAGAGGGTTTGAGCTGCCCCTTCATCCAAGTCTGTGGTGCTAGTACCCAGTGGGAGAGCCAGCTCCAGGGATGGGGACATCCCAGGGACACTGTGCCAGGCAGCCTCAGCTCCTGCCTGGGCAGAGCCTGTACTCAGCCAGCTGCCTGTCCCTTCCTGCTTTGCTCCCTCTAAGCACATTGCCACCCCCACCTTATGCTTTCCTCCCTCCCAGGGAGCATGTGAACCCAAACTACTTTTCCTCCAGTTCTGCTTTTTTCCCAGTTCTCCCTGGCTGTGCTGGCCCTGGCTGGGCTCTCCTTAGCCTCTGCCTTTCCCTCTGTCTTCTGCCCATCCATGCTGAAGCTCTTTCCTGCTAGAAACTCATGGAATCTTTGTTTCTCTTCCTGGTTTGGCTGTGTCTACCCTTGATCCCATGCTGTATTTGATCCCATGCTCATCTTTCCTGCAATTCTCCCCTCCTCTCTGCTGCCTTCTCTTGCCTTTTTTATCTCATCCTGTTTTTGTCTCCTTCCCCTCCCCACTTCTGCCCTGCCTGCAGCCCCCGTGCTGGCTGTACCTATTGAGTACCTTGTCCTTCCCACCTCTTCTTTGAGCCACTTTTCCATCCAGCCTTTCCTCTTCTACTTTTCCATAGCTCTGTCCTGCTCCTCTGTCTGTTTGTCTGTCCTTTGGGGCCAGGCTGCACTTTTGGCCAGTGCTCCCTGTGCTGGCTGATGGGTGGTGGTTGTTGAACACCAAGGGGTGCTGAAGTGGTGGTTGTCACACACAAACACACCTCACTGCTCTCTGGTGTAGGTAACTGCTCCGGTGCCTCTGAAGGGCTCCAGCCTGGAACTGTGTAAAAAAGCATTTGCCCGCCAGCGTGCCAAGGACCTGACAGAGCAAGCCAGTGCTCTCCTGGCAAAAGACAAGCAGATTGAAGCTCTGCAGCAGGAATGCCGGGAACTGCAGGCTAAACTCTTGGCAGGGAAGGTGAGACACTTTGTGGGACACTGCTCTGGGGCTGGGGACAAGCGCAACAGTGGTGATGGAAACCAGGCTCTGGGACGTGGTGTGAGGGGAATCAGGCTCAAGGGGAGGTTGAAAACAGGGGAGGGGATTTGATGTGTGAGCTGAATGGGGACACTTGGGGGAGCGTGTGGCAGAGACTGTCCAGATCTCTCCAGAAGAGTGTGTTGGGGGACACCCTGCTTGTCCCTCCATCAGTTCATGGATCTGAGCTGCTATTCCCAGCAGTGACCAAAACTCCTTCCCTTTTCCCTTCGGGAAACCCCCGAGAAGCCACAAAGGGTGACTTTTCAAAGGGCTGAGCTGCAAGCAAGATGTAGAAGCAGGGCCTCCTTTTATAGCATTTCTTTGAGAAGTCAACCAGCACATTCCCAGAAACCAGTCTAGATCTCGAGCTGCAGCTTTCTGAGGAATCACAGCCACCCTGAGACTGGGAATAACTCAGTGCCTCCTGACATGTTTACAACGAAGGCTACAAATCACCAGGCAGGGCTGGGTGTTCATGAAACCATCCCCAGTGCTGATGTCTGCTCCTGGGCTGGTGATCTGCATTCCCCTCAGTACCAGCACAGGCCATGCCAATATAAACGGTGGGATAAAGTGGTAATTCAGCTCATCCCAAGATCTAGGACTGGTTAGTCCTGCAAAGCTCTCCTCTGTGATGGCTCTGAAAGGAGCCTCTGCAGACAGCTGGGGCTGGGTGAGATGGTTCCCACCCAAGGTAGCTAAAGCAAGCTGTTCTGGGCATCTCAGTTGCATCTTTGATTCCCAAACTGGATGCTTGAAGTTTAGGTCAGTTCAAATCTCCAGAGGATCTCAGTAACACTTGGGCCCATGCTAGTTTCCCCCTGTTTTGCTAATGCAAATGTGGTCAAGTGCCACCCTACCTCCCTGCCCCCAGCTGAGCTGAACACTTGCACTTCTACCTGTCCTACTTACGTGGTGTTTAGGTGACAAACACTTCCTCGCTGAAAATAGCTTTATTTTTGTCCCTGACCTCCCCATATGTTCAGTTTAACTACAGGTTTGAGGTGGATTCTCAGTCCTTCCCTAATGTAGATGTAGTCAGGATTAGAACAATGGGGTGTATTTGGTATTTGTACAGAGCTGCCCCATTGATCTTTCCTGGCATTAAACCAAAGGACAAACTTACCCAGGTCTTTCTGTGCTCGACAATGTCAGCAAGAAGTTTCCTTCCCATTCCTTTGATTTCTCACCTCAGGCCCCCACAGAAAGTGAACAGACCCTTTCCAAAGCACTCTTATTTTCCTAGCAGAGTGTGCTGGGCAACCTGAACCTGCTAGGTGACAGATTGCAAAGGAATGTGACAGAAGTGGATGAGCAAGATTCATTCCTGGCCAAGAAAAAGCACATGGGTGCAACCCCCAGGGCTGACAAATTCAGTCACTGCCTTCCTAGGCTGACCTGGGTGACCACCCTGTCCCTGGTGACCCTTTCTGTGGCACCAGCAACGGGGACATTGATGCCTGAGCAGGGAATCCACAGAAAAGAGAGCAATATAGATAATTCTGTCTCATCTTGTTTTTTCCCATTTCTCTTCCAAGCAAACCGCTCATTAAATTTTAATTTCCAGCTAATTAAAATTCCAAATTCCCCTAATCTGTCTGCAGCATGCAAAATGCATTATGCCAATGAAGGGTGTTTTATGCAGATATGATGTGCACGCTCAGAGTTTGTAACCAAATCAATTTTAATCTTGGGTGTTTAAATCAGTAGAAATTTTTCAGTAGCTATGAAATGGATCCACTCAGTTCCCTGGCAGTAGCAGGACTCACAACCTGCACCCTGGGCTGGAAATGCATTGGCCTTGTTTAGCAAAGCCAGGGCTCTTAGGATGTAATAAAATAATTTCCTGAGATCATACTCCAGTGATCTGTTTTCAAACAAACCTCGGCTCCAGCTAAATCCAGGCTGCAATTTCTTGCAGCAGAGATTCTTGGAAGTGGAGGACTGGGGGGGAACAGCTGCAGGGGATGGGTATAATAGAAACTGAGGGGAGGACTCAGCTTTTTTCTACTCCCTCATTCCCCCAGGCTCCAGAGGCTGTCTGTTGGGAATAGCTGCCTTTTTGTGATGGGGGAAGGGAGATTTTATACATAACCCCAGCCCCTTTTGTTTAAAGAACTACTACCCTGATAGCCTGAACATGGGTCTGGCATAGAGGGGGCCCAGCTGCTCACTTCTTGAATCTATAATCAGTTCCCATTAATGCTGCCTCAGTTTCTCCCTTGCAGCGTGAGAGTAACCATGGTTCTCTCCACAGATTGTATTTATGAAGCTATAAATACACTATTTTTACAGCCAAGAAGGAGCAAACAGGGAAGCAGATTAAATTTGTCCTGGATACCAGTTATGTCTTGAATTCTCTGGCTTAGGAGCTTTCCAGGGGAATGCACAATGTCTCCTCCAGCAGCAGATTTTTAAAGACAGGTTTTCATAACCTGATTTTGTATGTATGGACATGCAGGTACGTGTTTCTTCAGCTTCCTGAAATCTGGAAACCTTTGAAGAATCAAACAAGCTAGAGACATGTTTTCCCTGGTTTTGTGAGAGTCAGATTGTGCTGGTTTCCTTCAAAAGCTGCTGTGTTTGGGTCGTGAGTGGATGGGAGCGACCCCTTGTGCTATAGATAGGTGTCCATCACACACACAGTCTTGAGAGGAGAGAAATCAAGAATGTTAGGAAACCGGGTATTATCCTGAGGAAGAACTGACCAAATCACAGATGTTCTTCATTCCTGCAACCTCTCAAAGCCCAGTGCTTGCCAGCACCCACACCAAGGAGTAAAGAAGGCAGCGAGAGCTCTGGTTTGGCTGGGCTGTGAAATGACATTATCCTGCCACGCTCCCTGCTGGCATGTGCTGAGATGGCCCATGCTTGGAAAAGCCCTGCACATCATGCTGGGAGAGCTGCAGGGCATTGCAGGCTGGGTTTTGTCTTCTCGAGGAATAACGTATTTGCATAAAGGATGTAAAGTGAGTTTTGAGGCTTTGGAGACCCAGTAATCAGCCGTGTGTGTGTGCCACACTACCCGGGTTTTCCCAGCCGCTCCTCTTTTGGAGTTTGCATGTTAAATGTGAGATGTCCCACCTTTTGGAGCTTGTCAGTGCCACGGTGCCATGGTTGGTTTCCCACAGGACGACCCTCGCTGCCTGAACGTCACCGAGTTCGACCGCCTGCTGCGGGAGTCCCAGCGAGAGGTGCTGCGGCTCCAGAGGCAGATCGCGCTCAAGAACTTCAAGGAGTGCCTGCGTTCCTCCAAAACGAGCTCAGGCAGCGCCGTGCCCGTTGCTGGCGCACATCTGGGACCAACAAATTCCTGCCTCAAAGGTGCACCTCGACCAAAGGAGGCCTTGGGAGGAGCAGCGCTGGGAGGGAGAGCTCGCAGGGAGGTGAGACAAGTGGGTCAGCAATTGGAAAGTTTGGCTATATAATTACTCAGTTAATTGGTGTTCTTGGGGAACTTCACTTGGAGAAGGCGAGGGCTGTGGTTCACAGCCGCTGCAAACAGGGGCAGTGCGAGTTTCCAAAGGGACGGATTCCAGCACCAGGTGAGGAGGGATGTGGATGCTGCTGGCAGCCCACACCAGCACAGGGACACTGAGCCGTGCCAGGAGCTCCGTCCTGCTCATTTTCCCTAGCACGGGGCTCCCGTGCTGTGTTTTTCCACCTAGGAAAGCAGGTGATATTTCTTCTTTATAGAATCATGGAATGGTTTGGATTGGAGGAATCTTAAAAGTGCATCTCATTCCACCCCCTGCCATGGGCAGGGACACCTTCCACTATCCCAGGTTGCTCCAAGCCCAGTCCAGCCTGGCCTTGGACACTTTCTGGGATGGGGCAGCCACAGCTTCTCTGGGCTACCTGTTCCAGGGCCTCCCAACCCTCCCAGCTGGGAATTCCTTCCCCATATCCCATCCAGCCCTGCCCTCTGGCAGTGGAAGCCATTCCTTGAGTCCAGTCTCTCCATCCCTTGTCCCCAGTCCCTCTCCAGCTCTCCTGGAGCCCCTTTAGGCCCTAGAACTGGCTCTGGGGTTTCCCTGGAGCCTTCTCCTCTCCAGGTGAGCACCCCCAGCTCTGCCAGCCTGGCTCCAGAGCAGAGCGGCTCCAGCCCCGGAGCGGCGCCGCGGCCTCCTCTGGGCTCGCTCCAGCATCGGGGCGCCCCCAGCCGGAGGCAGCTCCAGGGGGTGGCACCAGCGCAGAGGGGCAGAATTCGCCCTCGCTCGGAGCCGCCGGGCCCCGCCG
>VZSE01001556.1:32158-121603 GCA_013398275.1 Promerops cafer
CGGCCGGTCGGGCCGCGCCCTCCGCGGGGCCGGGCTGCGGGTGCCGCTGTGCCCCGCAGCCCCCGGGCCGGCGGGTCAGGGGCGTCCGAGCCGCGGTCTCCCGAGGATGTGGCTCCTAGGGGCTCTGCCGGTTTCCCCCCGTGTTTTCAGTGCGATAGAATCCCACATCCCCCGGTGGGCGATTGGGCTGCGCATCTTCCCCCCACCTTCCCGCTAGCTGCTCTCGTTTATTGCCCCCCGGCTCTTACAGCAGATGCATTGAGCATTCATTCCTTGTTCGTCTCCTCCAAGTCACTCCTCGGTTTATGAATCCCTCTCCTTCAGCCGTTTTTGTTTTTTGGTTTTTTTCTTTCCAGCCTCTTCCATTATTCAGTGTTCATCATCTTTGTCTCCCTCCTTTGTGTGTTTTCTCTGTCAGTTTTGTGTTGGGGAAGCAGCGTACAGCAGCATCCTGGATGCTGTGGCATTGATTTATATGGTAGCATAATGAAGTTTTCTCTCCCTTTCCCAGAAGATCTCTTTACCTTTTTGTCTAAGCACTCTTTGTTAAACCATCATTAGTCTCTGTAATCACTCAGTGTCACGAGGCCCTCATCACTGTTTGTCTCTGCTGCATCAGTACTTGCAGAGCACAGTTCCTGCTCCCTCTTTTTCAGCCCTCTCATTTTTACTGAATATTTACCCAAGAGAAAAGCCTCTCCTCGCCCTGTGGTTGCTCAGTGTCTGCAGACACCTGTTAAAGGACTGCAGCTGAATGAGCACCCAAGCAGGTTCCTACTGGGTCTCCTTCACCCACTTACTTGCTGACATCTTAAAAAAACTCTTTATGCGTCCATGAATATGTTTCCCCCTACCGCAATATAATTTTTTTTGTTTGTTTGTTTGTTTAAATTATTTGCCTTTTATGCAGTTTCTATCAGTTTGCCCTGATAGAAAGTTTGCCCAGACAGAAGTGATGTCTGTCTTTCTACAGATGTCTACTGGAATATGCTTAAAACTCTGGAATACTCTCAAAGCATGGCATTTGCCATCTTCCAGGTGTTTTGTGTTAAGGCAGTGTTGCAGAAGTGACTCAGTGCACGGATTGATTCAGTTCCTGCTGAACTGAGGGATTCAGTTCATGCCAAAGGAGGTTTTGAACCCTGGGGTGAATATTACTTAATCTTGGTGGTTTGTTACTGTTTATTTTCTGGGCTTCCACAGTTCTTACAGACAGTTCAGTTTCAGAGAGGTTCTCAGCCTTGTTCTTCATGGTTTGAGATTTCAGCCCCCATTTCCCCCCCAAATTCTGCTGTGATGAAGAGGGATGCACAGATGTTTTTTTCTCTCTGCGCTGCCCTTACCTTCTTTGAATGACCCTTCCATACCTTGGTTTCCACCTCATCCTGCAGGTTCTGTCAGACAAGATGGCTTTTCTCATGCATGTGCTTTGTTTCTCTAACTCAGGAGAGTCTTTCCTCACTGCAGAAGATTTTCTGGCTGACAAATAAGTCAGCAAGGCTAAATCTGACAGCACTGGTGAAGGGAGGAGGCTGTTGCCAGTCCCTTGGCTGAACCCTGTTCTATGGAGCACCCCGGGCTGGAGCCCCAGGAGCAGCTGAGGGAGCTGGGAAGGGGCTCAGCCTGGAGAAAAGGAGGCTCAGGGGGGCCCTTGTGGCTCTGCACAACTCCCTGCCAGGAGGGGACAGCCGGGGGGGTCGGGCTGTGCTCCAGGGAACAGGGACAGGAGGAGAGGGAACGGCCTCAGGCTGGGCCAGGGCAGGCTCAGGGTGGACATCAGCAGGAATTTCCCCATGGGAAGGGTGGTCAGGCCTTGGCAGGCCTGCCCGGGGAGGTTTGGAGTCCCCATCCCCAGAGAAGTCCAAGGAAGTCTTGGACGTGGCACTCAGAGCTCTGGGCTGGGGACAAGGTGGGGATTGGGCACAGCTGGGACTGGCTGGGCTTGGAGGTCTTTTCCAAACTCAGTGATTCTGGGATTCTGTGAAATACCAGTTTGATACTTAGTATGAGCAAGGTGATTGAAAAGCAAAAAAGTCTCAGAAACATTTCCACAGGGCTATTCCACAGTTAAATATGGGTTTCACAGCAGACCTGAAAGCTTCCAAGCCCTGGGACCCTTGAGATGCCGTGGGCTGGGTGGAGGATCCCAAGATCTCCACGTGCTGATCAGTGCACAGACTGCCGGACTCTGCAGTGAACCTTATTCTGTGGATGATAGGGAATGAGGTTCACGTGGGAGGTGATTCCAGAATTTTTTTTGTAGCAAAAAATGAGAAATCCTTGGTAGCCTGGGCTTGAGTGTGAGCTCTTGGACAGGCTTTCAGCAGAAGAGCCATGAATACAGATGTAGATAAAACCTACGTCTCTCAAGCCAAAAATAGGTTAAAAATCACATCCTAGGTAGAGTGCTTAGACACTGCCCTAATGACTGGCTATACAGAGAGCTCAGACCTCATCCCATGGATCCCTCAGCACTGAAGGTGTTCAGAGTGAAATGAGGAACCCCATGTCTGAGGAGAGGTCAGCTGAAGGCTAAGGCTGAGATAGATTCATAAAGTCCTGCTGCTTCCTCACAGTACAGATTTGCTTTGATGATCTTAAAAGATCTGTCCCTAAAATCTGTTTATCAAAAATAACTTTACAGTTAATGTTTAAAACCTTATCAAGACCCTTTTTCTTCTGTGTGTTTCAATCCTTGCCCTGCAGTCAGGGCTTATTCTGGGCAGACAATGTCAAGTATCAGCTGAGAGCAAAAATTCAGAGGATTAAGGTGTGTTTGTCTGTGACCCAAATGAAAAGGCATTTTGTTAGAAACTTGTGTACAAATGTGTATAGAAAGTGTCTCCTTTCATCTGCTTTGGTGGTGGCACAAAAACCATGGCACTGCTGCCATTTCAGCCCTTCCCAGCTACCAGCAGAGGTGGGATGCTGCATTTGTTGGTAGTGTTTGTCTGCTCTTCCCTGCCCGTAGGTTCTGACATCTTCACCTATTTCTGCCCTTTGCGGGCTGTGTTCTCCCTTTTCCTCTGTGTGTTGCTTTGGGGAGGGCCATGGAGGGTGTTGCTGCTGCCTCTCATTGAGTCATTAGGTGAGGCACAAATGGGAGCTTGCATTTGAGAGCTCCCAGGAGCCCACTGTTCCTTGGAGGCACTTCAGTCAAGCTGGGCTGGTTGCCACTGGGCTCCAGGAGATTCCCAGCACAGAGATCCCTGGCGAGGTGTCCAGCTTTCTCCACGTCAAGTGGTGCAGCTCAGAGATCAGGAGTTCCTGTGGAGCACTGCTTTCCTGGGTGGTACTGCCAGGAAAGTCCCTTTTCCCTTAGCATGCTCTATGGTCTCAGGATGTCCCTGAGCTCTCTGGCATGTCTTCTGCTTTCAGGTGGAACCAGGTGTGCAACCACTGGGACCTGCCTCTGAAGGACATGAAAATTTTCCTCCCAAAAATGCAGTAACAAACCAGGAGAGCAGCAAACAGATACAGCAGCTGGTGAGTTGTGAGCCTGGTTTGGGGGAAGGAGTGTGCTACTTTCTTATTTTTGTTGGGGGTTTCATATGTGCAATCCAGACAGAGATTTTGGGGACTGAAGTCTTTTTAGGTGCAGCTGCTCTGTAAAAGTGGGAAGCTTGGGGAATCAGTAGGAAAACACAGGCCATCTGCATGCAGAGTGTTGCTGGGTGGCAGCTCCAGGTGCTGGGCTGGCAGGGGAATATGTCACACTCAGAGGAGAGGAAGACCTGCCAGTAGGTTCTGTGCTGTGTTTGGTTTAGACTTATTTGAACTGGGGACAGATGTGGATGAGGAATGTGTCCCTTGTGAATTATTCCAGCAACTAAGACAGTGCCCAGGGAGGTTTAGCAGCTCCTGTTGATTGGAGGGGTAGTGAGTAGCTGCAGATCAAGAGGATGTCTGTGCTCTGTTAGGTGTCACTGGAGTTAGAATAGGAGCTAAAACAGCACAGCTGGTGTTTAAATCTGAAAATTTTATACAGCTCTGTTGTTTGGTCCCCGACACCTTGTCCTCTCTACTGTTCTATATAAACAGGAACAGTGCATGCATGTTGGGAGCAGAACTATTTCCAGTCTGAAGGCTTGGGCAAGAGAGGAATAGTTGGGTTTTATTTTATTTTCCTAACTTTCAGAAAAATCTCCCTTGGTTTCTACATTGTTTAACTTTGGCACAAAGAGATTTTCGTAAGAAAATAAAAATAGCCAATGCAGCATTGGGTCTGAGAGGCTGGGCTTTGATTTCATATGCATTGTAAGAGTGTGGGCTTGCTGATCTACTTCTGCTTGTTTCGTGCAGGAAGTTGAACTCAAGAAAAAGCGCAAAAAATGTGAAAACCTTGAGCATGAAGTGAGGAAAAAGCATAAAAGATGCAAAGAACTGGTAAGTGTTCCTGTTGCCTAATGTTATGAGCATAAGGAGAAGAGGGGCTAAGTTGTTGTGTGCCTCTCTTGGATTCTCTTCAGTTCATCTTAATAAGGAATCACCAGTGTTTCCATTTATTTGAACAGTGTCACAAATCTGGGGCTCCAGCCCTTAAGGCTGGGATTGTTTATTTAGTCTTTCAGCTACCCATGGGCTGAATACAGCTACACAAATCACTGGGTGAAATTCCATGGCCTTTGCTAATTTGGGGAGATACTTAACTGTTTTTACAGGCACTCCAGACAGGTATTGAAATGGTCATAACACCATCCCACTGTCATTTTCTTGTGCTTCTTGTTGGCTGAAATCTTGTTTAATTCCAGGGAGGTTTTGCAGCTCATAGCAGAACATCTGGATTTCTCCCTTCTGTTTCTGCTTTGCTTTACTCAAGAGGTCACAGACTGGTTTGGGTTGGAAGAGACCTTAAAGGTCATCCAGGTCCAACCCCATTGTCCAGCCCTGGGTTCTTCTTGAGCAGTGCTGCTCACTGTTGCTTCCCAGCCCTGGAGCAGCATCCCCCAGCATCCTGCACCATCAGGAAACAGGAGCAGTAGAGCTGCTCTGCAGGATCATCTGGGGGAGTTAGAGGGCCTTGGTGTAATTCCTGCTCTTTCTGGACAGGAGATCCAGCTGCAGGAGGTGCAGAGTGAAAATGCACGACTGGCCGAAGAGAACTTGCAGCTGAATGAGAAGGCTGGGTGGGCAGGACAGGTAAAAGCAGTGGCTTTGTCAGGTTGGCAGCTTTGGCTTCTGCAAAACTCTACTGAGAAGAACATGCTGTTCTCAAGTTTCCAGCTCAGTAATGGTCCTGTGCTGATCTGGGCTTCTCTTCCCAGCTTCTTCTCTGTACAAATCTACTGCACAAGAGTTAGAAAGTCATTTGTCAGTCCCATGTGTCAATTTGCCATCATGCATAAGGCTTCCTACATATTTAATAACTGCTGTAAGTGGAAATGTTTGTCTTTGCTTGCATTGCTGGTAGTTGTCAAGCCATAGTGCACCCTGGAACCAAAAATTCCTTGTGGTAAGTGGAGGAGGCAGAGATGATTTCAGCAGGCTCCTGAATTTTCTGTCCTGTTCTCTGTGTTTAATCCTACAATGTAGGATTAAAAACGCTTACAGACCTTGTGCTGTTTTTTTATCTCTTCATTATGTAGGCTGTTCCTATCCCAGCCTCTTCCTCCTTGCAAAAGGGGAGGGAAGATGAATCTAGGGAGAGAAAAGCAGTGTGCAAATAGAGTGTTACACACTGAGGCCTGACACAAATACTCATTTATTTGTTTTAAGTGAAAACCTGAGGGAGAGGAGGTCCCTGATTTTGGTATCATTGCCAGCAGAAAGCACCAAAATAAACTGGTCTCTGTTGTTTTTACAAGGAACACCTATGGCTGCATGTGCTCACTGAAAATCCTTTCTCTCCAGGTTGAATCTGAGAATGCTGACCTGAAACTGCAGGTTGTTTTAGTGACTAAGGAACGGGATTCAGTAATTCAGACGAATCAAGGACTCCAAACCAAGCTGGAGAATCTAGAGCAGGTGCTGAAGGTCAGTAGGATCCACATGGCTGGAAGGACTGTCCAAACATCTGCTGCTTCCTTTGAATGGCACTGTTTGCCTTTTCTGACCATTCTTTTGTCTCTGTGCTTCCACTGGGAATTCTGCTTCTGCAGGACCCTGGAACATGGCTTTCCAAAGTGGACAGAGGTGCTTTGGAAAGGCTGCTTCAGGGATTTGGATGCAAGATGAGGTGGCCATCACCGATTTGAGGGTTTTCTGTGACAGTGTTGCTCTGCCTTGTGATGGGACTTTCTTACTTTGTGCAATGATGACATGAAACACACGCCCTGGTGTGGCTTGTGGTCATTGGTAGAGCAGAGGACAGGGTTTCAGTAGTGCCACCCCTCAGCTGTGTGTGCTTTGTCCTGCAGCACATGAGAAATGTGGCTGAGCGGAGGCAGCAGCTGGAAGTGGAGCACAAGGAGGCACTGCTAGTCCTGCAGGAGAAGCAGGAGGAGGTCCGGCGGTTGCAGCAGGTACGTGGGGTGTGACAGGGCCATTTCCCTCTCTGAATGGACTCCTGCACCTTGTTTCCTTTGGGGGTGTGCATGGGGGAGGTAGATGTGAGTGTACAGGGTAGGAGTGTCTGAGTCCAGGTGAGCTCTGGTACCTGAGCAAAGTGAAGGGCTTTGCTTGTGAATGTCAGTTCTGACCTCTCACTCCTGTATGTCCAGAGCCCAGAGATGTTTCCAGACTGTACAGTGGTTTAAATCATAAAATCATGGAATCATGAAGGTTCTAAAAGCCCTCCAAGATCAAGTCCATCTGTTCCCCCAGCACTGCAAGGCCACTACTGACCCATGTCCCCAAGAGCCACATCTGCACAGCTGTTAAACTGCCCCAGGGATGGTGACTTTACTGTGCTGGGCAGTCTGTGCCAGGGACTGTGAAGAAATTTTCTCAATATTCAACCTGACCCTGCCCTGGCACAGCTTGATGCCATTTCCCCTTGTCCTGTCCCTTGCTCCCTGGGAGCAGAGCCCAGCTGCCCCCCTGGCTGTCCCCTCCTGGCAGGGAGTTGTGCAAAGCCAGAAGGGCCCCCCGAGCCTCCTTTTCTCCAGGCTGAGCCCCGTCCCAGCTCCCTCAGCTGCTCCTCACCAGACCCATGCTCCAGTCTACAATGGACTACCAAGGCAGGATGACAGTAGGAGTGAACTCAGGTTGGCTGCTTTCTGATTTACTCCCTTCCTTATTTTCCCTTAGGCGCAGGCAGAGGCAAGAAGGGAACATGAGGGAGCAGTACAGCTTCTAGAGGTAAGACAGAAAGAATCAAGAGGGATTAGTGGCTCCAGATTTGGTACCTTTTGTTTATAATATCAGTTTGTTTATAATATCAGTATAATATCAGGATGCCCTGGGTTTTGGTTCTTCTGCAAAATGCTGTAGTGCCTTGGATTGGATGCAACATGTTGCTGCAGTGAAAGTAATATTTGGGTCAAAGTTCAGGGAACTATATCCTGGCCTGCTCAGTCCTTAGATAGGTTACTTCATTCAGATCGTGCCCAAAATCTCTTTTAGGGATGCATTTAGTAATCAAACTCAGATCTGCCTGTTCCATTTTCCAGCATCATGTGAAAGGAGAATACTTGTGTCCATGGGATTTAAAATTTCTCTTGTTTATGTGTGCCCTATTTCTTTTATTAGGGAAAAATAAGAAAAATGTATTAGGTAAAACTAGGAAAACCTGAGCATAAGGAGTGGTGAAGCTTGAGGTAGCTCCCTTGTTCTGTTTGCTCTGAGTTGGACACAGGGAATGTGCTTTTGCTGGTGGCTGACAGTGTACAGCCTGGCAGATGTGCTGAGCACTGCTTTGCAGTTGATGGGCATCAGCTCAGTGTCTGTGAGGGTGACTTTGGAGAAAACATTGGATTCCTGGAGCTGCAAAGGCACAGTGCCAAACCCTGCAACTCGATGTGACAATTTAGTGACTGCCAGAGGGCTGGGTTGGTGTGGTGGCAAGGGGAGCATCTTCTGTTCTCTCAGAGGTTTTCTGAGTGCTGAGACATCTGAGATGAGCAGGTCTTGCTGTACCCCCAGACAGTGAGATCTCCTGGGGCCGTGCTCCTGTGTGCAGTGGTGACAAAGTCAGGCCTGCCAGAGTGAACTCCCTGTGCCCTCTGCTGTGCACCTCTGTGGCTCCTGGGAGCCCAGGACTGTCGATGCAGATGGCAAGTGTCCTTGATGGAGGAGATTGCTCCATGACTGCAAATGGCACCACCCTTGGATGGGGCCTGGCCAGTGTCTGAGCTGTAGAGCCCAGGGGTGCTGGGCTCCTGCTGAACAGGATTGAAATGTTGCAGGCTGTGTGAGTACTGGGGGATGTGCCATTATATCTTGTGCCCTTGCCACGTCCCTTTGGGGACCTCTGCATTTGGCTGCAGAGATGGGATCAGCTGATCCAGGTGCTGCTCTACCTCAGCTGGTGTTTAGCTGGGGTCTGAGCAGCCTTTATGGGGAGGGAGGGTTGCTGTGGTTCTGTTTCAAGGCCATTGGAGCAACCTGGCCTAGTGAGAAGTGTCCCTGCCCATGGAGTAAGATGAGCTTTAAGGTCCCTTCCAGTCCAAACCATTCTGGGATTTGATGATTCTATGGTGTTTGCCAAACATTTTCTGAACTCAGTGAAGGGTTGGAGAAGCCTCTTAGGTTTAAAGCAGACATCTGCCTGTGCAAAGGAAGAAAGAGACAGTCCTCTTGTTCTGTGTTTGAAGGTAATGTTCTTCTGCAAGGGCCTTACCAGTTAAATGTTTTTGCTTTCATGTTACTGGCACAGAGATCACAGAATCATCGAATAGTTTGGGTTGGAAGGGACCTTAAAGTTCATCCAGTTCTACCTCTGCTATAGGCAGGGACACCTTCCATTAGATGAGGTTTCTAGAGCCTGATTCAACCTTACCCTGAATTTTATAAACTAGAACAAAGAAAGAGGATCTGTCATTAAAAGCCAGTTTAATGCAGAGCAACAGTCATTTAAATTACTTAACTATAAGCATAGTCATTCCAGAACATCAGTGTATGGCATAATTAGGGGGTTTGAGATGCCTGTGGTTTGTATTGTCTTTTTCACATGTGCTTGAATTGCTTTTTGAAGCAATATTAATGAAGAATGAGTGTAGTCCATTTTCCTGTTTGAAGAGTTCTGTCCCATGATTGTCTTAAGTGGAGTCTCTCTCCCAGGGGATGTTCAGGACTGGACAGAGCTCTTGGCAGCCAACCCTGCTCTGAGCTGAGGGCTTGGATCAGGTGATCCCAGTGCTCCAGTGATGGAATTCACCAAGAGCCAGGTCTAATAAGCTCTCTGCATGTCCATCACTTCTGGGTTTTGTCCAGCAATCCCAAATGGCATAAAATATTAGCAGGATGGCATCAATGGGAGAGTTTGAAACTGAAAAATGTTTTAATAAAGATGAAAATAACAAACTTTACAGAGAAAAGCTGTGCCAGGAGCACAGGAGTTTATGCTCCTGCTACAACACCCCAGAAGTGCCACGAGGCCCTTTGTCCAGCCTCTTTTTGTAGCAATGACCGAGGTGGGGGTCTCTGGCATCCTGCCCAGTAAGGTGGCAGCAGGTTTGAGGTGAGCTCCAGTACCTCTGAAGTGTCTTCAGCTGCCACACAGCCTAATAGGGGAGGAACTTTCTGGGTTTTTACTTTCTTAGTGGAACAAAGAGTAAAACCCAAACCATTCCTAATATGGAACCCTTTGCTACAGTGGGGGTGCATTCCTCCACTCCAGGTGATCTCCTTCAGCCTGAGGTGTTCTGTAGTTCTGAGATAAGGCAGTGACAGGGGAGATAGAGGAGACTATGAAATGGGTTGTGTGCAGAAATGCCATGGAGAGAAGCACTGTCTCAGCTTATGAAGAAAAGCTTAAGGGTTATGGTCATGGGAATGAGGGAGTTCAGTGGTTCCAAAGTAAATGAGACAAGATTTCAACTGCCTTTGGCACTGCATAGGTACAAAAGGAGACAGCCTCCTTCCAGGAATCCAGTTTTGTTGGGAAGTGAGGGGACCACAGCTCAACTTTGCTTGTTTTCCCTGACCTAGGAGCAGGATGCAGGACTGAGCAGGCTGTCAGCTGCTTAAGATCCTGTCACAGCCAGGCTCTGAGCTGTGCTTTGATTCCCAGAGCTCCAGGATCTCAGACCTGGGGATCTCAGACCAGGATCTCAGACCTGGGGAAAGGTCTGGGCACAAAATGTCCATTCCATTAATTTTTGAGTGGGTGCAATGTGCTGGGAAAAGGGGGCTTGAAATTTAGCAGCCACTCTAAGCATATTGTCTTTTATCTCAAAGCACACAGTGATTTGGAGGCCCTCAGAAATTTGGTGTGTAGGATTTAGCTTTTGTTTGGCAAGCAGATGCTTCTGGGAATGAGGTGGGAATCTTAGTATGGAACAAGGCAGACACTGTAATTTGGTGAGAAGACAATTTCATTCAGACTGAGGATTGGGTTGTCTTTGGCAGAGTGTTGTAGTGTAACTGCTGATGTGGTTTGATGTCTCTTTTTGCTTTTCTTCTTGCTCCCAGAGTACTTTGGATTGCATGCAGGTACTGCTCTAATGCTGTCAAACAGGACATTTTTCCCTCTGTTCTGACTTTGACAGTTGCTTGATATTCTTGTTCTGACTGTAGTCTGGAAAAGATTGCAAGAGTGTTACTGCCAAGAAATAAATGTAATTAAAGGAGCTCCCACTATGAGTTTGATGGAGCAGCTGCTTTTCTCTTTAAGTGCCTTGCTTTCTTGACCCATTAGAATTAGGAGCTTACTTTTTTTGGCACTTCCAGATTTTTAGAATTGTCCAACTGTGCTCCTTCTCCACATTTAAGTGGCTTTGCAGTCCAAGAGTGAAGTGTTTCCTTCAAGCCCCAAGGGCAGTGGTGACACCTTTGCAAATGAGTGTTGTGTAGAAGAAGACAGGTCCTGCTGGCTTTTCAGTTGGCTGCAAGATGGGAAGCAGAAGTGTGGATAATAGTTTCCTCAGAAGAGGTGGTAACTAATGAAGGTCCAGCCTGGGAGCTGTGCTAGCTGGGCTGTTCACAGGTGGTTTGGAAAGAAGACTGGTATAGAAGTGCTGGGGTTTGTAGCTGATAGAAAACTTCTTTAAAACCTTCCAATCTGGCAGAGATCTCAGGAGGAATGGGAAGATAAAATGCAGGTGATGCTGACTGTGCAGAAGCACGTGGAGGAGAGAGAGCAGTGACTAAACATGCCTGGTGGTGGGCTCAGAATTCCCTGCTGGCACAGGAGGTGCAGGGTTAGAGGTAGGGGATTTAAAAAAAAAAGTCAGCCACAAGTTGGTCAAAAAGGCAGTGAAGTGGTGGGAAGTCTCAGGAAAGGACTTTACTGGGGTATGTTCACGTCCTGTAGAAGTTGCACCCACACTGATGTGGAGTTAGGGATGTTCCTTTAATTCCTTTGGCATCAGCCTGCTTTTAGCAAGAGCTTGGACTGCACACCTGTAGAATTCCCTTCTAGCAAAATGGGGATTCTCTGATCTCAAAAGTACATAGCAGAAGATATGGAGAAGGGGAACAAGGGGCATCTGAAAGGAGAGCATGAGCTGGAGAAGAGGAACAGACCAGCTGGGAATGAGGGTGTCTTAGAGGATGGGGCTGAGCTGGTGGTGGTTGGGTGTGGAGAGTCAGTTCCTGAGTTGGTGGTTAAACTGACCCCACCAAGCTCTGCTCCTGCTCTTGCAGCCTCTTCTGGAAGTCCAGAACAGTCCCTGTTGTGGGAGACTCCTCTTTGTCCCCATTTTGGGTTGGGCACAGACACAGAGGTCTTCTCTGTGTCTGAAGCTTGATTCCTGCTGGTTCCCTGAACCTCCTGGCCACGTCCTTGGGCCTCATCTTCCTTATCCTCCTCCTCCCAACACTGCCCTGGAAACCTTCTGCTTCCCAGCTGTCTGCAGTCCCCTGCAAGTAGCTGCTAGAAGTACAGCCTGTGTATGATGTGGCAGTAGTACTTACAGCATGTTTGTATGTTGTTTGGAACAACTGATTGAAAAGACACCTGACTAATTAGGTATCTTAGAATTAAACTGTGAATTATCCAGGCTATTGGCTTGGCCACCAGTGTAAATGGATTTAAACTGTGGTTTATGAATTTACAGGACAAGGTAGTATTATGATGCTATTAAACACAATATCCAGATGCATCTGCTGGCTCATGTCTCCAGAGAAGACAGGAAATCCCCCTCTGGTCCTGTATTCTGTACCTGTCTGTTGTTGTAGGATCTGTTCCAAGGTGGGATCAGGGATGGATGTTGGACTTGAGGAAGCCCTCCTTTCATCCAGTGCAACTGTTCTTACTGTTGAGGGTTTCTTTTCTCTATTGAGATGTAATGTTGTAGGGGAGAAGTTTTTATGTGAAAAATCCAAGCTGTAAGTAAATTCTAACTCTCATATTGGCAGAGGAATCCTGTGCACTGTGACTTAGTAAACAAGGAGTTGACTCTGAGCAAGTGGATAACACAGACACTTCTGGAAGTTAGTCCTGGCATCTGAATTCAGTTCAGAGATAGTTCTTGCCAAACTTCCTTGGCTTCACCAGGCTTTCCTTAGAGCATGTGAGCACCTTTGGACTTGTGGAGGGAACAAGTCATAAAGTGAAACGCCTAAAACAGTTATGTCACAGTCAAATGAAAATGCATGACCCTCCTAAATCCTTAGGGAGAGGCTACAAAGGTTTTGTGTTACTCTGAGACCACAGAGAGAGCTTTTTCCAGGTCAGAAATGTTATTTTTAGAGCTGCTTGAAAACTCAGGCTTTCTGTCTCACATAATATTTCAAGGCATCATTTATTTTTTGAGTTGGAAGGAAAAAAACCACTTCAAATACATTTGGTAGAATGGAAAGTTTTGAAGAGTGCACTGCAGTCATCTGTTTTGGTGCATCTTACCCACAAGAAACAGTGAGAAGAGGGAAAGGAGCAGCTGCAGTCACCTGGGGACTGTTCTGCCTACAACCTGGGGGAATGTGGGGATGTGTAAAGACAGCCAGGAGTCAGCAACGTTTTGTAAGGGGAAGTTCTAGAGATGGTAAAAAGAAAATATGGGAAAATACAAATGGTTCTCTAGCAGGAATGTGTCCTTCCCTCTCCATAGTGCTTCCCAAGGCTCCTTGGCACCTCATCTTGCTGAGGTGTAGCTTTCTTGTCCTCAGCATGCATTTGCCTGGAGTAAATCATCCCTGTAGGACCAGGGGGGGAAGTGTGTGGGCTTCCCACGTCAAAGGAGAGCTCTGCAACATGGGCCCATGTGCTCTCTGCCATTCCTAGTGCCTGGAGGAGCCAGGGTGTGGAGGGACAGTTGGCAGTCCTGCCTGGAATGGTGGGCAGGTCAGGTTAAGGCTTTGGGAGCTTGCTGGAGCCTCTGGAATGATAGACAAAATTGGGAGAGCAATTCCTTTTGGAGGCATAATTTTAATGCTCCAAAAACCATGCAAAGCCTTTTGAATCTTTTTAAGGCTTATTTGTCTCTGACCTATCTCATCTGGTCTTGTGCAGGGCTGAGAGAGGATATTGAAGTTTGAACTCAGAATTTTAGGGATAAGTCCTAATGGAGTTTGTAGTCAGCTTCCTCAGAGATGAGGAGCCTCAGCTTTTCTAAGATGAGTAGAGGTGTGAGGCTGCCAGTTTCCAATGACTGTTCCTAGGCAGGACATCCTTAGCCCCCTGGAGTCTGGGAAAAGACTCAGCAAAGGCAAATCCTGTTTGGAAGCTCAGTGTTTCAGCAGAGCTTTGTTCCTCACCTTGTTCTCTCCTGGCAGGCCCGGGTGAAGGATCTGGAAGACCAGTGTCGCAGTCAAACAGAGCAGTTCAGCCTCCTGTCACAGGAACTCCACCAATTCCGCCTTCAGACAGGAAAACTCGACCTTCTCACCTCCACTCTGGTGACTTCGGAGCTGCCCCTTGCTCTGTGCAGCTCCGCCCCGCAGCCCCGCTGGGAGAAGGGTAATTGCTGGAGGGGCCCGAGAGGGCTTTGACAAGTGGGTTGATAGTTATGTAAATGAAAAGGGCTGAAGGAGATAATGCAAGTGTTTAGTGTAATGTTGGCTTCTCTGTCCCTACTGTAAATACTTTTAGTTCCTTTTGTAAAGAGAAGTTGGCATTTCTGGGGCCAGGGAGAGCTCAGGTGTCCAGTCTGTTGGACGAGGCACGTTTGTAGAGACTTGGGCTGCTCCCTGGGATGCTCGTTGCTGGTCCTGTGTTTGGCTGTGGCTGTGACTAATGGACAGCTGATTTTATTGCAGAGTCAGCTGTTGCTGGGTTGCTCCCCCATCAGAGCACAAAGAAGGTTCACAATGAAGGGAGTGACGAGCTGGAGCTGTCGCAGCGGGGGCCAGACACCACCGTGGGCTCCCCAGCTGCTCCCACTAGTGTTCAGAAACAATCCAAGAAAGGGGGCTCTCAGGCCAGCTCTTCAACATCTGAATCCATGCAGAACAGCCCAAAATCCTGCCCAACTCCAGAGGTCAGTATGGGAGTCCCCTCTGCTGCCTGTGCTTTCCAGACAGAAGGGAATAAATGCATTGCTGAGAGCACCAGTAAAGCTGCATTCATTCCCCAGTAAGGTCACACACATTCACCAGTAAGGTTGCATTCACTCCTTTCTGGCTGCCTGAAGAAAATGGGATAAACAAGAGAAAAACTGTAGGGGAATACTGAAATGACCTTGGATCCATGTCTGTAATGCTCATTTGAATATATTGCTGTGTTCCATGAAGGAAACAACTGGTTAGACAGTGCCTGGGAGCTTGGAGAAGGAGTGGGATAGGATGTGTGAGATAGCTCTTGCTTCCTTGTGGCATCTCAGCTGCCACTAAAACACATAAAGGCTACAAATTGGAATTTTTAGCATGGGGAGAAACTGTGTCCAGACTATTCTTGGCCTTGAGCTGTGAATGAGGAACTCAAACTTCTTGTCTGGTGTTTTTAGTTACTAAGATATTACTTGGTGAAAGAAATCATGAGAAGATGCCAAGTTTGTGCTAAGAGGGATGGAGCTAACAGGCTTTGCATGTTTGTGTCACCAAGATCTCCTTGATGGTTGTTGCTTCTTCTCCCCAGGAGCCCTTTGGTGGTGGGGGGGGGTCACCTGAGCAGGGGCTGATGCTCTCTCCTACGCATCCCTTGAGGGCAGAGCAGTGCTGTGAGCAGGGCCAGGTGTGGTGCCTGAGGGGCACCTTCTGCTCTTTTGGGGCTTCCTGAGCACTAAAGGCCCTAAAGTGCTGAGGTGCCTGGGTCAGGATACCCACAACAAAGGGCTGCTTTGGTGCCAGGCAGAGCCTCCCTCTGTGTAAGAGCTCAGGGAAGTGCCATGTTCAGAGACAAAGTGAAGGTCACGCCTGGGAGGAGCAGGTATGGAGCTGTTTGCTGTTCTGTAGCAGGAAAAATGCCTACTTTTTAATTCAAGAGAAAGCTTGGAAGCCACCCTGCCTCCCTGGAGAGATCGATGCCTGCAGAGATCAGTGTGGGACCCTTGGAAAAGAGGCAGTGCCTGGAGTGCTTGGCTTCCACAGCACATGACTGTGGGAACATTCCAGGCTAAGCCCCTTTGTTTGGGTGTTGCAGGTGTTTGTTCTCCAAGGACATGGGGTAGGGCTGCATTAGGAGGAGTACAGTGCCTTGAAAAGATGCTCTGAACTCTTCCTGAGACTGACTCTGGCTCTTCATGTATTAGAACAAATACTTTGTGTTCTGGTGCCTGCAATGGGTCTTCATCAAAAATACATTTGCCCTGAGGTCTGCTTTAAAAAGGAGCTTGAATTGGTTCATTGGCACAAGTCCAGACAAACACAAGGGAGTGCATTGCCTCAAGAAGAAGGGTTGCATTACACAACCCATTGCCACTGGGTGTAAAATCCCAAAATTTCACCAGGATCAAAACAGCTGAGAGAAATGTCTCCAAGGTGCTTTGCCAGTAGGCACCAAATGGCTGGAGGGTGCAGCCTTCAGCTTAGGAAGTGCTGAAGGGGCTGCTGGCTAGAAAGGGAGAGGTTATATCAGGAATGGGGGGCTCCTGCCCTGACTTTCATTCAGCATGTGCTGTTAGCAGAGCCAGCTAAAACCAAAAGTTCCAATCAAAGCTCTGTCTGAAGTACACAGACATCCTACAGAAAATTTACAGGTGTTGGAGAGGACAGAAGCAGTTAAAGACCCCAGCATCCAACAGAGCTCCTTTGTTCAGGCTGACATTTGTGTTGCATACAGGCACAGCTACCATTTAGAGGTAGTAAGAAATCAACATACTGAATTATGGTTGTGTGGGGTGGCAGAGGTGTCCAGAGCCTGTAGTCCAGTCTCCTGCTCCAGTGGGACTGTCAGCAGCTCTAGCTCAGTGTGGCCATGGCTCTGCTGAGCTCAGGCTGCAGGTTCTTCAAGAATGGAGATCCTGCAGCTCTGGGAGCTGTTCCCAAGGCTGTATCACCCACCTGGGCAAGGAGTTTTTGCTGATGTTTGACTGGAAGCCCTGAAGCTCCAACATGGGGCTGTTGCCTCTTAGTACTACTTCCTCACCTAAGAAGTCATTCTTAGAGATGGTCCTTAGCCCAGGAGCCAGACTGACAGCAGCCACGAGTTCAGATGTGTTCACTGTGTACAAACACTCTGTTCCTTGGCTCAGATCCTTATCTTTAACGTTTTTAGGTGGACACTGCAAGTGAAATGGAAGAACTGGATGTTGACAGCATCTCCCTCATGCCAGAGCCAGGCAGCCAAGCCCCTGCAAAGCTCCAGGTGTTCTTAGCTCGATACAGGTACTGGGTGGTCATTGCTTGTGCTCTGTGAGGTTACACAGGTTATCCACAGTTCCCTACTTCACAATCTTCTCTAGGATTCACCACTGTTAGGAGTGGATAATAATAGATTAGACCTTTTATCTTATTTCTCCATGGGATTTTCACACTGGGAGAGCTGGGGGTGTCTAGCCTGAAGAAGAGAAGGCTCTGGGGAGACCTTAGAGGTCCTTCCACTGCATAAAGGGCTCCAGGAGAGCTGGAGTGGGACTTGGGACAAAGGCCTGGAGTGACAGGACAAGAAAATGGCTTCCTACTGCCAGAGGGCAGGGGTGGGTGAGATATTGGGCAGGAATTGTTCCCTGGGAGGGTGGGCAGGCCCTGGCACAGGGTGCCCAGAGCAGCTGGGGCTGCCCCTGGATCCCTGGCAGTGCCCAAGGCCAGGCTGGACACTGGGGCTGGAGCAGCCTGGGACAGTGGGAGGTGTCCCTGCCATGGCAGGGGGTGGAATGAGATGAGCTTTAGGGTCCCTTCCAACTCAAACCATTCCATGATTAAATGATTTGAGACCTGTTACTTCCTGCACAATCCAGCTCAACAAAAGCACATAAAGCTCAGTAGCTGTTCAGTGAACAGCACTGTGTGAAACTTTGAGTATTGTTCTCTGTTGAAAATTAGTTTGACCTGACATATTAATTGAATTGTCTATTTTTTCCAGAATAGTGCAAGAAGTTTTCTCCAAGAAATCTTATTCCAACAATTAAGACAATTTCAGCTTAGAATTCCTGAAATTTTTGGCCAAAATGGGTGTAATTTCTGGCTGTAATTTTTAAAGGACTTAAAAAAAGCACAGAATAAGCCCAGATGTTCCTGATAACTGTTGCCATTCGCTGAGCTACCATGGTCAAGCCAAGTTGCTACAGTTCAGTGTATTACTCACACTTCAGCTTTTCCATTGGGAATTGGGAGGAAGAGAATGGGGATGATTCTGTGCTTGTGAGGAGCACATCAGATGTGGTCTGTGTCTTCATGTCAGTGTTGGGTCCATAAGGTCTCAGTCAGATCACAGAGAGGCAAACATTGCTTTGGCATGATGAAATCCCTTTTAAGGGGTAAATTGGCAGTAGGTGTTTGTAAAGATAAAGGTTTTTCATGAGGTATTTTCCCATGAAATGAGACCCTCTGATTAGTTTGAGTATCCCTGGGTAGGCAGGTTAGAACTGCCTGGAGTCCAAGCCATATCACCAATGTATTTCTAATGTTCTTGCTGGTGAAATTTTTGGAGTGCTGTTTAAAATGTGGGGTTAGAGCAGGAGGAGACACCACAACCTCTTTGTGCAGCCTCTTCCAGTGCTTGCTCAACCTCAAAGAAGTTTTTCCTCAGGTTCAGGTGGAATTTCCTGTTTGTTTGTGCCCACTGCCCCTTGTCCTGTTGCTGGGCACCAGTGGAAAGCATTTGGCCCCCTCCTCTTGGCACCCACCCTGAATATACCTGTGCATTGATAAAATCCCCTTCCTGTTGACTTTTCTCCAGGCTGAATAGGCCCAGCTCCCTCAGCCTGTCCTCAGAGAGATGCTCCAGTCCCTTCAGCATTCTCATATCCCTGTTCCTTTGGATGTCACAGGACATCTGTTCTGCTCCTCAGAAAGTATCTGTTATTAAATATTTTTATATGTAAACTACAGTCTTGACCTTGGTCTGTGGAATTTGCTGCTTGCCAAAGTGTATGCATCCCCAGTGAATTGGAAGCTTATCAGCATCACAGCTGTAATGTGTTGCTGGGAAGGTTCCTATGCAAATTAAGTCTTCCAATTGTAAATATTTCAGCTACAATCCTTTTGATGGACCTAATGAAAATCCAGAGGCAGAGCTTCCACTGACTGCTGGAGAATATATTTATATCTACGGAGACATGGATGAAGATGGCTTCTTTGAAGGTGTGTTTTAGTAAAATGAGATGTGACTGAACTGCTGTGGAGAGCTGATCTCTCTCCAGAAAAAGAGAGAGAAATTCAGCAAATCTCAAAACCTCGAGGTAAAGGGTTTCTGCCCAAAGTTAGGTTGTTAGAAGGACGAGCGGATCCTGTTGGAAACAGCTTTATTTATGTTATGAATAAATTAAGTCTGAGCTGTGAAATCCTTGTCTAGTGATTTCAGTGGAAATTTTGCCTTTCTGCTTTCAGCAAGTTCCAGGTTTCATCCCCGATGGTTTCAACTCCCGTATGGTTCCTCCCTCACCATGGAGAGGAACACGTTCAGCCCCTTCTGCTGATGGGCTGTTTCCCTCTTTCCAGTGCCTGTAGTGAGGCAGGAACTGCAGCAGGTGATGGGCTCCATTGCCCCGGGCTCTTTGGCAGAGAGGGGTTGCAGTAATCAACCCAGACTATGGTTGTGACCCTCGCTGGTGTCACACAGTGTTTCTGTTCTGGCCCCTTTGCAAACATGATCCTGGTTGACTAAGAGGTGGATGGAATCGAAACCAAGATTTGTGGGCTGTAAATCTGTGCTTTGGTTTCTTTGTGGAGCCACTTGCTTAAGGGGTGATGGTTCCTGATTTCCTGAGGTGCTTTGCAAGAGCTGAGACAAATGCATGTATGTTGCACTGCTTGCTCTGTGACTGCTCTGCCTCATTTTTCTTTCTTTCTATTCCCAAGCTTATAATTTATTTGTTTGTTTATTGTTTAAAAAGGTTATTATTTACTAACCTTTTCTGCTTTCCCTGCTTTCAGTTGATTTGCTGTAGGTAGAGTTTGGAAGGGGGGAGGCAGTGCAGTCCCTGTGTGCTGCTCATCGTGGTTTGATGGGTCTGCACAGACCAAGTGCTGTGTATCTGTTGTCCCCACAAGTCTTTTTGGGACAGCTTTAGTACAGGAGTTAACTTAAGAAAGAAGGGAGCTAAAAGGAAGGCCAGAGCTAAATACAGAGCTGGGAAGATGGACTTTCTTGAGGAAGTACTGCAAACCCCAAATCTGTATGGCTGGGAGAAGATGTAAAATCATCCATCTGCGTAGTTCAGGAAGGCTAAAAAAGTTAGTGAAAGAGCTGTGATGAGGAAGAATGGGATAATGAAGAAGGAGAAAGCCTTTAGCTGATTACACAGCCCAACTCTTTACTTAGTTGGCTCTGAAATGTGTGAAGCAGTGAGTTTCCTCACTCTGTCCATTGGGACCTAACAAGGGAGGCCCTAGGAAATCAGGAAACATTGCCAGGAATAACCTCCCTGAGGTTTTTTCCACTCCTGACTGCAGAGCAGCTGTACCCTGGCATAGATGTTGTCCCGTAGTCCTCACAGCTGAGTCGGAAGGCTCAAGGGCAGGAGCAGTGGTAACAGGTGTCCTGTTTTTTGTTTAGGGGAGCTGATGGATGGCCGGCGAGGGCTGGTCCCCTCCAATTTTGTTGAGCGAGTTTCAGATGATGACCTCATGACGTTTCTGCCTCCGGAGCTGAATGATCTCACCCATAGCTCATACCAGGAGAAAAGTTTGGTCAGTGCAAGCACCAGCAGTGGAGATAAGAGTGAGTTCTCCATTGAAGAGAGTAGCATCAGTCCGTTGGCCAGCAGAGCAGAAGGAGACCAGGAGGAACCCATTAGTCACACAGCAGTGCCTTACCCAAGAAAACTGACTCTTATCAAGCAGCTTGCCAGAAGCATAGTTGTAGGCTGGGAACCACCTCTTTTGCTAGCTGGCTGCCCAGACATACAAAGCTACAACATCTATGTGGATGAAGAGCTACGTCAGAACGTGAAGAGTGGCCTTCAGACCAAAGCAGTGATAGAAAAGCTGGATTTACACAGCAGGGCTTACCGCGTGTCCGTGCAGACGGTGACGGAGCACGGCAGCTCTGACAAACTGCGCTGCACTTTCTTTGTGGGGCAGGATTTTGGCATGGCACCAACAATGCTGAAAGTCAGAAGTGTCACGGCCACGTCAGCAGAGGTCACGTGGCTTCCCTGCAACAGCAACTACAGCCATGGGGTGTATCTCAACGGGCAGGAGTGTGACGTGACCAAGCCGGGCGTGTACTGGTACACCTTCCGCAACCTGCAGCCCAGCACCCAGTATGTGGCCAAGCTGGAGGCCCGGCCTATGAAAACTCCTTGGGAAGAGCTGCCCAAGGGGCAGGAGCAGGACTCAGCCGTGATACACTTCACTACCCCTCTAGCAGGTACCACAGGCCTCTGCACATGGAGAGGCTGTGCTCAGCTGGCCCTTTGCTGGGAAGCCATGGGGTGAAAGGAAGCAAGATTGATTAGGTCCCCAAAGCCTGAGGTGCTGCACTGTTTTGTCTTAATGTTTTTCTTCCTTTATTTTAAAATTTGATTATCCCTTTTGCTTTCATTTGCTCTGGGAAGACATCCTCTGTGCTGGTTGGAGCAGCTGGTTTGGGCAGGGAGGAGATGGTTTGCTATGACTTTGCTCCAAGGGTTGCTGCATTGGCCTCAGCTACTTTTGCAAAGTTCTGTTTTCTGTGCATTAAAGCTTTCACAGAACAAGAGCACCTTATTTTCTCTGGTTCTGTCTGTCATTTCCCAGGACTGGCCTGGCTGTTGTCGTTCAGTTCTGCAGGGGCAAGTCTGGTTGGGAGTTTGCTCTTTGATTCTAACCAGGGTTGAGCTTTATGCTGTAGCCAGATGAGCAAGAGGAAATTGTGTTTGGTCTCTCACAGGCACACCTGATGCTCCTTTGGATGTCCAGGTAGAAGCTGGTCCCTCTCCAGGTATCCTGGTCATCAGCTGGTTACCTGTCACCATCGACGCTGAGGGATCTTCCAACGGGGTCCGGGTCACTGGGTATGCCGTGTACGCGGATGGACAGAAGGTACTGGCTGTGCAGGGGGCCGGGGCTGCTGCAGGGTAGCACGGATATCAGACCTTAAGACATGGAAAGCTGGATCCAGGAAGGTGTCCTGAGGAGGCAGTGGCAGTCCTTGGGCTGGAAAGGAGTGCCATCAGAGAAGGGACATGGCTTGGGCTGTGTGATGCACACTACAGAAAGACATCTGTCCGGATTTTGGAAGTGCTCCTGGGGCAGGACCCTCCAGCAGCAGAACAGCCTCCTCTGCTCAGCCCAGGCACTGGCCCGATCCTTTGGCAGACAGTGAGTCCCCAGGGTGTGGACAGAGCACAGGGACAAGTACACAGCCACCACCTGGGGCTTCCTCTCGGATGTGAGGAGTAAGGTGTAGTGATCCAGCATAAAGTTGGCATCCCCACAGCGTGGGCAGAAGGGTAGTGGGGGCAATCTGCCCCTCTGCCATGCGTAGCTCTGCAGAGCTCCCTCCAGCTCTGGGGCCCCGAAAATCAGAGGGATATGGAGCTGCTGGAGCGAGTCCAGAGGAGGCCATGGAGATGCATCAAGGGCTGGAGCCCCTCTGCTCTGGAACCAGGCTGGGAGAGCTGGGAGTGTTCACCTGGAGAAGAGAAGGCTGCAGGGAGAGCTCAGAGCCCCTTCCAGGGCCTAAAGGGGATACAGGAGAGCTGGAGAGGGACTGGGGACAAGGGATGGAGGGACAGGACACAGGGAATGGCTCCCACTGCCAGAGGGCAGGGCTGGATGGGATATGGGGAAGGAATTGTTCCTGGGAGGGTAATGAGGCCCAGGCACAGATTGTCCAGAGCAGATTTGGCTGCCCCAGCCCTGGCAGTGTCCAAGGCCAGGTTGGACAGGGCTTGGAGCAACCCGGGGTGCTCCAAGTGGAAGGTGTCCTGCCCATGGTGGAGGCTGGAATGAGATGGTTTTTAAGGTCCCTTCCAACCCAAACCCTTCCATGGTTTTAACATACAAACACCCCAGGGTTCAGTACTGTTACTGATACGGAACATCCAAGGACATTCTGTATTTAAAATGTCCTGTGGTCTTGTGCACACATGATGTTGTTTGAAGGAGCACAGTGTGAAACAGAATGATGCTGTGTTGGATAATTGCTCTTTTGTCGTGGAAATGTTTTTTCCTCTTCACAGGTGAAAAAAAGGAGGAGTCTGGGAAGGTAGTCAAAAGAGTGGCCTAAAAAAGGGAAAAGCTCTTTAAAGCTTAGGAAACAAGGAGGGTTAAAATCTGGGGTAGGAGTGAATATATTCATATTTTGTAGACTGTTCAGTTTCTCAGATTTCTCTTTAACTGTTCATTCTTCCCAGATACTGTGCAGAAGGGTGGGAATTCTGCACAGCTGCTCTCCAGAGCTTTGGGTTCTGTCTTAACTTTGGGTTGGGAATTGTTCTTCTCAGAAGGGCTGAGCTGTGCACAATAAATAATTCCTTCCTGTTCTTTTTCTTACAGGTGATAGAAGTTACTTCTCCAACAGCTGGGAGTGTCCTGGTGGACTTGTCCCAGCTTCAGATGTTCCAGGTGTGCCGTGAGGTTTCTGTGAGGACAATGTCTCAGTACGGGGAGTCCGTGGATTCAGTTCCAGCCCAGATTTCCTCGGTCCTGCTGCAATCCTCCCACTGCACTTCCCCTGTGTGCACCACTGTCCCCTCCAGGCTGCCCCGGGGGGGCCCCAGGGCCTCGCTGCCTGCCCGCAGCCCACAGCTCCGGCTCCGACAGAAAATTCCTGCTGAGAGCTCCGATGCCAAATTGACTGATCCCTCCTCCGGCCCCGTCGGCTCAGCGCGGCCTCTGACAGAGAGGGCCTCTTCCCCACCACGCCTCCCCTCACCTAGTGCTTCCTTGGTGCAGGCTCCAGGCACTTCCCCACAGGGGTCGGACACTGTGGGAGACAAGAAGTGCCTGAGTGTGCCTCCCCAGCAGGCTGGCATTGTGCTCCCAGGGCAGGGCACAGAGCCTGGGCCTTCCCAGGAGCCAGGAATGCAACAGCCGGGTGAAGGGACAGAGCTGCAGGTAAGTGCTTACATCTCCTGCCCAGTGCCAGGTGTGCAGGGAAGGGCAGTGGATCCTTTCTGGGGAGTGAGACAAGATGCCACTGAGCACCTTTCTGTGACACAGTGTTGCCTCTGGGCCATCATCCCAGGTGGCAAACTGTCAGGGAGTTCTGGTTGCTGTTGTGTGCCTGGAAGATGCAGCTCACCTCTTGATTCTGTTTGCTAGCAGATGAGGAACAGAGTGAGGTAAGGAAGAATTTGCAGAGTTAAAAGGGTGTTCCCATGTTAGTCTGGCATTGCTGTGCTCTCTGACTTGAAGGGACCTTCTGCAGTCTGGTGGGTTTGTACAAGACCGTGGTAGAGCACCTTAGTGGATGGCAGAGCGAGGCAGCTGTGGCTGCAGACCTGGCAAACTGTTCAGACACTGGCTATTTGGAGTTCCCAGTGGGTGAGTGGAATTCCCAGTGGAATTCCCAGTAGAGTGGGTGAGTGCTTTCAGAGTTCTTTTAGGACAGTGGTGAGGCTGTCTGAGAGCCATATAATGATGGTGAATGATTGCTCTGTGACCACGGGGAAGTGGGCCCTCCTGGTATGGGATGTATTACATCAGGGAAAAGGATCTGTTTCCCATTCTGACTTTTGACATCAGAACTCGTGGGAGTGCTTCAAACTGTTAAATTCAGCACAACTTTATTAATCATGGCACTGTGACCTTGTGAAGGCTCAGAGTTAGGCTGAGACTTCTGAGAGTTGCTGAAGCAGCAGCAGCATGGTGGGCCCAAGCCCAAAGGCCAGCTCAAAACCCAGAAGAACTGAGATGTTGAGACCAGAATTTCAGTGATCAGCGCCTGCTCATTTGCAGCTCACAGTACCTTGGGTCAACTGCTGGATTCATTTGCCCACATTTCATAGATCATGGAATGGTTGGGGTTTGAAGGCACATTAAAGATCATCTGGTGCTTGACAGGGACACCTTCCACTAGGCCAGGCTGCTCCAAGCCTCATCCAGCCTGCCCTTGAACACTTCCAGGGAGGAGGAGTGTTGTGGTGGATTTGTCCCAGCTTCAGATGTTTGTGGTGTGCCAGGAGGTTTCTGTGAGAATGGTCTCAGCCAGTGGATTCAGTTCCAGCCCAGATTTCCTTGTTTTTCTGTGAGCCTCTTACTGCACTTTGCCTGTTTCCAGCATTGTTGCCTCCAGACATTCAGATGTCTGGTGTAGATGGCTGCACTCGTGGTGGTTTCACTCCTCTCCTTTGTGGAGAGAAGTGAAACAAGTGCTCCCAGGATGCAAATCATCCTTCTCACTTGAGGTGTGTCTCTTCACTTGGCTGTCAGCAAAGGGAATCAGGGCAGGAAGTCTGAGTTGTGACTTTAGACATGAGATCAGGACCTGTCTGGCTTTTGTCTGAGCCCGGGGGACACTGAGAATCTTGACACTGCAATGTCTCAATGTCCCTGGGGTCTGATCCTTCAGTGTTTTCAAAGTGTGCCTGGTGCATAAGGACAAGGCTGTGCTCCATTGCAAAATGCAGGGAGGCTCCCTTGGTTAGAGTAGGAGAAAGAAGTGGTTGATGAAGGCCCACCTGCCTTACCCTTCCTGTTTTTGGAGCTCCATTCCTCCATCTCCCAGAGGTTTGCTTGGACTGGTTGGACTACAGATGAAGACTTTCTTTAATTCTCACTAGGTGACCTAATCAGGAGCTTGCTGTACTCTCTGTGTATATTATTCTTCATTCATTCCCCTTTTATTCACATCCCAGGAAGCCCTGGAGTAGTGTCCTCATCTCCAGCTCAACCCAGCGTGCTGGGTGATGTCTAGGCCATTCCTGTGGCAGGTGGCAGTGGGAAATGACCTTGTTGTATAGCTTGGGCTCTTCTTGCAGCTCTCAAAACTTGTCAGTACCCTTGTGGGCCTTTGCTGAGCTGCAGCACTGGGGGCACCGTGTGTCTCCAGGGACCTGAGGACAGGGAGGGATTTGTTCCAGGGCTGGCCAACATTCCCAGCTGCAAGTTGCCTGCCAAAATATTCATATGCCTACAGCATCAGAGGGTCAAAGAGTTTGGGATGGTAAGACTCCATTTTGGTGTGTAAGTAGTCTGAGACACCTCCCCTTGGTTTCACTGTTGGTTTGTTTCCCAGATGGAGAAGCCAAGACCCAAAGCAGCGGAGCTGGGAAGCCCGAGCGACAGCGGGGTGAAGCTCCAACCAGAAACCTGCCACGTGTGCTCTGTGGAGGAGGCACCCCAAGGCCCCAGTGCTGACACAGAGAGAGAGGCAGAGAAGAACCTGAGCCCAGAGCCTCCGTCCTCCCCCAGCCAGGCTGGGAGGGCACAGGACACCTTCCAAGATGGAAACACAAGCGGGAGCAGCTGCCAGGACTTCCTGAGGTTATCTCCCGGCAAGGAGGTGATGAAAGAAATGTCCAGAGTGAAAAGAGAGGTTTGTTTAACCTTGGTTGAATGTGTGGTCACATCCCCGTGGAGGGATGTGAACTGTTCTTGACCTCCTGAGTTTTCCAGCCTTAGACAGTGCTGTTCTGCAGGCTGTGAAGTGAGGCTGACAGTTGTCTGTGTCCACACAGGCCAGTCCCTCCCTTGGGTGCTGCTCACTTCCTTTCCTGCCACACCTGAGCTGTGTATGTGCTCAGAGAAAGAAAAAAAATGCTCCTTTGTTGCTGAAATAGAGTCTGGGAAAACTGAGAAAATGTGTTTTGCTTTTCAACAGCAAGAAGAAAACCTGTCGGAAATGGGCCGCCGGCAGTTGACCCTTTTCACTGAGCACAACCGGAGTTCTGACCTTTCGGATATTTTGGAAGAGGAGGAAGAAGATGAGCTGTCTTCAGAAGCTCTGGAAGAGAAGAAATGGGACCAGAGAGAGCCATGTTCCCAGGAGAATGGGGAAAAGGTAACTTGTCCTGAGTGCTGCTTGTGGGGAGCGCCGGTGCAGCCATCCCATGCCATCAGCTCACAGGAGGAGGGGCTGGGCTGAGCTTTCCCGAGGTGCTGCTGCTCTGCTTTTACTCCCAGTGTTGGCTCAAGGTAGTAAAAACACAAGTTCTTTGGGAGAGGGAATGGTGTTTGTTTGTAATGAATGGAGCCAGGGTTTAATTAGTTGGAAAAACACACAGTGTGATGTGATGTTTGAAATCCAGGATTAAAATCAATGGTATTGATTGAGTTCTTAACACAGATAGTAACCAGGGAACAGTCAACGCTCTCAGGCCCAGGGTGGGATTGTTGGGGTGTCCTGTGCAGGGGCAGGAGTTGGCCTCAATCCTTGTGGGTCCCTTCCAGCTCAGGATAGTCCCTGATTCTGTGATTATTTGGCTTAGGCATTGATACTTTCTGTTGCCAGGGATGGCATGTAGGAGCAGAGCTGTGGCTTTGTAGTTCAAATGCTGCCAGGGATGAAATCTTGCCTGAGCTGAGCTGTAAGTGACCAGCTTAATTCATGCTCAAAGAGTTAAATCCAGTCTGAATGCACCTGTGGGAATATGGTTCCATCTGCATGGCCTGGAGCTGATGTGTAACCATACAGATCACAGCAGCTGGGATGAATGTCCATGAGGGACAGCACTGAGGGTGAGACACTGGAGAATGAAAAAGCTTTGCAGGAAATGTGATATGCCTGGATGGCAAGAAAGCACCCTCTCTTTAGTTTTTCATGTGACTGAAGAACATCAGTAGTTGATGGTGTCCTGTGTGGCTGGTCTGCAGGGATGGGGCTGGTGAGCACTGAATGGTAGCAGACAATGTAGTGACTCTGGAGTAAATTTCCTTTTCTCCTTCTGAAAGGTCTTCTGCTTCCCAGGTGAGGGATTGGACCTGCAGAGCAGCACGACAGGAGCCCCAGGAGAGCCTGGTGGCTGGAGGGGCTGGGGCTGCCTCTGAAGGTTCTGGAAGGGCTTCCAGTTGTTGGGATTGGACTGGGAAAAAATGGAAGAAAAACAAGCTTCCAGGAAAGAGAAAGAAGGAAATAAGAGGAATCAAGAACACTATTCTCTTTTTTTTTTTTTTCTGGGCGTTTTATTTGCCGTAATGTTTTTATTTGGTTGGGTTTTTTTCTGAAAAGAAACACCAAAACCCTGCTCATGTCCTGTTGAGCTGAACAAACTGGTGCTTCTTGACTGGATGAAGCGATTGTTTTCTGTGCTGGCAGTGACAGAGTGAGGGGGACAAGATGCTGAATTGGGAGAGGACATGAGGGGCAGGAAGCCTTAGGGCACAGAGGTCCCATTACTGCCTTATGGATTGAAGGGGATGTGACTGGAAAAGGGCTGTTTTCTAGGATTCTGCATATTTAACTAAATTTTCTGTTACCTCAAGACTCCTCAGCCAACTCTTTCAGGATCCAGAGGATGAAAACATGGAGGGGTGCTGCTTTTAAAATGTTTATCCTCAAATAAGTTGATTAATCGCTGAAACCATTTGTGTTAAAACTCAAAAGCAGAAGCCACAACTTTGCAAACAGCTAAAAGAAGTCTTACTGAACTTATTTTACAGTTGTATTTATGAATTCTCCATATTCCTAATTGGTGCTAACAAGGCAGGAGCCTTGAGCATGTGTTCTGTAAGGAGAGTTTGAGAAAACTGAGGGGTTTTTGGCTTAGAGGAGTTGAGTGGGAGATTTTGTAACTGCCTATAAATATTTGTGTGATGGTTGAAAGGATGAGAGCCAAAGTCTTCTTGTTTCTGGGAGATGATACATTAAAAGAGGCAGAAATCATGAGCTGCTGTTTGGGATGTTCATGTTGGAGATGAGTTCAAACCTCTTTCCCAGGAGGGCAGTGCAGCCTTGGGACTGGTCCCCAGAGGGTTCAGGATCTCCATTCTTTGGTGTTTTCAAACCTTATCTAAGCAAAGACACGGATTTATTGTTGGTGACAGTCCTGCTGCAATTAGGAGACTGAACTGGAGACCTCTGGAGGCCCCTTCAACCAATCCTAAATGTAATTCAAGACCAGCTTCTGCTTGGAAAAAGTTAGAGAGGTTGGAACTATCAGTAGACAGCTTGCAACTGCCTTTGTTTCTCCCCCACTGTGGTTCAGTTTTTAATTATCTCTGAACAGACCTGCTCATGGCTGTAGTTTAAAACATCAGTAGCTACACATGCTTTGTAAGCTATTTGTAAGTGCCTTTAAAACACCTTAATGATATAACTTGCCAGGGAAGTTGAACAAGAGACCTCCAGAGGTATCTTCCTACCAAGATGACACTATGCACCTGGGATTTTACCTTTTATGTTACTGCTAATGTAATAAGAAATAAACCCATGAATTCTACAGTTGGTCCACAACAAATTTTAAAATTCAGCAGTGTTGTCCCCAGAATTTTCTATAACCTGGTAGGCTCTCACCCATCTGCAAGGGAAACTCATGCCTGTGTGGCCCTTTGAGGTATAGGGTTTTCCTTTGTTTTTGTGGGGACTCTGCTTCTGGATTTGCAGACAGGAACCTGCAGTAGGGCTACGCTTTGCTAGGAGATGGGAAGGGCCCAGGCAGCAACATCTCCAAGGGGCATCCTGCAGCACAGGGCCATTCCCTGTGCTCCAGGGAGAGGACAGAGCTGAGGGGGGCCCGTGGCTCCGTGGGTGAGCACAGGCTGAGGCTCAGCCCTGTGGACAGAAGAGCCCGCCCAGCCCTGCCGCGGAGGGACAGGGCCCCTCCTGCCCTCGTGGCGCCCCGAGAGGACGGGGGTGCTGCAGCAGCTGTGTGTGCAGGAGAGGCTGGGAGGGAGCTCTTCATGCATTTGCCTTCCTCGCTTCCCGCCGCATTGCTGGTTCATCCGATTGCTTTTGCCAGAAGATCCATCGCTTCCTCTGCCCCCTCCCCTTGCTTTGCTGCAGCCACAGCTCCATCCTGCTCTGCTGGGAGGGAATCAGGGTCACTTTGCCTTTTGTTTTAATGTTTATTTCCTCTCTTTTTTCCTTTGCTTGTCCTGGCTGTGGCTTTTCTCGGGGTCTGGGTACAGATGGATCTTTGTGATACTGACAGCGATGAGGAGATTCTGGAGAGGATCCTGGAGCTCCCGCTGCAGAAGAACCACAGCAAGAAGTTGTTCAGCATCCCTGAAGTGACTGAGGATGAGGATGAAGACGAGGATGAGAAGGGTGTTACAGAAGGAAAGACAGAACCTCAAGACTCCTTGGAAACACAAACCTACCATTCAGGAAGAACAGAGAAACCACCCAACAGCAAGGAGCCATTTCTAAAGGAAGATGGGAAAAACACCTCCATGGATGTCTCTGCTCAAACTCTGCAGGGGGAGCACGGTGCTAAGGAGAGCAGAGCGGATGCTGACCATGCAAATCCTGCCTTTGGCCAGCTGTCTTGCAGTCAAAAGAAGGCACACTGGAACTGGGGCTATCAGGAGAATGATCCAAAGTCTGGGAGTGGGACAGGTCCCTCTTGGAGCAAGAAGAAGGGAAATAATTATCGAGAGAAGATCTGGAGTCGGCCTGAGATAAGTAGGAAGAGACAGAGTGATCTAACAGAGCACTGCAGTCGTCTGCTGGGCAACTGCAGCCAGATGGGGAGTGGGTTATACAGAGCTCCCAGTCTCAGGGAGGAGCTGAATGTTGTCAGCAGTGCCGGTGGGAAGGAGGGGTTGGATTTGTACAGCCGGGCCAGACACGGCACCTCACGGAAAAAAGCCCCGAGAGCAGTGGGATCAGGGGGGGCAGAACCAGCTGTGATGGCAACACACTGCCCCAGCCCCAGGAGCCTGGAAATAGACGTGGAATATGACTCCGAAGATGATCAGGATTCAACCTGTGCATCCTCCCCAGAGAGCAGGCTGTGGCCAGAGAGGTCCCAGAGCTGCCAGGGGGACTGGAGCGATTGCTCCAGTCGGTCCGAGGTTGCCCACCTTGGTGGCAGAAGGGACCTGACCAGGCCGGAGGTGATGGAAGAGCAGGGTCTGGAGTGGGCTGGGTCTCCAAGCCGGCACCTACGATTCCTCTGCCAGGAGAAGGAAGCCCCGAGGTGTGAGAGCAGTTCTGAGGAGCAGGGCTGGGACCTGGACTGTAAGTCACCTGGCTGGAGAAGGAGGCTCGAACATTCTTCGAAGGGGATACGTAGCACCTCCTTGCACAAAAGGGTTGGGTGACTTTTCCTATTCTGGCTTTGAAGCAGCTTGCAGTGGTGCTGGCTTCCCTCTGCTTCCCTGGCCTGCCTGTATCTTGCTTTGTTCAGTGTTGTCCAGAGAAAGGACCCTCCTCTAGGATTGTCTGGAAGAATATCTAAGAGATTCTGTAGTTCTGTGCTGCTCCATGGCTTTTCTTGTAGTAGCTGCTTCTGCTTTTCCTGCTCCCTGACCAAGTGTCACCGATGCAGTATTCCTTTTCACACTGGGTCTTCCTCCCCAGGGCAGGAGGCTGTGGGACCCAAACAAAATTCCCTGGTGCAATAGGCTGATTGGTGAAAGCTTTGTGTAGGTGCTGACTGTAATGTCGTTGCCTCCCCTCGAAATGCCCTTTCCTTCATCTTCATCCTCACCAAGGGGATCGTCACTGGTGCCTGGCAGGGTGCCTGCCTGTCCTCAGTTTTGTTTTCCAACTCCCTTGGTCTTTCCAGCTCTAGAGTGTCCCTGAAGAGGAATGTTGCATTTGGATGCACTGCTCTTTGTGGAGTGCGTTTGGGCTGGGCACTGTTCAGGGATTGGAAGGCAGAGGCTGCTGCTGATTCTCTGGTGGTTCCAATTGCAGGCATCCAGTCAGAAAGATCCCAGGGGCCCGGAGCCGCCCGGCACAGCCGCCTGGCAGGCTCCTAGCAGGAGGCGCAGCAAGAGCATAAGAAGAAGCCAAATGCAGAAACCTTTGCTCTCTAGTCCAGGTGAGCAGGAACGGGGAGAGAGGTGGGCAGCAGGAGAGATGGAAGCTCCTGGAAATGCTGGGGAGGGGCTGGCAGGCAGTGCCTGGGCCGTGCAGGGCTGACGTTCTCTCTGCGGTGTCACCTCTGTGCACAGGCCCTCCAAGGAGCGCCGCTCCCGAGAGCTGTGGCAGAGATGATGGCATCCGGATCTTTGTGGCTCTCTTCGACTACGATCCTGTCTCCATGTCTCCTAACCCTGATGCAGCAGAAGAGGAGCTCCCATTTAAGGAGGGGCAAATCCTGAAAGTAAGAACTTAGTGAACATCTACTCTATGGATCTGTCTGGTGTGCCAGGGGAGCATAAACCTTGGGAGGTCTGCAGCTTCCTCACGGGGGAAGTAGAGGGGCAGATGCTGATATCTTCTCTCTGGTGACCTTATGGAATGGCTGGAGCTGTGTCAGGGAGGGTTAGTAGTATCAGGGAAAGGTTCTTCCCCCAGAGGGGGCTGGGCACTTCCCAGGCTCCCCAGGGAATGGGCACAGCCCCAAGGCTGCCAGAGCTCCAGGAGCCTTTGGACACTGCTCCCAGGGATGCCCAGGGTGGGGTTGTTTGGGTGTCTGTGCAGGGCCAGGGGCTGGACTGGATGATCCCTGTGGGTCCCTTCCAACTCAGGATATTCTGTGATTCTTTCTCAGTGCAGCTCAGTCCCTGCAGCATAAACAATCTATTTCCCTTTGCAGGTTTGTGGAGACAAGGATGCAGATGGTTTTTACAGGGGGGAATGTGCTGGAAGGGAGGGATACATTCCATGCAACATGGTGTCAGAAGTCCCTGTGGAGAGTAGTGAGCTCAAGCAGCAGCTCATAAAGCAGGGGTTCCTGCCTGCAGACACGGAGAGCCCAGGTACTCTGTGTGTGTGTGTGTGTGTGTGTGTGTGTGTGTGTGTGTCCTGCTCCTCTGGCTCTTTGCTGGAATGCTGGAAGCTCAGTCCTGTGTTGTGTGTGGCCAGTGCAGCCACCAGACCCATCTGGAGGGCTGTCCCTGGATCTGCAGTCTGGTTTAGTGGCTGCTCCACAGCAGGGGGATCTGGCTGGGTGTGGGTGTTACAAGCTCTCAGTTCATCCCTGACTCCACTGCAGCATTTGCAACTGCTCCTGGGCTTGAGATGTGTGAATTCAGCACAAAGTGAGGCTGAGCCTTGCTGGGGACAGGGAAACAGAAGCTGAAGTATGTGAACAAGAGTTTTCACTCTGTTCTCTCCTTTGTTTTGAAAGCCTGTGACTAAACTCTTGGGATGACCCTGCTCTTGGGTGAGAGAATCTGTGACTTGGGAATGGAGATGGGGAAGGGGGAGGAAAGGTGTAAGACAGCAAGGTGGGCAGACAGGAGTGGTCTGAGCACTGGTGGTCAGGTTCCTCCTTACTTACTCCCTGAAGTATGTGGTCAGTGCTTTGTGCACTGCAGAGGATTTCCTGTTCCTTCCCACTCACATACTCAGAGAGGGAGCAGCCCTGGGATGTGCAGCCAGCACAGCTCAGGCTGAGTCAGGCTCAGTGGCTGTGAGCTGCCTCTGCTGTGAGTACTGGTGTCCCAGTGCCTGTCCCTCGTGCCTCCCACCTCTCATCCTGCACTCCTCTGTGCACCCTCTACTACCAGTGCCAATTGCTGGATCTGCTCCACTTGTTAACACACCAGGATGTTCCTGGTTTGACTGGTCCCTGTTTCCCTGCCAGTTCAGCAATGAAAAACAGCACAAGTGTTGGTCATGGCAAAGGTAAGCCCTGACATTGCCTGAGCTGGGAAAAAGACCCAAATCACCCTAAAAATAAAACTCAAGAAAAAAAAGGAGCAACCCAATTTGTTCCTATTTCCGTGGAGGTAGACCCAGTGTCCAGCTGTAATAGACCTTTAAGGTCCCTTCTCACCCAAACCATCCTATGATTCTGAGGGACTGACAGTGCCCAGCTCCTAAATGTTGGTTCCTGGAAAGTTGATCTTGAGGAGCACAGGGAGTGAAGGAGCCTGATGCTTTCACTGTGTGATTTCTTGAATATGTTTGTCCTTTGACCTCTCCTGTGTCTGAGGAGAGAAGATTTGAGTAAGGTGTTTTTCACATCCATACTCTTTCTCCTCCTGTGTGTATGCCAGAGATGGCCTGTAGTGGCCTGTGTCCCTCAGTGGATACAGAAGGCTCTCTCTGCCCTGCCCCACTGCATAGTCTTGGAAGAGTAAAGGATTTTAATAGCTCTGAGACTTCATTAAACATGATGGGTTTGAAAGTTTTGTGGTGGTAGGCAATAAGATGTCTGTGCAGGGAGGGATTATAGGTTTGGCACTGGTGGGGACACGCCTCAGATCCTTGGGGCAGTTCTGGGCCACTCTTGGCAAGGACACTGAGGGGCTGGAGCATGTCCAGGGAAGGGAACAGAGAGCCCCAGGAGCAGCTGAGGGAGCTGGAAAGGGGCTCAGCCTGGAGAAAAGGAGGCTCAGGGGGCACTTTCTGACTCTGCACAACTCCCTGACAGGAGGGGGCAGTGGGTGCAGGTTGGACCTTTTAAAGGTCTTTTTCCAACCACAGTGATTCTTTGATTCCTTGGCAGTTGGGCTGGCTGTACCTCTGCTGTTTTCCTGCTGCCATAAACCCCTATCACAGCCTTGCAAGTAAGGAAATGCCTTGGAGGGGTTGTTCTGGGCACTCTGCAGGTTCATGTGGGATTTCATCCAGGCCTGACCCTGCTCAGTGCAGAAGCTATAGCTAGAGACCTGGGTTTTTTCAGATGTTAATGGTACAAGGTTTTATTTTGACCTTATGGTGCTGCTTCTGAAAGCTAAGGAGCAGCAAAGTCTGTCTGCTGTGAGCTGTGGAGTGGCTAAAAGGCACAAGTACAGTGTGGATTTCTCTGTGTATTTGGGATGTGGATCATTCCTCATCTGAGTCCACATACGAGGCCCAGAGGGCCTTGCCTACAGAAATCCTGTTGTCAGCCTCCCAGGGGAGGCACGTCATCTCCTCTGTCCCTTGTTCACTATTCAAGATGCTTCTCACTTTCCATTCACTGTCTGTTTCTCTTGTCTATTTATTTGCTTTTTTGGTGTTTTTATTAAGGAAATGGCACATTTTCTCCACCTCCACGCCGCCAAACCGTCCCTCCTCCAAAACCCAGACGCTCCAAGAAAGGTCTGTGTCACCCACTGCTCTGTCTTTGGTTTTTGCTATAGGATTACAGACTGCATTGAATTTTTACTACTTGCTTTCAGGACCCTCAGATGTTTGTACGACTGCTAGGAAGTGGAAAGAGAGCCCATCCCTGTGCTGGTGTTAAGTTTTTAACAACAGTGATGTCTTTTATAGTTTGGAGCTTGGCCTCTGCTTCTTGTTATGTTCCTGAGTCCTGGTTACTGGTGTAGACTTTGAGTTGCATGAACAGTTTGCTTCTGTTGTTTGCTGTCCTGGTGTTCTTTTTCCTGTTTATCAGCTGTTTCATGTGGTCAGTGCTGGAGATGAGCTCTTACTGATGAGGCATTTTGTTCCCCCAGCAGGGCTGGACAAACAGGAGTACCAGTCTCAGCCAGGTGAGAAGTGCTTTTACTGGGCAGTAGGTAATGCATGATGGAATTACAGATGTGTGTTGTGGTCAAGGGCCAATGTGACACCCTGTGGTGCTGCTTCAAAGCACTGTAACAAAAGGTTTTAGTGCTTTGGTTGAGCAGGGGGTGCTTGCAGGGGTGCACACCCGTTGTTGCTCTGTGGGAGGAGCAGGGCAGTCTCTCACTCTGGTCCCTACAATCCCAGGGGCACTGAGAGGCTGCTGCCTCTGCTGAGCTGCATCATCTGTTGATACCCAGAGAGGCCAAGTCTGCAAACCCTTTGCCAGCCCATCTGGTGGAGACCAAAAGCAGGGTTTAAATCCACAAATGTGTGTTTTCTGTAGCACCAGGCTTGGCTTTTGTAGGCTCGGGGCAGGTCTGTGGGTAATGGGTCTGAGCAGGCAGGAGACTGTGGATGGCAAGGCCTGCACTTCCTCTGTGCTGGTCCCTGGCCCTTGGAGGATAAATTTTGTAGCTTAATAGCAGAACATTGTGTAGGGGGAGGAGAAATGTCCTTTCAAGACATGAAAGGACATTTACATTTCCTGTAAAGAGACAGCTGTCCTCTGTGTATGTGTATATGTCTATGTTGTGTGTATGTAAATGGGAAACATAAAAGAAAACATTCCTGTACATATAAACAGCATGGGGATGGGGGGATGTCCCCACTTCTGTGCTTATGAGGTGATGAAGAAGACTGGAAAACTGCTTTACCAAATGCCTCTAAAGTCTCTCTCCAGTCAGTTTCCCCCAAGTATTCTTTTTGCTCAGACCACTACAAGAATGGCGAAGGAGTTGCTGTGATTTGGGATTTTGTCCTAGTATTTCCATCTAAGAATATTTTATTTTTCTCCTGCAGGGCAGAAACATAAAGACATTGAAGCAGAGCTGCTGCCTTCTCGCAGGATGGTGGCTGCCTTTGACTACAACCCAAAGGAGAGCTCTCCAAACACAGATGTGGAGGTAACCACCAGCTGCTCCCCCCTCCTCAGAGGTTTCTTCTTCCTATCTCTTTTTTCCTTCTCTCCCGAGACCCTCAGCACTTTGGTCCAACCAGAGTCTCAGTGAAACTGTGTGAGTATTCATTGCATCCTTTAGTGATCAGACAGGACTGAGCAGATCTGGGGCAGGGGGAAGCAGCTCCTACTGGTGGCAACTGATCCAGGAAACACTCTGGGAAAAGGAAAAACCTGCTCAAGGGTTTGAAAGCACTTCTGATGCTTAATTTGAGCATGACTTTTGTGTCAAGTATCTTTGTAGGTCTTTGTTCAAGCAAAAAGATTTAGCTCCAGTTTAATGTATGAGTTTGCAAAGTTCTTGTTTTCAAGCAGTTCCTGTATATAGAATCACAGAATCATGGAATGGGATGGGTTGGAAATCTTAAAGCCCATCTCATCCCACCCCCTGCCATGAGCAGGTTCACCTTCCACTAGACTGGGTTGCTCCTTCTGACCTGGCCTTGGACACTTCCAGGGATGGGAAGGGATATAATCTAAACAGGGCAGGAAACAATCCAAGCAGTAATTTTGTGGATAAGTCTGTTCCAGGTAGAAAGGTGGCAATGCAGAATCCTTTCTGCAAAAAGAGATGAGCACATGCTCTGTTCTCTGTTCCTCCCAGCTGCGTTAGCACCCTAAGCAAACATAAACAGGGTTTGGATTCACATCCTTTCCCTTCATCCCCAAAAGAGTGGCTGGCCAACAGAGGGCACAGTTCAGGGAATGCTTCCTCCCAAGCTGGAGACACAGCTGAGGACAGAGTGTTTTGGGGATGGTGGAATATCTTGGGAGAGGCACAGTGTGAGCATGTGTCCAGCCACGGAACACTCTGAGCCCTTGTCACCAAGGAGATGCCTGTGCTTTTTGCAGTGATTTGCTCTTGTAGAATTTTTTTGGTCAGGAGCTCAAATTAGTGAAACAAGCTGTGGGAGATGCTCCACAGGAGCAACCTGCAGCCTCAAGAGATTAAATTGAGGACTAGGGATATAATAGGGTAAATATATTGGAAGTAGGTCCCTTCCAGCTGACACTTATGAAGTGCCAGAGTGTCTTGAGTGGGACTCAGCCTGTTTGGAGCCTCCACTGGGCAGCTTTTTCCATTAAAAGAGACTGGTGATACCTTTGTCTGTAGCCTTGTGCACCATGGAGCATGTGCTGGGGTGTCTGACAGGACAGAGGGTGTGACTGCAAAGGGTCACTGTGTGCTGTGCTCCTGTTCTGTGTCCAGGTTAAACCTCTGCATTCCTGCCAGTGACTCATCCCTGAGTGCTGCATACAGAACAGGCTCATCCAAGGGAGCAGGATTTGTAATTATATTTAAAGAAATTGAAGGTATTTCTGGTGCTTGCTGAGCTTGTCCTGAGTGCATCTTTCCAGAGCAGGTCGTAGGTACTATTTTGAAACCTTATTAAAATTGGTTTTAAAATGTGCTTTGCTCTTGTCTTAATTTATGAAATGCTTTCCTAGCAGTGAATTCCAGAGTTAGCCACTTCAGTTTCCCTCCTGCATCCTGGTCCTGCAAGACTAAGCACAGTGGGCTCCCTCCCTTGGAGTGAGATTGGGCCAGAAGCCAAGGGGAGCCTGTGTTCCTGGTGACAAGTTCCAGGCAGTGCTTTTCCTGTGACCTCTGTTCTCTGGCTCCTTGCAGGCTGAGCTGACCTTCAGTGCTGGGGACATTATCACTGTCTTTGGGTCCATGGATGATGATGGATTCTACTATGTAAGTGCAGGGCTTGGGAAGGTCCTGGGGTTACACTGGAAATGGTTGGAGTTCATGAAGTGGCAGTGAAGCAGAAATCAGGGAACAAAGTATCCTGCTTTTGGGAAAAACATAAACCCCTCTCTACCTAGTGCAGGGCAGCCTGTTTCTGGCACTCATTTCTCCTGCTGTTGATCCAATATTACAGAACCTTGGAGTGGTTTGGGGGAGGGACCCTAAAGCTCATCCTGCCATGGCAGGGACACCTTCCACTGTCCCAGGCTGCTCCAAGCCCTGTCCAAGCTGACCTTGGATGCTTCCAGGGATCCAGGGGCAGCCACAGCTGCTCTGGGCAGCCTGTGCCAGGGCCTCAGCATGCTCACAGCCAGGAATTCCTTCCCAATATCCCACCCATCCCTGCCCTCTGGCAGTGGGAAGCCATTGTCCCTTGTCCTTTCTCTCTGTCCCCTGTGCAAAGTCCCTCTCCAGCTCTCCTGGAGCCCCTTTAGGCCCTGGAAGGGGCTCTGAGGTCTCCCTTGGAACCTTTTCTCCTCCAGGTGAACCCTGAGGTATCCCAGCCTGGTTCCAGGGCAGAGCAGCTGCAGCCCTGGGGGCATCTCCGTGGCCTTCAAATGTCCCAGTGGTTCTGAGTTTGTTTTTTGGCATCAGTAGCCTGCAGGTTTCCCAATGCCTTTTTCCCAGTGCATTTTTCCATGCACACACCAGCTGAACCAGCACCTGCAGAGCTAACGTTTCACCAGGCACTTGGACACTTGGGCCAGAGGCTGGGATGGTGATCCAAGTAAGCAGACACATTCCTGGGGCTCTGCCTGCCCTCCAGCTGTGTGCCAAACTTGAGCTTTGGCCCTTGGATCTTCCCCCTTTTTCTGCATGGGAAACAGTGTGCCTTCACACATCCGACTTGAGGTGGAGCTCCAGGTGAAGTCTGAGGGCATCACTGGGAATGTTTTGTTTGATCCTTTTACAGTGTTGGACAAGCAGCTTTGCTGGGGTGGGTTTTGTCTCACCCAGGTGCCTCCTGTTGAACTGGATACAGATTTGGAGGAGTGCAGCTCTGGGCCTCTGGGATCATGGATGCAGTGCCTACAGGACATTGCACCAGTACTGCCTTATTTAAAGACATCAGTGAATGCCAAGGCAAAGCAAAGGCCTCGAGGGCACCTGTGGCACAGTCATATTCCAGAATGGTAGTGGAGATTCTGAGTTTGTAGAAATCACCTTTGGCACAACTTGCTGTCATGTCTTCTTCCTTTACTCTCTTCTGTATTTCTGTGCTCTGAATTGTTCCACAACTAAGCAAGGATGTGAGTTGTGGAATTTTCTGAGGATCCTCCCTATGTGGGTGTGTTCTGGACTTGTCTCAGCCCACAGCTCAGCCTTCTCTGCAGGGCACTGCACCTCGAGTTGTTACTTAAGTCTCCAGGAAAGCTGATGTGAGAATTGAATGTTCATCTTGCAGGGAGAGCTGAACCAACAGAGAGGGCTTGTCCCATCCAACTTCCTGGAAGCTGTCCCTTTGGATGGAGACACGGCCAAGGAGCTCCACTCAAAAGATAAAGAAGCTTCTCTGCTGAGTGCTGAGAGCCAGGTGAGATGTGTGACTGCATGGCACTGCCATGCAGGCTGGGATGTGTCTGGAGCCTGGGCATTGCATGGCATGCAGCACCCATGGGATCACTGAACTTACTGCATGCAGCCTGCTCATCCCAAGGGAGTGCTGGGAGGTCTTCCCAAAGACTTACATGTAGTGCAGAAAGTGGCACAAAACCACACCTGCTGGGGCCTCAGTGTGGTCAGGTGGGCAAGGAACATTCATATCCCACCAGCAAATTGTTTACATCCACTGAAAGGTCAGTGGGGAAATCCTGCTGGAAGGAAAGTTCATACAGCTCCCCAGGCACGTGAAATTCCTTAAATATTATTATATCCATGCCAAAGAGTTCTGGAATTAGCAACACCCAAACACCAATGTTCTTCCATCCACCCCAAGTTAGATGTATCCTAATCCAGGCTGAGGTGCTTCTGGATGGATTCAAAACACACTGAGGAGTTTCCCAAACAGCTCTGGGGGATGGATCCTATGGTTTCAAAAGCATCCCCCAGAGTCCAGGAGTTCAAAGATGAAATTAACCCCTGGCACTGTGTTGCTGAGACTCTTGGAATAAAGGCTTAAGTGGGAGATTGGGGTCATGTCAGGGGCTGAGGCTAGAAGTGTAGCAGCTCCTTTGTCATTCCTGGACCCCCTGTGCTGTCCCACTGTGGAGTGGGAGGCAGGAGGGACCCAGCTTGGTCTCAGCTCACACAGGCTCAACCTTCAGTCCTTCTTGGGAGGTTGTTGGCACTGTCATGGGGTGCCAGAGCCACATGAGTCAGAGCAGATTGTCTTTGAGCCATCCTTAGGGAAGTAGGTATCCCTGAATACTGCTCTGTTGAACTCCCCACTGGTGCTTTCCTGCTCTCTGCAGCATTTCTTGGCCTTTTTTTCATGCTCAGCTCTTCCTGTTCTCTGTATCCATCTCTCTATCTTCAAATGCTGCCTGGTGTCCCTTCACCTCAGCCCCATCCCTTGCTTCCAGGCATTCCAGGCTTTGTGGGTACAGGATTTGCACTCCAGCCTCGTTGCCTCCTCAGGCAGAGCAGCCTGGCTCAGATAATGAGGTTTGTGGGCAGTTTGTTGGATCATCTGCTGACCTCAGCAGCTCTCTGGGGTCCTTGTACTTCCCTGCTGGGGATACTGGTCCTTGCTGGGGAATCACAGGTTAATCAGCTGTTACTGCCAGGGTTTAAGAGCCCAGAGGTCACCCAAGTCTAACCTCACTAGGGGTTAACATGCATGCATAGTGGGGTTCTTTCTTCAGTTTCCCTGTCAAAATTATTTACTCTTACCAAATCAGTCATCTGTTGAAATAGAGGGTGCCAAAGGAGACCTCAACCAGTAAAATAAAAGTGGAATTGTAGGTGTAATTTAGTGCAGATCTTCCCCTTCCCTCTGGCATCACCCAGCAGCCACAGGGCTTGTTTCAGATTCCAGGGGTGGTTATTCCAGCCCCAGCCTGGGTCCTCCCAGGGACCAGGGGGAGTTCAGGTAATCTTGTCTGCCACTTCCAGGAGTGAAGGGTTTGCAAAGCCAAACTCACTCTCCTCTCTGCTGGCTGCTGCTGAGCTCAGTGGGTGGCTGATTCCCTGGACAGCACTTTGGCCCACATATCCCTGCATGCTGAAGGCTGGAAGCTCTTTTCCCATGTTTCATGGCATTTTTTTAAGCAGAAGTGCCTTTCAGCACTATATCAAACAGACACATTTCAGGCTTGCCTGCCCTTCAAACCTTTCCATTTGTCTCTAGTCCTCTGTGCCTGGGATCCAAGGGAGCCTCCCCTTACATGGCTCTGACTTTTGGGTGCACAGAGCAGGAACCTCTTGGGTTTGGTACTTCTGGTACTCTCCTGATCCATGAACTGCTGCTCTCTGTCTGTAATTGGGGGACTGGAAAATTCAGATAATGATGATTAAACCAATTTTATTTCAGTGGTAATCAGCTTGAACTCCCTAGGCATGACTGTGGCTGCTCCTGCATCGTGCCAGCCTGGCTCCTGTCCTGCTGCCTCCCTGCTTCTCCTGGACACCTGTCCCAGGGGATTCTGGCTCAGCACCCCCAGCACTGCTCCCACTTGTGCTTTGCAATCCAGACCTGTCTAAACAGCTTCCAAACAGGAAGGGCATGTTTTCCCCCTGTTAAAAGTGGTATATTTACCCTGCTCAGAGCCAAACTGGTATTAATTAACTGCATTTAAGTGTGTTTAGTGATTCCTGAAGAGACAGAACCTGACCCCACAGTGGTTTTGGCTGTCACAGCAGTCACAGCATCCCAACCTGTGGGCAGAAAACCTCATGGGGAAGGCAGAAGAAAGAAATACCTCCTGTAAAACAGACATATTCCATATCCATCCCTGAGCTGGAATGAACTCCCCCAGTGATACAGCCATGCCTGAGGCTTTCCAAATTCCTAGAGCACTTTGACCCCACAGAGTTAAGGAGAAGTTGCTTGTTCATGTTGCTGTTAGCAGAACAGGCTCCCTGCAAATTCCCAGTCCCAGCTTGAGTCCTGGCACCTCAGGGGGGATGTGTGTGCACCATGGCAGAGCTTTGGACTTGGTTACAGCTTGTTCCAGTTGCAACAGAAGCTTCTCCATGAATGATTTTTAAATCACTTGTGATTTCTTGGATGTGATGTTCTTACCTTATCTGTTCTTCACACTTCCCTTCTCCCTGCTGCCCTACCAAAGGCCTGAGAATAAGGACAATTTATTTCCAAATTGAACTGGGGAAGGTGGATCATTTTTAATTATTTCTGAGTAAATCTTAAAATGCTGGCAACTGAAAAGGTGAAGCAATTGAAGTTACAAACTGACAACATTTGGGGATTAGAATAAACAAACAAAAACAGCACAAAGGGGAGGATCCAAGAAGTTCTGGTCACAGCCAGGGCCCTAAACACTCATGCTTACCAGCTCAGAGCAGCTGCTTTAACACTGTTCCTGTTGATGGAATATTTTTCCATCAGTAACATGCAGTTTGTGTCAAAGAGTGATTGTAAAGCACCTTCAGGAAGTGTTTGATTCTAACTGGTTTCATGTATTTATTTCTGCCTGTGCTACGCACCCGGGACGGTTCTTTTCTTCAGAGAATGAGGAAGAGAAGAGTCCAGTGATAGATATGAATGATACATAGAGAGAGCAACCATGTAAGTGTGTGACACCTTCAACCTCCCACCCAGCTCAGCACCTCAAAGGCTCCTGCACCTGGAGTTGGCTCCTTTTCTTCCTTGTCGTTTGGCAGGCTGCTTTGGGGCTGTGGTGGCAAATCCACCTTCAGGTCTGATGTCAGACCTTTCACTGCCACCTGGGTTCTGTGGTAAAGACAAACCATTCAGCACATGAAGTGCACTTGCTTGGAACAATTATCTGCTGGTTTTGGGGACCAGGATGGGACTGTGCTGGATATTGAGGTTTGGGAAGGAGCTGCTTTGTAATTCAGCTTGACCCTTCTGTTCACATCAGCAGGCAAAGTGTTGTTTGGCCTTTGCAAGCTCCTCCTCAGTCTGAGCACACTTCCTGTTCAGCCTGGGGTTTTTTCCCATCTGGATTTTACTCCTTCCTGAGAACAGTCCTGAAAAAGCCCTGCCCACCATCCATTTAAGAAAATAGTAACATGTAGGCCCTAAAACCAGCTTTGTGTGGATAATTGTTCTGTGGCTGGGTGGGTGAGATCCCTGGATTTGGGGGCCAGCAGGAGCAGTCCTTGTTTCCCTTAGTTTCAAATGTTTGTTTTCCAGAAATTGTGTTAATCAGTAACACCTTGAGAGAGCACTAAAACCACCCCTGAAAACTGACATCACTCTTGTGTTTATCACTATAATAATTTTATGAGGATTTTGACAGAGCAGTTTTTCCTTTGTTTCTCTTAGAGAAGAACCCCCAATTTTAGTATGATTTTTCTCTTACCACGTGAATCTGTGAGCTGGTTCTGTTGCTTTCCTGCCACACAGAGACCTCTGAGGAGAAATTGTTTGTGGGGCCACTTCAGGTCTGTCCTGAAACTGTTCCACCTTTACCCAAAAAGTGTTTTCCAATGGTGCATGAACAGAGCCTCCACTGCTCTGGCTGCACAGGGGCCTTTGCATCCCTCCCACATCACTCCCTGAGTGTTGGTGAGCCCGTTCTGGTGCTAGCCCAGTGCTTTTGGACATTTTATCCAAGGATTCTTCGTTGCACAAATCATAGTTTCTGGAGCAGAACTTAGGGATTCTTTCTTTTGCTCCCAGCTAAGAGAGTGGGCTCCAAATTAGCCCTCACCTGGCTTTCTTTTTCTCTTTGCCTCCATAAATCTTGCATTTCTGGTTCATCTGGATTTATTTGGGTTTACTCCCAGACTCCTCAGACCTGACTAACACAGGGCTTATCAGCACCAAGTGCTGTTCCTTGCACAAGGGAGCTGCCAGGATAGACAGAGGCTGCAGCTGCTGCTGCAGCACTGGTTGGAGTGGACCTTGCAGGCAGAGTGCAGCTTTCCCAAGGGCCAGCCTGGGCCATCCATCAGCATGTGTGACATGCTGCAGCATGTCCTGGGCAGCAGCTGGCCCTGGGGCACCGTGCTGTGCACCTGGAGCGTTGCAGGAGTGCCTTGGAAAGCAACATATTCAGGTGAAGAGAGTGTGAGCTCAGGAAAAGCCAGCTGTGGGGTTGGCTACTGTCCTGGAGAGAGGCAGAGGGGAGCTCCAGCTCTGTCCTGTAGTTCAGGTGAGGGAGAGTCCAGTGGCCCTGGCACAGCTCAGAGATTGCTGCGAGGCAGAAGGTGACTCTCAGCCTCGTGGAGCTGGGAGGGGTCACAAATTCACTCCAAGATGGAGCTCCCTGTGCTCCTGCCCGCTCAGGACTGACTCCATGGGGATTGTAGGTGCTGAGTCTGACCCAGAGCAGAGATTTGTGCTCATCCTGGGCCAGGAGTGCTTCACCCCTGCAGCAGCCCAGACCAGCAGAGCTTCCACCCGCGAGGGGAGGAGAAGTCACAGCCACTGGGTGCTTCTGGTCCCGAAGGAGGTGGGTGCTGAACCAGCAGTAGGGTGACAGAGCAGGGCTGCTTTGACTTTCCACCCCAGGAGACTTTATTTAAAGTCCCCACAGGGCATGAGCACGGCTGTGCTAGACTGAGGCAGCAATGCTCTGGGCTCTGCTTCTGCCCTATTCAGCTGCTTGCCCCGGACACAGAGCGGGACCAGGACCAGGCACATCCAGTCCTGCCCAGGGGCTGCTGCTGGGATCTTCACACAGTTCCTGGCTGGAGTCTGATCTTCAGGAGTGCTTCCACTCAGGCAGAGGGTCCTGCTGGCACTGTCACCATCTCACATTCCCTCTGGGGGCTGTGGCTGCTGCAGACCTGTGAGGGACTCAGTGGGGCCCAGGTAGAGGGATGTTCAGGGTGTGATGTTCCAGTGTCCAGAGGACTCTTTCCTGGCACAGTCCAGCCACTCTCACCTTGTGTTTTGGGTATGCCAAGACAGGATGTGCAGCTGGAGCTTGGAAGCTGCTGGTTTGGGAAAGCTGTGTGGAAGAGAAGGCAGTGAGACCAAGGCTCTCCTAGGCCTCAGAAACCCAGAGCCTCTGCCCTGAGGAACTTCACAGCCTGTTGGGAAAGCTTGACCTGCCAGATTGGCAATTGTCACTGTCTGGACCTCTGAGCCTGTGAGGGGAGATCGTGGAAGGAAGGCTGCTGCTGGGAACTGACCTCTCAGTGCTTTGTGAAGAGGAGACTGAGCCCAGGACTAGGGCACATTCTGATTTCCAAAAGCCCTTTCCAAAGGGAACGGCATATTTGGGACTGGTGGGTCCCAATTAACTGTCTCAAACACTCAGGGGCTCAGGAACATTCCTGTGTTCATCCAAGACTCCTCCATGTCCTGCTCCACTGGTGCCACTGCAGAGCACCAGATGGGGCTTTCTGCCCCTCCTGCCTCTGGATCTGCTGGATGCTGAGCAGCCTTGCAGGACCCCCAGTTCCTCTTCCTACCATGGCCACTGTTGAGAAGCCTCAGGGCTTAGCCAGTCTCCTTGATCTTCTGGAGGTCTTGCAGAGCACTTGTTCTTAAGAAATTTGGTTTTGTTAATGTCCTGGCTTCTGTCCCAGAGCGTGCTGGGAGCCCAGCAGGCTCCATGGCTGAGGCATCTGTGGATTCATCAGTACCTGTCTCCATCCACACTCTCAGGAGCTGCTTCACTTCCTTAGCTGTGGAGCAGCATCTTTCACCATGTCCTTAGTGGGTCTTTTGTGCTGTCCTGCTCTTGGCCCGAAGTTCAGGAATTTCAGGAATTCTTAGCTAAGGAAGGGTCTGGGTTGTAGGTACAAAATTTAAATCCACTGGAAACTTCCTGAGTGGAACTGCACCTGCATAGAGGGGAGAAGGCCAGGTTCTCTGGCTGAGGTTTATGTTGGTGTGATCTCCTTCAGCAGCTCTAACTTGTGATTTTGTCTGTTGTTTTCTCTTTCCCACCCAGCTAAATCCAGATGGGTTTGCTGATCAGAGCGACTCCTCTCCATCTCCTCCTCTGGCAGCACCTTCCTGCCTTGTCCCAGGCGAGCAGTGTGCAGAGCAGGCATCGCTGGCCCTCCTCACCTGCAGTGATGCACCTGGGCAGAGTAAAAAGAAGAGAGGCTTCTTCTTCAAAGGGAAAAACCTCTTCAAAAAACTTGGGTCCAATAAGAAAAACTAACAAGGGGTTTATTCCATCTGGGCTGCCCACACAGCCCCAGAGACTGAGAGTTCAGGAGAAGCCCTCTGCAATAAGCTGATTATTTTCATGGGGAAGAAGTGTGTGTTGAATAGAGAAAACTCTGGCGGGTGTGGGAGCTGAGAGCCTCTGGGGGTGAAGTGTGAGGTGGGAAGGCTCTGCTCTGGGATCCAGCATGTCCTGCTCCATGCAGCCCTCGGTGCACCGGTTCCCTGTAAATATTTTAATGTAAGGATTATGTTCTGGCTGTAAGTTAGCTAACTGGCTTTTCCCAGCAAAGCCCCGGCCCCTTCGGAGAGATCCCTCGTACTCCACACCCTGGTATTTCTCTGCTCCAGAGGAGGTCGTGTCAACTCCTTCACTTCCTGCAAAGAAAACTTGCACTTTTCTGTTCCGTGACTCCCTTTTGCTGTCTCTGGGCTGATGAGTGAGTTCTTCCTTGTACTGTAACCCTGTAAATACGAGCTGTGCCTCGGAGCATCCCACGCTGCCCCAGTCAGCTTCCAGCGCGAGCATCCCCAGGGAGGAAGGAGCGATGCCCTGCTAGGGCTGGGCTTTTCAGCGTGGGGTTTGGCTGCTGTCAGCTGCTCTTGCCTGGTTCACCTTGACCACACACTGGCTGGGGACTCCGCCTTATTTATTGATTGATTGATTGATTGATTGATCTACCTATTTATTTATTTATTTATTTATTTGTCCGTCCGCCTCTCTCCGTGGTTCCGTTCAGCTGTGTCTGTGAGCTGCTCCCGAGCCAGGGTGTTGGGAGAGCAGGGCTGGGGCTGGGCAGCTTGCACTGTTCCTGTGGGAGACAGTGTGTTCCTGCAGTGGAGACACAGCCCTGTCCAAGCACGGAGGGTTTTGTATGCCATGGTTTCTGTCCCTCCCCGTGTTTCTCTCTCTGCATGTTCCAGTGGGTCCTTGTTCTGAGCAGGGCAGTTCCGTGAGTGGTGCCAGCACAGCGGCCACGAGTGGTGGTGGTATGGTATGTTTTTATTTAATATCAGATTTTATTATAATAAAGTCTATTTTCACAAAAATACATTTTCCTTAAAAAAGCCAAAGATTCAGTGATGCTTCTTTGGGGGGATGGATGGGGAAATGATACCAACCACCTGCACCTTGAGGATGTTCTGCTCCATCTGTGTCCCCTTCTCAGAGGGACAGATGTGGCTGTGGATGCCACGGGTGTGAGGTGAGGGCAGGGGCTGAGGTGGCAGCCCTGGGGATGCAGGACACCAGGGAGGGTTGTGGGCATGAGGCTGCCTGGAGTGCCTGGGCTGGACCCCTGTGCTCCCAGCTCCACTGGTGTGTGAGCACTGGGTCAGGGCTGTGGTCCTGCACCTGGAGCCTCTGGGAATCCAGCCAAGGTGCCAGAAGTCACTCTGGGATTTTGGAGGGATTCTGCAGGATTCCCCTGACAGGAAGGACTTGTTTGGGAAGCTGCTGCTCCCTTAGATTGAAAGATTCCGTGAGGATCTTGATACCACAGCAAGGCCCAGTGTCCTGTGGTGGATGGGAGTCAGGGCAAGGACAGACCAGAGGCTCTAAAAGGTGAAGTGCTGCAGCTCTGCTGGAGTTTCCATGGCTTCTGGAGCAGCCTCAGTGATGAAACTCGTCGGCAACCCAGAGCTTTATCTGCAGCCTGTCCTCCCATGGAGGAAGTCGTTGCTGTTCTAACTGAATTTACCAACTGGAATTTCTTAAGTGAGTTGTTGAAGGTCTTTTGAAAGAAACTGTCAGTGCTTTTATCAGTTCCTCAGGGGATGAATTGAAGAACAAAACCTTTAGGACAAAAAGCAGCCTCTGGAACATTCTGGGGTGTGCCCAGGGCCAGAGGCCCTCTGAAACCAGTGCCTGCCTGGCTCCCTCGCTCCTGGTGCTTCCATCCTCCCTGCCCAGCTGAGCCCCGGGGACCACAGGGTGTGTGCTGTGTCTCTGCCTCCTGTAAATTTCGCTGGGATAGACCCAGAGCCACCATTCAGCAAAGTCTCCCTAGTTCAGCTGGTTCCCCAACACCAGACAGGCTGTACAGCAAAGCTCAGAGAAGTCTCCATGAAAACGATTTAAAATTACCAGCTTCAAGCTGTTACAGCTAAACATGAAAGGCTGCAAGAAACAAACCAAAAAAAGGGGTAAAATAAAGATACAATCCAGATGTTCTGCTTTGCATCCTCTGCTTCTAATCACTGTGCCACAGCCCAGGTGTGGATGGCACCTCTCTGCCTGGGGGAGCTGCTGGTGGCATTAATGTGTTCCTGTTTCCATTCTCCAGAGGAGCAGCATGTGGTCTCTGAATGCAAGGGTTTGGTGCTTGTGTTGGTGCTCACCAGGAGGCTCAGCCATGGCCTTTCCCATTCATCCTGATCTGGGAGCAGGGTCACAGTCTCCAGGGAAAGTAAACGTTTGAGAGACAAAGCATCTCAACCCCCACTCCATGGTTTCTGAAGCAGATGGAGAATTTTTTTTGACAGGAGTTTGGTGTGGTGTTTCTCAGGGGTTGGTGTAGGAGTTTGTGTGTTTAACATCTTTCCCAGTGACAAAGGGGCTCATGGGCACCGTGGGCAGTGTCCTGGTGACACCAAGCTGTGTGTTGGGGTCACACACACTGGAGGGCAGGGATGGGGCATCCATGAAAAGGACCTGGACAGGCTGGAGAGGAGGAGATGTGCAAAACACATGACACTTAACAAGGCCAAGTAAAAGGTCCTACATGGAGTTGGGGCAATCCCAAGCCCAAGTACAGGCTGGGAAGAGGATGGATGGATGGATGGATGATGGATGGATGGATGGATGGATGGATGGATGATGGATAGATGGATGGATGGATGGATGGAAAGCTGCCTGGAGGAGAAGGACTTGGAGGTGCTGGTGGATGAGAAGCTCAACACAGAATCATAGAATGGCTGGGGCTGGGAGGGACATTAAAGTCATCTGGTTCCAAACCTCTACCATGGATGTGCCCCAGCCACGTGTGTCAGAAACCCCCCATGCCCTGGGCTGATGCCCCACTATGGGCAGAAGGGGAGGGGGGAATTCTGCCCCTCTGCCTTGCTCAGGTGAGACCCCACCTGCAGAGCTGCTTCCAGCCCTGGGGCCAACAGCAGAAGGACGTGGAGCTGCTGGAGAGAGTGCAGAGAAGGCCATGGAGCTGCTCCGTGCCACCCTCTGCTCTGGAGCCAGGCTGGGAGAGCTGGGGGTGCTCACCTGGAGAGGAGAAGGCTCCAGGGAAAGATCAGAGCCCCTTGCAGGGCCTAAAGGGGCTCCAGGAGAGCTGGAGAGGGACTGGGGACAAGGGATGGAGGGACAGGACACAGGGAATGGCTCCCACTGCCAGAGGGCAGGGTTAGGTGGGATACTGGGCAGGAATTGTTCCCTGTGAGGAAGAAATGGCTTCCCTGGCACAGGCTGCCCAGAGCAGCTGTGGCTGCCCAAGCCCTGGCAGTGCCCAAGGCCAGGTTGGACAGGGCTTGGAGCAGCCTGGGACAGTGGAAGGTGTCTCTACCAAAGGCAGGGGGTGGAACGAGATGGTTTGGAAGGTCTGTCCCAAGGCAAACCATTCTGTGATTCTCTGAATTAAGTTCCTCATTGTGAAACACATTTCCCAGCACTGACACACAGTAGCTGTCCATAGCCTTTGAAAAATCCTCCTCCTGCTGCTCTATCTGGTGCTGACAAAGCAGGGGAGGGACTCAGAGCGTGGCTTTGCAAACCCACCAGCTCTGCCCCTTTGCACAAGAGCCGTGCTGTGGTCTCTGTTGTGCAAACTGCTGGTTCTGGAGCTGCTGCTGGAGCTGGAGCTGGGGTTGGTGCTGAAGCTGGGACCTCAGGCAGATGCTCTGCTTCTGTCTCACACACTGAAAGGGGTGGTCTGGAGACCTCCCGAGTCTCTTGGGTCAGGGTGACCTTGAAGGCCAGGGGAGGTTGCTCAGGGTCCCATTCAAGGGAGCATTATCCCCAGGGATGCAGGCCCCACCTCTGCTCTAGGCCCTGTCCCAGCACTTCACCACTATCCTGGGTGTTTTCGTACATCTGTTGGGAATTTTCTTGGCAGTACCACATGCCATTGCCTCTTGTCCCATCCCTGGGCACTCTGAACAGCTCTGTCTGCTCTGCAGCCCTTCCATGAGACAGTCAAAGTCAAGAGTAAGGCTTCCAGAGCCTTCTTCCCTCCAGGCTGACCAAACCCAGCTTTCTCCTGGGCTCCAGGTGGATTCCCTGCAGGCTGCAAACAGGACCAGCCTCACCCGGGCCTCACTGCAAGATTTGTAATTTGCTTTGCTGATTTTCTTTAAAGGACCAGGACCAGCATCAGTTCATGGCTCCACTTGCAAGGAGGCAGCTTTGGGGATGGGGATGGTGGATCCCAGTCTGGGGATGGACACACCTGCAGAGCCACTGCCAGAGGCACTGCACCACCTGTGCCATTCTAGAGCCACTGTGGGGCCTGGGGTGTCCATGCAGGACAGAGTCGAGGGGAAGACCTTCATCCAACCAGCCCTGGGGAGCTCTGGCAGGAACTTGTGCAGTCTGTGCTGCTGATCCAAGGAGGTTTGATCCATGAGGGCAAACACAATTGCAATGTGCAGTGAGGAGGAGCTGAGGAGCAGTTCCTCTGCCTCCCTGTACACTTCCATGCTCAAACACATTCCTCACTGATCCAGCAGTACCCCTCTGCCCTGTCAGCATGGCAAGCATTTGTCCATCAGATGCTTTTGCTCTGGGACAGGGAGAGGGGCTCGGCCCGTGGCAGAGGGGGTGCTTTGCCAGCTGAGCTCCTGGTGCAACAGCACTTTGGGCAGGGGCCTGACCCACCTGGGCTGCCCCATGCTCCAGACCAGCAGCTGGAGGGTGATGCCTGTTCAAACCATCACCCCAGTGCCTTCTCCTGCACAGGGAGAAGGAGCAGCCCTCGTGGACCCCCAGGGGATGTGGGGCAGAGCACGTCAGGAGCTGGGATGGGCAGTGCTGGGCACTGCAGGTGTCTCTGGGCGTAGGTGTGAAGGCGTTGCTTTGACCTTCCAAAGCGGCAGAGGATGAAGAGCACCACGGGGGAAGGAATCTTGTCCCTGGAAGACACCCCCGGAAGGGCTCAAGACTCTCAAACCACCACAAAGTGGTCACATGCCCACCTTCAAAAATCCCGGGAAAGCTCCGCTGAAGCATCAGGCTGCGCATCCAAAGAATCTCCCCGGCGGGCGCTGGGCCGGGAGGAGAGGTGGGCGCTGCGCTGGCCTGGCCGCCCACGCCGGGGCAGCTCCCGGCCCCCGGGGCAGCCCTTGCTGATAGCGCCGGGCAGATAAAAGCGGGCGCGGAGGGGCCGCGGGCCGGAGGCGGCGGATGGCAGGTGAGAGCTTGGCCCGGGCGCAGCCGCTTCGCCCTTGCGGGGATTTGTTCCTGTGCCGCGGGGGGGACGGGGCCGCTGGGGCTGAGCTCCGCTCCCGCTGCTGCCCCCGCGCCGGGCGCGCCCGGAGCGCGGCGCTGCCCCCGCCAGCGGCTCCTCCGCGGGGACGGGGCTCAGCCGGAAATTTTAGGGTGCCTTTGAGGCAGCCTCGCGGTGGGTGCTCAGCCCGCAGCTCGGGGCTCATTCTGGGAGCTGATTGCTTGGAGCAGCCTTGGCAGGTGAGTGGGTCAGCTTTGGGAAAAACATCCCAAGCATCTATTAAATGGCTATTAAATACTTCCCACTCCTTCTGCGGCCCGTGTTAAAGGAACAGCTAGGTAATAACTGAATCAATTCCCATTAAAACACAAATATAAATGCCGTATTTTATAATTATGGGGATAGAGTGATACCCAGCTCATGGTGGGCTTCACTCTGGCTCTGTTGAGGAACACAAACAGTTCACTCAGTGATTTTTGTAGCAACATTCTTAATATTGAAGTATTATTTCCTCCAAGCTTTTGGTGTAACTTTTAATCTGAATATCCCCAATCCTAGGCTAATCAGGAATAAAGAGAATACAGTCCTCATATGTTTTCATGTGTCATCTTATATGACATGACTACTTGCAAGGAGGACTCTTGGAATTTAAAGGCTCAGAAACAGAGAAACAGGTTATCTGGCCAGGCTAGCCTGGCTCTTCCCCCTTCCCCGCCAGCTCTCCCTTGCACACTCTGTGAGCTGTCCTGGCAGCAGATTCTGGTCCCTTTGTGTTGCCCCCGAGGTGCCAAGCAGCACGTTCCCACCTGTGCTGGCAGCCCCTGGGACAGGAGGCTGCTCCGTTTCCACATGGCACTGACAGGACCTCCCAGGCAGTGCCCTCCCTCCTGGAGCTGCACTGGGCAGGGGGTGCTCCAGGAGCTCCCTTGACACGTGCCATCCTCCACCTTGGTACAGACCTGCCTGGGGCATCCTTGTGTTCTTGGTCTTCTTCACTTACATTTCTTTGCAGGGATGAAGGCAGAAAGCTTCCTGGGGTCGCTGGTGATCCTTAGCCTGTTCCAGGCACCTGTATCCTCCTCCTACGGTATTGTCCTTCCCTCAGGCTTTGCAGACCAGGGGATTTTCTGAGTGGGAAAGATAAGGCTCTGTCTGGAAGAGCCTGTCATTCAGCAGGACAGCCCTGAAAAGGTGCCAGAAGGGGCAGAGTTTGTACCTCCTGTGGCACCAATCTTGGCTCTTTCAGGTTTTTACCAGTTCACATCCTGCCTGATTCCTTAAAATCAGGTAAAAGGGGATCAGTTCCCAGCACTGGTCCATGCCTGTGGAACCAGGGTCTCCCTCCCTGTGACAGCATCTGAGAGAGCTACCAGGGCCTGTGGAGTGTAGGGATGGGGCAGTCACTCCCCCTCTTCCAGCCCTGAATCACTACTCCAAAACATTTAGACACCTCCATCTGTTAATTCACAATGTCAAATCCTTATGAAAAGCACAGGCCTGGCTTTTCATTTGTCTCAAATGGTGGTCCAGGCAATAATTTTTCTCATCAGGATTGTCCAAGAGCTGAGCTCTGGGCTGATCTGGGAAGATATTTAAAAGAAACTGGGGAGATTTGGGAGCTATTTATCCCTTTGTGCTATTTTCTGAAGTTTTCCTCTTTCCCAGAAACTGTAGGAAAGTGCTGTCACTCCGAGAAGCCCTCAGAGCCTGTCCCCTCCCTTTCTGTGACCCACAGCCAGAAGATGATGGAGATGAAATTCATTTTGGGAGCTCCCCCCATGGCAGGAAGGGGAGCAGTGAAAATGGCAGCAGGGACTGGGGAAAGCCGTGGGGAAATTGGGCTGCTTATAGAATCAGAGAATCCCAGAATGGTTTGGGTTGGAAGGGAGTTCATCCCATCCCACCCCTGCCATGGCAGGGACACTTTTCACTGTCCCAGGGTGCTCCAAGCCCTGTCCAGCCTGGCCTTGGGCACTGCCAGGGATCCAGGGGCAGCCCCAGCTGCTCTGGGCACCCTGTTCAAATGCTCTGCTGTGAAAGGGCAGGACGGATGGTGCCTGCACCACTCCCTGTTTGGGGCTGATGGAAGCCTCCGCTGATGGAGAGATTCTCTTCATGCCCAGGAGAGACTCTCAGACTCCCCAGAGGAATACATTTATATGCAGATCTCTGGAGAGCGAGCAGCACTTGCCTCCAGCACTGCTGTGTCCAATTCCCGGGTGCTGGAGGCGCAAGGATGCTCCCTGCCGGCACCCTCACCTCTGCTCCTCCCTTTCCCCGCTCAGATGCGCCGCTGGAGCTGTCGGACACGTCCCTGCTGAGCAGCGTGGCCGAGGCCCGGCAGCTGGTGGATGCCGCCTACAAGCGCACACGGGACCGGTGAGAGCCAGGCTGGGTGTGGCGCGTCCCCCGTCCCTGTCCCCTGTCCCTGTCCTGTCCCCTGTCCCTGTCCCTGTCCTCCCCTGCCTCTCCTCCTCCCCGCAGCACAGGCACAGCGAGGTGGGGAACTCCGGGAGCACAGCAGGCTGTCACCCTGCTGTTGTCTGCTCACCCTGATTTTACACCAGTCTGTTGGGTCACCAAGAGCTGTGACCTCCTCTGTGCTGCTCCTCCCAGCTCGGTTTTCAGAAATCACTTAATCTTGGAATGGTTTGGGTTGGAAGGGATCTTAAACTCATCTCGTTGCAGCCCCTGCCAAGGGCATGCCATGACCTTCCACTGGCCCAGGCTGCTCCAGCCCCAGTGTCCAGCCTGGCCTTGGGCACTGCCAGGGATCCAGGGGCAGCCCCAGCTGCTCTGGGCACCCTGTGCCAGGGCCTCCTACCTTCACAGGTGCACCTGACACTATTGCTGGGCTCTTGCACTGCTCAGTGGGGTCTGAGCAGGAGCCCTGAGTCGAGGCCAGCACAGGCTCCTGCTTTGTTTCCAGAGTTTCACTCCCCTGGATGCAGTGAACAGCTGGACGCTGCAGTGAGGACATTTTGTGGGGATCCCAGCCTTGCTTTGGGAGTGTCCAGCTTCCTACCAGCCCTCACCTGTCCTCTGCCAGCAGCCACACTCGGAATCCCCTCCAGCTGAGAGGAGGCCCCGGCAGCTTTAGGACAGGGTGGCTTGGAGACATTTGAGACAGTGACAGATATTGATGATCTGGATAGCAGCTGAGCGAGGTTTGGTGCCTCATGGATGTGATTTGCCTCCTGGCAGGGGGAGCTGGGCAGTTTCAGAGACTCCCTGCAGGTCTCTGCTGCTCTACAGAAGGTGCTGGGAGCAGCCCTGGCCTCTCCCAGTGACTCTCTCCAGCAATTCAGACTTAGGACATGCCATGCCTGATGCTCAGGTGTGCAACTGCAGCATTCCTGCCCCTGCCCCATTTCAGATTTTGGTTTCTTGTCCCTTGCAGCATAAAGAAGAACCTGCAGAACAATGCCTTGACCCCAGCAGAGCTCCTGAGATATTTCAAGCAGCCAGTGGAGGGGACACGAGTGGCCGTCCGGGCAGCGGATTACCTGCAGACCACCCTGAGCCTGCTCAAAGAGAGGCTGCAATGGGCTGTGAGGGGCGACTTCAATGTCACAGGTAGGATCCCCCTTTGCTGGGAGGAAGGCAGAGGAGGAAGACTCTGGGCTTGGTTACTGGGGCTTGCGAGGAGGGTAGAACAGGGGGTTGTGATGAGCTGTGACAAATCTTTCCCATGTGGCTGCGGTGAAGCAAAGCTGAGTTACTTTTCCGTGCTCTTTTTCCATCTTAAATATTATTTGGGGGTTTTTCAGTTAGTGAGAGTGTTTTGTGCACTCCCCTGGTTCCTTCTGCTGTATCAAGGCTCACGTTCCAATGGGTCAAAGCTGGGAATGCTTTGGTAGATGTTCTGCTGCTTGAGTAGGGAGTGAGCAAACCCAGAGATGACTCCCAGCAGCTTGGGCCCAAGGAAGGCAATTCTTCAGCCAGACCTCAGCACTGAGATCACATCACAGACACGACACTGTCCAAACAGAGAACGGGGAGATGTGAGAGGACATTTCAGTGTGTGTCTGGAGGAACAGTATCCTCTGTGAGATGGAGTCAGGCCAGACCAGGCTGCTGAGAGAAGGAGGCCAGCGAGAGGAGCAGCTCAGGGACACACAGGGAGGAGGACTCCAGCCATATAAACATGAACTCATGGGGATCATGGAATGGTTTGGGTGGGAAGGGACCTTACAGCCCATCCAGTGCCATGCCTGCCATGGGCAGGGACACCTTCCACTGTCCCGGGGTGCTCCAAGCCTCATCGAGCCTGGCCTCAAACACTTTACCAGCATTACAGTAAAGCACTGGCAGGATAAGACACATCATGGGGTGCTCTGGCTTTGCTCCGGGACAGGACGAGCTGGAAGGGATGGCAGAGCTGGCTTGTGCAGAGCTCCAGCCTCTCCATCCAGCACTGATGCTCCAGCACCACTACAGAGCCCTGTGAGGGCCACCTGGCTGCCACCTCTCACCCACCTGCCCAGTGGCTTTTTAAACCATGCTGTGACCCAGACTGTTGGTGGTAGCAGTGACCAGGAAACCTCAGAGGAACGGGACGTGGAGAGAGCAGCAAAAGCCAAGAAGGAGCATCTTCCCTATGGAGACAGACTGGGAGAGCTAGGGGTCAGCCTGGAGAAGAGAAAGCTCTAGGGAGACAATAGAGCCCCTTCCAGTGCCTAAAAGGGCTTATAAAAAAGAGGGAGAGACTTTTTACATGGGTAGACAGTGACAGGAAAAGAGGGAATGGTTTTAAACTAAAAGAGGAGAGATTTGGATTATAAGATAGGAAGAAATTGCTGGCTGGCAGTGTGCTGAGGCCCTGGCACAGGTCGTCCAGAGAAGCTGTGGCTGCCCCATCCTTGCAAGTGTCCAAGGCCAGGCTGGAGCAACTTGGGAAGGTATCCTTGCCCTTGGCAGGGGGTTGGAGCAAGGTGGTCTTTAAGGTCTCTCCAACTCAAACCATTCCATGATTCTGTGATTCTGTAAGACTTTTCTGGTTAAACTCTGCCACTTAGCTCCCCTACAAAGGGAAATGTGCACAGCAAAACACAATGCCCTCAGTGAGCCCAGCCACAGGATGGATCTTTTCCAGGCAGCTCCAAGCAGGGGTGACACACTGGGAGCTGCTTCCAGGGGGAAAAACTGGTAACAGTCCCTAGGATGGCTGTGACTGCATTTTATGGTGGAGATAAAAAGGTAGAGGAGAGGAAGTGACAATACTAGAAAACCATTCTGCTGCTGCATGAGCCTAATATGTGATTATAGATAAGTTCTGGCCACAGCTTTGCTGGGTTTGATGCTTTCCAAACCAGCAAAAGCATCTGCTGCTCAAAGAGCATCCTTGGCACATCTTCAAGCAGGAAGATTTAAATGACAGCACACTGTGGTTGTGCAGATGATGCTACATACAGGTACAAGGGTACAGGAAAACCTTTTCCTGAGCAAACCCAGCAGGGCCAGTGTGTTCCTGCATGGTTTTTCTCCCTTGTTCCCTGCCAGACTTGCTGACTCCAGCTCAGATGGGGGTGATTTTCAAGGCCACTGGATGTGACCAGCAGGATAAGAAAATAAAATGTACATCTTCTGGCTACAGAACCATTACTGGCGAGTGCAACAACAGGTGAGGGGCTGTGTCAGCAGGGGGATGGAGGGATGGATGGATGGATGGATGGATGGATGGATGGATGGATGGATGGATGGATGGATGGGACAGGAGGAGAGGAAATGTCCTCAGGTTGCAGCAGGGGAGGCTCAGGTTGGACATCAAGAGGAATTTCTTCCTGGAAAGGGTGGTCAGGCATTGGAACTGCCCAGGGGGCTGGTGGAGTCCCCCTTCCTGGAGGTGTCCAAGGAAGGACTGGATGTGGCACTCAGTGCTGGGCTGGTGGTTAACCTAAATTATTCTATGGATGGATGCATCCTTCATAAGTAGAACTAGACCCACTTCCCCAGGGATGATCCACACAGGCACCTTGTTTTAGGGTTTCACACTCCGCAGTATGTCCCAATAATGTGTGGAGCTGTTAATTCCAGGCCTGTTTGGAATGTTCCTGGTGTTGTACCTGAACCAGCTCTTTGCCAAAACAGGAGGAGCTCCATGTTGGGGACAGCCTCTTTGTCTGGCCCTGCCCCTTGGCAGGGTCTCCAAGGGTTTCCTGACCTGAATCCATACTGGCCATGATCTCGCCATCCCCTTGCCCCACACTGTGTGTGGGAGGAAATCTGGGCACAGGGGCTGGGAGAGCACCTCCTGCACCTCCCACGGCTGGAATGGGAAATGTAGGAGACATGGGAAGCTGCTGAGCATGGGATGTTTTATAGGGACAGTTCAGAAACATTCCCTGTAAAAACAGAGCTGGGAAGCTCCTGGGAGCAGCTGAGGCAGAGGAAGGAGCCCAGCCAGCTCCTCCTGCCCCAGGGTGCTTTAGCTTTAAGGGGTTGAGTAAGAACTAAGGAGAGACCTTCCTGCCTCCTTCCACTTCGGGGGGAATATGGGCTCTGGGATAAGGACAGGTCCATCACACCTGATCCAGACCTGAGGCCCTGGGGAAGGTGGGCTCAGCTGTGCTCTGTGTCTCTACTGCCTGGGGCAGTGCTACACCCCCTGTGGGTGAGAGCCCACCACAGAACACACTTCGGACATGCACTCCAAAGAAGGTATGTTGGTACTCTAATTAAGGTTTTAATGGTCTAATCAAGCTACAGTTATAGAGTCACAGAATGGTTTGTGTGGGAAGCAATTTTGAAAAGGTTTTAAAGTCATCTAGTCCAACCCCCTGCAATGGGCAGGGACATCTTCAGAAATGACCTTCAAAAAATCACCCACCACAGCGACCTCACAGTCCAAATCCCCCAGTTTCTGTTCAAGACCATGGGTAATTCCATTCCAAGGCTCTTCCCCTTTTCTGTGGTGTTCAGCTTCCAACTTTGTTTTCCAGCCACAATCTGAGGTTGAGGGCCTTTCTTCAGGCTGGATGACATCGGGGCACCTGAGTTCTTGCCTGGGAGAAGCTGAGGGCTGGGGCAGATTATTAAAGGTCTTTTCCAGTCTAAACAATTCTATGATTATTGTTGTTATTGTTATTAATCCTGAGGTTTACTGATACCACCAAACCTAGAGAGCTGCAGCGGTTCCCCAACCATGGCGTGCTCCCATTCCAAGGTCCATGTTTCTCCACGTCCACAGGCTCTTGGCTCCAGCTGTTTGCTGTTTTTCTATTGCCTCTGACAGGAGGAACCCATCCCTAGGAGCCTCCAACAGAGCCCTGGCCAGGTGGCTGCCAGCAGAATATGAGGACGGCGTGTCCGTGCCTCGTGGGTGGACGGAAGGAAGGCGTTTCTCGGGATTCCCCCTTCCACTGGTAAAGTTTGTAACAGACTCAGAACACAGTGTCAGGCCTAGGGGTTGTCAGTTCTAGGACAGACCAAAGGCATCCAAGGGCTCATCCACCAGCTGGAGCTGTGGATCAGGTTTGGAGGAGCTTAAATTCACCAGCTGTGGGGTGATGGTCTGAGAATGTCCAGGGGGATCTATTAGGAATGCTTTCTAAGTCCCATGCCTTCAGGAAAAGCAAAGGAAAATTAATCTGCTCCAGAACCACAGGAGGAATACAGAATTACACAATATGTTCTCTGAAATTGAGTGCATGTAAGCCAAATTATTTTACTTAGCTTTTTTGATTTGGTCTGTGGCTGTTGTTTCCTGAAAAGCAATTATGCCAGAGGATAAAGTGAGCCAGGGACAAAAAATGTATGATGAGAAATGCTATGTGGGGGTCCCTGGGTGGGTGAAGTGCAGGGGTTGTGGCACCTGGATGTGAGCAGGGACACTGTGAGGTGGCTTCTGGTCACTTGAGCTTGGTGCAACAGCAGCTCTGATGAGGAGCTGGGGTTGTGTTCATGGATTTGTTGTACTTCCTAACCTTCCTCCACAGCACAGTGTCCACTTTTTCTGTAGTAATACATGGAGGTGGGAGAACTGTGATGGCTGGGGAAAGGAGGAGAAGGGAGGAGGACTTCAAGATAACTTTCAGAAATTCCCTGGGCCTATTTTTAATACACTTCTATTTAAAAAGAAGGCTTTTTAAATGTATTTTGTCTCCCTTTACCAGGCTTGTTTAGCTATTTCCCCAAGTCCATCCAGGGACAGTCTTGGCCTGGAAGCTCAGAACCCTGCCTAGAGCCAGAGCAGCACAGTGCCCAGCGAAGGGCACTTGGTGATGGTGACACCTTCCTGCACAGACAGATTTGGGGTTTTTTTGTCTGCAAAGCACAAGAAGTGCCCTGGGAATTTTTGCTGATGACCCCACAGCAGGGTGCACCCACTCACACGTGTCATTTCCCACCAAAGTGTTCTGCCTGCATCCCTGCAGGTCCGACGAGTGTCCAACGAGATTGTCCGCTTCCCCCCGGAGCAGCTGCGGATGGACCAGCAGAGATCCCTCATGTTCATGCAGTGGGGCCAGTTTATTGACCACGACCTGGATTTCAGCCCAGAAACCCCAGCCAGAGTCCCCTTTGGTGGCGAGACAGACTGTGACACCAGCTGTGCCAAGGAGCCTCCCTGCTTTCCCATCCAGGTACAGGCAGCCTCCTTCTTCCAGGGGTGGAAGGGAGAGGGCATCTGCTTTCTGACCAGGAGATGTTGGTGGCTCTCCTGGTCCTTGGCCACGGAGGAATATCCTCCCAGAACGGGCCAAGGAGGTCAGAGCACTCTGTGTGGTGCCAGTGCTGTGCTCCAGGGGCTGTCCCTGGGTTCAGGCACAGGCACAGCCTTTGCCAGGTTTCCAGGCATTTGCCCATCTCCCTCAGCAATGTGGTTTTTCTTTGGAGCTGTAGTGCAAAGGTAGCACGGGTGATGCCTGGAAAACAGGAAATGTCACAGACAGGCACTGGGGAGTGTCAACAGCCCAGAAAATCCACAAACTTAAGTGCTCTTTGAACAGGACAAGGGAGTGCTGAGATCTCCCAGCAGTGCCTGTGACATTGTGAGGAGACACATCCATGGTCCCTGCTCCAGTAGATCACAGAATCACAGAATCATTGGGGTTGGAAAAGCCCTCCAGGATCATCCAGTCCAAGCTGTGCCCAATCCCCACCTTGTCCCCAGCCCAGAGCTCTGAGTGGCACATCCAAGACTTCCTTGGACTTCTCTGGGGATGGGGACTCCAAACCTCCCCGGGAAGGCCTGCCAAGGCCTGACCACCCCTTCCAGGAAGAAATTCCTCCTGATGTCCACCCTGAGCCTCCCCTGGCCCAGCCTGAGGCCGTTCCCTCTGCTCCTGTCCCTGTTCCCTGGGAGCAGAGCCCGACCCCCCGGCTGTCCCCTCCTGGCAGGGAGTTGTGCAGAGCCACAAGGGCCCCTCTGAGCCTCCTTTTCTCCAAATCATGTCCATGTCCTTCCTGCAGCCCTGCTCTCCCACCTTTAAAGTTCTGCTGCAACTCTGGCTCCCACATGTTGTCCTAATTCCTCAAGGAAAACTATGATGGGATGGAACATCACTGAGGATTTCCCTTACGTGCATTTGAGAGTGCTGGAAGGGTCACAAGTTCTGGATGACAACTGTCTATGGTGTAGACATGGAGATAAGAAATCTGAGTCTTAAAGAGGCAATCCAATATGTTCATTTTCAGGGGAAATACTTTAGGAATCCATAGGACTTTAGGGAAATCTAGGTGTCTCCAGGCTGTTTGGGACGTGGGCTCCCAAAGCAGCATCTCTGTTGTCAATCTGACCCTCCATCTCAGGCCTTATGCTGAAGGCTTGTGCCCTGTGAGAGGGCTCCGTCTCCCGAGCCACCGATGAATTGTCCTGTTCCCTGTCTGCAGATCCCACCCAACGACCCCCGAATCACCAACAGGAGGGACTGCCTCCCTTTCTTCCGCTCGGCTGCCGCCTGCTCGCGGGGCAGGGCGGTGCGGGAGCAGATCAACGCGCTGACCTCGTTCCTGGACGGCAGCGTTGTGTACGGCAGCGAGGCGGCCCTGGCCGCGCGCCTGCGGGACCGGAGCGGCCGCAGGGGCCTCCTGGCCGTGAACCACAACTTCACAGACAGGGGCAGGGCCTACATGCCTTTCACTCCCATGAGGAAGGAGCCCTGCCTCAAGGCCAGCGGGGCAGCTCGGATCCCTTGTTTTCTTGCAGGTGAGTTGGGTGCTTGCACCCCAAACCCGGAATCTGGAGCAGACAATTCCACCAGCTCCAGTTCACTTCTTTAGTTGTTTGTTTTTCTTGTTTAAGTAGAAAATGGAATGGAGCAAATCATGAAAGGCTACGACAGGCTGTGCTAGGTAGGAGGAAGGTCTTCACCATCTCCAAGTCTTCTTTGTGAGGATAAACCTGGAGTGAAGGTGTCCCATCCATGCTCAGCAGCTCTGGTGTAGGGCCCAGAGTGACCTAGAAACTCCATGATGGAGTCAAGCAGGCACAGCAATGGCAGCCTGGCCTGGAGGCAATGGCTGGTCCATACTTGTCCTTCCATGGCTGTCTCTATCCCAGCAGGATGGGAACAGATGTGTAACTACTGTGCTGGGTCACAGCAGAAAACATCTGCATGTCCCTGCTGCTCTGTGAGAGGAGCTCGGATCCCAGCTGGAACAAGAATGAGGCCAATACCAGACCAAGGTGGCCTTCTAAGGTGTGTTCCCACCACTGTGAAGGCTGAGGGAGTACTGGGAGCACTCCGGCCAGGCCAGTTCATCAGGACACCCTCCTGCTACATTTATCCTTTGTCATGGCTTTGGTATCCCCTTGACCCCTTCCTCAACCCAAACTAACTCCTTTGGCCCTGGGCATGGGCTCCCAAAGCCAGAGGGGCTCCCAAAGCCAAGCCTTCCCTCCAGCCAATACCTGTACAGATGCCACCCTTTCCCCCCCTGCTGCCCTTTTTCCATGTTCTGTCCCCAGCTCACAGAGACAGAACTGACCTTAGGGATCCTTAGCACTGTTCCCTTCTCCTGGTGCTGCTATGGAGGACCAGGAGGTTTCCACAAGCCTGTGGGACCCCAGAGAGCGATGCTTCTGTTATACCTCATGAATTAGTGTCTCACTCCCTGGCCTATTTCTTTTGGAGAGCAGGACTTCCCAGCTGGCTCCTGCTGGCTCTGGCCACACCAGGCTGCTTGTGGCACTGCTGGAGAAAGCTTCAGGGCACAACAGATCTCATCAGCTGTGGAGCTGCTTTCTATTCCCTTGGCCCCTTTCATATCTGGCCAAAGTTCCTTTGAACATCCCCATGGTCCTTGGAATCCATCAGCTCCCTCCTTTAAAGCTCATGGTGTTTCATGCTCCCTCCAGGCTCCCACAGCATTCCACCTGTCCCACGTGTTCCATGTGTTCACCTGCTCCTCCAGTTCTGAGCAGGCCTCTCCTCGGTGAGCACCACGCAGGACCTGTGGCCAAGGGCAGGTGCCCAGTGAGAAGCAGAGCAGGCAGAAATATCAGATACTTCCCAGAAGGGGCTTCTGGCCCCTGCAGACTCTCAGAAAGGAGCAGTTCCTGTTCCATGGCTGGAACAGACCCCATCAATTCTTTTGCAGTCATCAGTTCGGGCTGCTTCGGAAGCGCCTTTGAAAATTCAGTGTCTTATTTGTGACTTTTCCGGTCCCTGAGAGCTGGGGGGGTTTTACATGTGCAGTTGCCTCCCAGGGCTCAGCGTTTCCTCCCAGAGTTCTGTTGGAAGCTCTGGCTGGATGCATTCTGCTCATGGAAACCTCACAGTGCTGCTTTTGTTCCTCCTTCCGCAGTCCCTCACAGGCAGCCTTTGAGAGTGGATGAAAAGGGCTCTGTGCCAAGTGCAGGAGCAAATTCTTCTATTTGCTGTGGGACAAGGGGACTAAACACGACGTATTTACTTTTCCCTGAGTGCTTGTCTATACTCTCATCACCTGCTTGCTCTTGCGTTTCCTGCCCCAGATGTTTGAAGAAGGATTTGATATTTTATTGTGATGCTGTTTGTAATTTATTCCTCCAAGTTGACTCATTTTGCTTTTCCTTTTACTCCCCCAGAGAGCCTGTTTTTGACTGTCACCTTGCTTTGGCCACAGTTTCAGGTGGTTTGAAGGAGACCTTCTGAGTTTCAGAGCTTCCTTGACCGTCTTGACTTCCCTTTGCCCATTTGCATTTCTCTCTCGAGCTGTGAGACCAAATGTCTCTGGTATGGGAGGCTGGAGAGCACCTACTTGTATTCAGCTTTTTAAGTTAATGCTCCCAGCCCTTCACTGAAACTTTCCCCACCTCTCTGCGATTCTCAGCACAGCCAGGACAGCACCTGGCTTTTGTTGCCTCAGCAGAAATTCAGCTTTTGCATGCTGCTGTCCAATCCTTGGTTTCCCTCTCCTCCTCTGTGTTTCTTACCCATTTCCTTCACAACACAGATATTGAGACGTCCAAAAACTCCTCTGTGTGTGCTTCCCAATGTGACATTCCCACCGCAGTGTGGTGTGCCCCTCCCAGGTGACACCCGTGCGAGTGAGATGCTGGAGCTGGCCTGCATGCACACGCTCTTCGTGCGGGAGCACAACCGCCTGGCTGGGAAGCTGAGGAGCCTCAATCCCCACTGGAATGATGAGAAGCTCTACCAGGAGGCACGAAAGATCCTGGGAGCCATGATCCAGGTGCCAGCCATCATCCCGCCTGTCCTGGCTCTGCCTGCAGTCTCATAGGGTTCACGTGTTAGGCTGTGCTAGTGTGGGGTGGCCAAAGGGTGCAGGATTTTGGGGTGAAAGGACCAAATTCTTTCCACCAGCCCCTTTTGACCAGAGCAAAATCACACAGAGATACCTGAAATGACAAGCACAGAGGGCTCCCCCTGAATCTTTGATGTCCCTCTACTGTTAAATTTACAAAGTGCTTGATGAGGTTTTTAATGGCACTTTTTTTTTTGAGGAACAGACAGAAAAGTCAGAGGAAAAGCTTTCAAAACTGGTGTCTTGTACCTGATAAAAATGGTACTAGAAATTTGGATTAGAATTCCTCGGGTTGTGAATCCCTTCCTCTCAATGATTCCCTGCCCATGGCAGGGGGTTGGAATGAGATGATCTTAAAGATCCCTCCCAACCCAAACCATTCTGGGATTCTGTGAAGAAGCTCCCTGTGCTGGGGGGTGCAGCCAGTCATGGTATCTCCTTGGGACTGGGCTGCACCCTTTGGCCACCCCACACAAGCTTGACTAGCTTGACACACTCCCCCAGACTTGACCCTGAATGGGATCTTGGGGTGACACAAGCACCTCTGTGCTTGGGAGCAATCTCCCCAAGTCTCTTGTCCGGCCTCCAGTTTGGAGCAGGAATGGCCTCAAAGCCAGATGAGGTTTTACAGCTGGCAGGAAAGGCTGGATCCTATGAGAGAAAGGGACATGGGGTTTCCAAAGGCAAACTGCACCTCCTTTGAAGCCAGTCTTCTGAGCTGGTTTAACAAAAAATAAAAAGCAGGAATATCAAAATGTTTATGGTTTTATGCTGTCTATTTAAATATTATTGTATTGTTGAAAAAATATGTTGGGCAAGGCAAACACTCAAAGGATTGTCCTAAAAAGCATCATCTCCATCACTGTGTTTACATCAATGGTTTCATCTTCATGCAGTATTCAGACAATTAATCCATTTTCTCCTACTGACACAGAATTTTCTTTTTCTTTAATTATATTGTGCTGTATCCTCAATATCGCAGAGAGACATGAGAGCAGGACTGGAAATCTCTGCTGTGGGAGGACTCAGGGAGCTGCCCGTGGGTGGTGCTACCCCTGTTATCTGCCAATGTTATCTTTGCCATCTGAGGCACGACGGGTGCAGTTCTGCCTGCCTGATGGGAACGGTGCAGTGACAAGGAGCCAATACGTGGGAGGATTTGGAAGGCTCTTATCTTCACAGAATCACAGAGCCAATTAGATTGGAAAAGACTTCTGAAATAATTGAGTCCAACCTATTATTATGTTGCTCTGACCTGCCAGAGTGTTGTGGCAGAAAGAACATGAAAAACAACTTTGCTTCCACAGAAGCCGATTGCCAAGACATTGACAGTTCACCCTTTCCTTGTTTCCCCCTAGATCATAACCTACAGGGACTACCTGCCTCTCCTGCTGGGATGCAGGTTCCACAGGCTCATTCCTCGCTACCGGGGCTACAACGAGTCTGTGGATCCCCGGATATCCAACGTCTTCACCCTGGCTTTTCGCTTCGCTCACGCCTCAGTCCCTCCAACTGTTGGCCGCCTAGATGAGTACTACAGACCCATAACTCCTGAAATTCAGCTCAGAACCTCCTTCTTTGCTGTCTGGCGAATCATTCAAGAAGGTAAATCCTTTTCTGCAGCTCTGCGGTGTGGGTTTATTTCATTCATCCTTTCCTGCCCTCTCTGGATGAGCTCCTGCTTCAGCCAAATTTAAAAGCATTTTGTGCTCAATGTATTAAATGGCCTTTACTACCAGCCAGAGTTGTCCCAACAGAGCGGTCCCCTGCAGACGAGGGCAGCCCATCGTGTTCCAAAATGGTCTGATCACTTCATTGCTGTGGCCTCCAAGAACATTATTCAAAGTATTTTCTTCTTAATTCTTTAAGTGCGGGGAAATTGATTCTCATGTAGTAGAAGCTTACAATTAAATATGTGCTCACCTCTCTGGGGCCTCTTAGCCACACACTGGCCTCCCTGCACTGCTCCCATGCCCCTGCTTCAGGTGGAATTGATGCCAGTTTCCCTGTGCCACCCCTGCAGGTGGGATTGATCCCTACCTCCGGAGCCTCATGGCCAGCCAGGCAAAGCTGATGACGCAGCAGCAGATGGTGGTGGGCGAGCTCCGGGACCGGCTCTTTGAGCAGGTTGAAAGGATTGGGTTTGATTTAGCTGCACTCAACATGCAGCGCAGCCGAGACCATGGCCTTCCAGGTAAGTCAACTGTGGGAGCAGAGCTTACAAGGAAAAACAAGTGGAAACCAGGCATTTTTGTGGTTAAACATTGAGAAGTTTCTCCAGCCCACGCTTGGCTGAAATTACTCGGGAGCTGGATTCAGTGGTCCTTATGCATCTCTCCCAGTGCAGGATATTCAGTGATTCTATGATGCTCTTTCCCAAAGCTTTTTCTTGTTTCTGGACAACCAGAGGTAAGTGGGTGGAGGTTGAGCACTGAAGGCAAAGCCTGGCTGAAGCTGAATGAGAGACGTGGAGGCAGAAGAACATGGGGCATTGCACAGACCAAAGTTTGGTGTTCAGTGACTGACTCATTTCTATTGTCCACATGAAAAAACTGGTAAAGTAGCTCAGCAACAAGTTTGCAGGAGTGGAATTAAGGCTATAAGTCCCCTGTGACTTCTCTGCAACCATCTATAGTGGTCCAGCCCAGCCACGCATGACTGGAAGAGCAGATTCCAATATATAAAGAAAATCTCATCATAATTCCTCTATTAAATCTGTGTCCCAGAGAAAAAAACAACCAAGCATGTCAGAACCACTCTCAGGGCTCTGCAAGGTGCAAAACCAGTGTAATGGCATTGCAAGATGGTCTTGAGAAATAGATTGCTGATGGCACTTCAGAGCTGGCTCCTGGGTGGGTCCTTGCCCAACAGTGTCATTAGGCTGAGGTAAGAGCCTGGAGCTGCTCTGTCAGCAACATCCTGAGAGATGCAACAGGGCTCCTGTTTGAAACTTGGATGAAAACTGAGCTGGATCCACGGGTTTTAAGCCCAGTCAGAGGCTTTGCAGAACATCCAGGTGCATCATCAGCTCACAGGATTGGTCTGCCTTGGCCACAACAGAAGGTTGTGATTCTTCCATGCTTTATTGAGGAACACCATCATGCACCTGATCAGAACCACAAATCCTGGGTTTCCAGACCTGACATGATGGGAGTGACACGTATTTCTAGTGAATTTGGGTTTAGCTTTAGGTCTCAACCCACCTGTGAGTTCTGTACTCCCTTATATTAGACATCCACGAAGGTGGTGATGGCATAGCAAGGTCAAAAACCCTCCCTAATTAATTTTCTGATTAAGCAAATTCTCAGTGTCCTGGAATTGTTTGATAGTGGTGTCATCCAGGTGTCTTTTTCTCCCAATGCTCCCTGCTTTTTAGACATAAGACAGTAGGTTTGGATTGGATATCAGGAAAAAAATTCTTTCCTGTGAGGATGGGGAGGCCCTGGCACAGGGTGCCCAGAGCAGCTGGGGCTGCCCCTGGATCCCTGGCAGTGCTCAAGGCCAGGCTGGACACTGGGGCTGGGAGAAGCCTGGGACAGTGGAAGGTGTCCCTGCCCATGGAGGGGGTGGGACGAGAGGAGATTTCCAATCCAAATTGTTCCATGATTCCATGACATCTGACTTACAGCAGAGGTGTTTGCTGCAGCATCATCTCATCCCCTCCACCAAGATGCAGAATTATGCACCAGTTGTTGCACAGTGGATTTTTGGCTGTTTACAGTCCAGAACAATTAGTCCAGCTGGCAAAGTCTGGTGGCTGAAGTAACTTGGGCTGTGTGGAGTGGGTGGCTTGTCCCCATGGCTGGACAGGGACCAGCTGTGGAGAAGCACTTGGTCATTCTCCTGTTGTACAGAGAGAGGGGCCATCAACATCTTGTCCAGGTTCACTGTCAGTGAAGGCAACATCAGTTACATCCCTGCTGAGTGGAGCAGAACATTGCTGGAAGGTGGTGGAACAACTCCCACCTGCAAAGATATGGCTCTCCCAAAAACAGCATTGAAAGGCCAGGCAGGGGGAACTGGCTCTGGAGAAGTGGGAAGGCAGTAGCATTAACAGAAATACAGAAAAATGTTTTAAACATTTTGGAACCCTACTGATGTCCCAGCTTTGGGAAGGAGAGGGGAAAGTCTTTCCAGGAAGGGGTAGCACATTACTGCTCTGACATCTAACTACTTCCAGGTTACAACTCCTGGAGAAAATTCTGTGGGCTCTCACAGCCCTCTGGAGTGAAGTCACTTGGTCAAGTGTTGATGAATCGGAGCCTGGCAAGGAAATTCCTGCAGCTCTACGGGACACCAAAGAACATTGACATCTGGATTGGGGCCCTGGCAGAGCCCTTCGTGACAGGAGGCCGAGTTGGGCCCCTCATGGCTTGTCTCATTGGCACCCAGTTCAGGAACATTCGTGATGGGGACAGGTAAGAAGGGAGCTGGGTATCCCAACCCCAGAGTACAGGGAGGCTGGAGTGTATGCAGGTTTCTTCACACATATCTGAAAATTCAGCTCCAGTTGTTTGTTGGTTTTTTTTCAGTACTCCTTCAGAAGTTTCATTCTCTTCGTAGTGATGGTCTTATTCTCTGTCTGATGGTTGAGATCCTGGGCTAAGATCCCTCCCCAGCAAAGTGATATCTCACTACTTCTTCTTCCCTCCCCCACTTCTGAACTGGAACCCTCTGCTCTGACATGTGGCAGGGTTTAGTCTTTGCTTATGATGGTTGTGGTGGGCTGGGGATTTCTTGTCAGCCAAAATCACTTCAGCAGTGCTGAGGTTTCGACACACTTGAATTCCTCCTCCTCCCTGAGGTTGCTCAGGGGCTTCAGGTGCAGCAGTGAGTTACATCCCTCATTTTAAGCTGGATTTCTGAAGCAAGATCCCTGTACCTGCCAGCAATATTGCCTGAAAATGGGATCACAACCCGTTTCTGGGAAACAGTTCTGCTGAGAAAGACTTAGGACGAGCTCAAAACCCAGGATGAGGAGCTTAGGGTCAAACAGCCCGTTGCACATCTAGAAAGCCTGTTCTTATGGCAGGAAATGAACACTTTTCTAGAAAATGGAGTAATTACAGGGCTTGTTCCAACATGGCAATCATTTGGCTGTAACCACAGCCTGTGAACAGTCTGTGCAGCCTTTCCTATTTGAAAGAGGGTACCTGTGCCTCATCTGAGGACAATTAATTCAATTGCAGCTTTGTTACCTGTCCATGGCCAAAAGGAAAGCAAGGTAATTATCCAATTTGTGAGTCAGGGCTCTTGATTTAAATAACAGAAATTCAAATCTGTTCTTGGCAGAAGAAATCAGTGTTAATGGGAATTAATATTGTGGGAGTCATCAATGTGAAGAAGGTAGAAGGCAAAAATCTGTTGTGTCATCTTCTTTCTCCTGCAGGTTTTGGTGGCAGAACCCCGGGGTTTTCACTCCTTGCCAGCGCCGTTCACTGGCCAAAATCTCCTTGTCACGAATAATATGTGACAATACCCACATTACTAAAGTATCAAGGAATATCTTCTGGGCTAACAGATACCCCCGTGGCTTTGTGAGCTGCAGTCAGATCCCAAAGCTGGACCTCAGACCCTGGAAGTCAAAGAGCACCGAGGAGCAAGGTATGATCTGCAAACAGCAGCAGGTCCTGCCTGCAGACCCCTGAGAAAGCCAGACCCTGGGGGTTAAACTGAGCTGCCTAACGTGGGGCTGGACCTGTGTGCCAGGTACAGCTTTAGATGGTCCAGTTCACCAGGTGTACTTAGAGTGGCTCCAACAAAATGCAGATTTTCTGGCAGACCAAGCCAAGTGCCCTATTCTGGGAATTTTTTTTTTAGCGAGGAAGGGCTGAGGGAGCTGGGGCTGTTCAGCCTGGAGAGGAGCCCCAGCTGAGAGGGGCCCTCAGCCCTGGGTGTCCCTGTGTGCAGGGAGGGGCAGAGCAGGGCCCAGGCTCTGCTCCGGGGCCCAGCAGTGGCACCAGAGCCACGGGCAGGGCCTGAGCCCAGGAGCTGCCCCTGCACAGGAGGCACAACTTCTGCCCTGGGCAGTGCCAGCCCTGAGCAGGCTGCCCAGGGAGGGGCTGCAGTGTCCCTCAGCGGGGATATTGCAGAGCCCTCTGGGCACAATGCTGTGCCCTGTGCTCTGCCATGGCCCTGCCTGAGCAGGGAGGTGGCACCAGGGACCCTCTGTGCTCCCTTCCTGCCTAAACCATTCTGGAATTCTGGGATTTTTTTCTGATTAATAGACTTTCCATTTAGCTCTTCACTATTGATGCCAAGGTTTCCTGCATGGGGAGCAGTGCCCAGACTGGGAAGGCTGCTCTGTCTGCCAAGATGCTGTTTGTCACTACATCCTTGTAAGGCCAAAAGCACCTCTGCATTTGAAAATGAATTCCCAGTCCATGGAAAGGTGTCTGGTTTTGATCTCTGCTTGCACAGTTGTTATCTATTTTTACACTATTTTTCTCACCTGCCTTCAAGATTTGTAAAATTCTTGAGGCCTAATTCCTTCCAAAATGCTCCCTGAAATCCCTGGGAAGTAGATGTAGGGAAGAGTGGCTCTCCCTGTAGAAGGCAAGCTGTTCCAGTGCCTCTTCCAAACAAAACATCCTTCCTTTCCTCTGACAGCCAGGTCCTGCCACACTCTCATAATACCAGTTTTTGATTCCTCCTTTCCAGCCTAACCTGTGGAAACAAATCACACAAGGCATCAAGGAGCTATGGCAGATTCTTTTCAGTTAACACAATGCTTTTTATCTCCTCTAGAAAAAGATTCTGGTGACTTTAAATGCTGAACATTGAGGATTTCCCAGATGTCCAGACTTGGGAAGCTGCTGAGGTGGATTATTAATTTTTACTCTGTTTATGTTTTTACTGCCTGCAATGTTTGGGCACGGTTCTGTCATTTCTCAGCTTGATTTGCATGAAGCCTTTACAGTGGGATGGAGCCCAGGAATAAAAAAACTTCATTAAGAGATATCCCAGATCTGTGGAATCACTCAGCATCACAAAGCCAAGTGAAATGAGTTGTCCAGAGTCTGATCCCAAATCACACCAGCTGCTGGCTTAGGCCATGGAACCACACCACGCTTCACCAAGATTTACTGTCAAACACAGGTTTTGAACCTTCCTTTTAAGATTTTCTGCCCTCACAGAATGATCCAGGGTATTGGAATGACAGTTGATTTTTGTTCTCCAATATTTTTGTTTGAAAGAAACAAATCCTTCAGTTTCCAGAGAAAATATACTAATGGCAGGATGCTTCTGAGAGAAGAAGAAACAGTTGTCCTGCACCCCAAACACAGCCCTAAAATGCCCTATGTCAGGTTTTGCTCCAATATGGAAGGAAGAAATTTGCCACATGGATGAGAGTTTTCTCACTATTATTTCCCATAGTCCAGAATGCCCAAAACATCCTCTGATGTGACAGAAGCCTGTGACAAGTTTTTCCTGAGGCCTGAGCCAGAGTGACTCAGCACTGGCCTGTGGAGCTGGCGGGATGTGGCCTGGCAAAGATAAGAACAATCTGAACACACAAGAAAGAAAAAACTATTTTGGTTTCAATCCAGCTTTTTCCCCTTTCCTGAAAGGGTTCAAACCCACTTTCTCCTCCCTCTGTAGCCTGCTATATTCCTGTTATTGCTTAATAAATTGCAGTTTTAGGCTGAGGCTAAGACGTTCTTTGCATTTCATAAAAGGTGCAGCGACCACACATGAGCAGAGGATGGTGGTGGGTTTTCTGTGGGAATATTGGGAAAAGGCAGGTCCAGAAGCTGTGTGTTGTTAATGAAAGAAGGTATTTCTTGCTGAAGCCTCTGACCCTTACTCCTGTGTGATGCAGAACTAGGAAAGTCAGCACTGATGGGTGGGAGGTATTGACTGGGGTGCCCCGGCCTCTCCAGCTCTGGTTTGCCACTCCTGGTTGTCTGATGGTGACAGAGCCCTGTGTCTGCTCAGCCCCTCGGGGACAGAGTATCATTCATTACCTGTTGGCCTCAGCAGTTGCCCTCGGGGGGAGGATGTGACTGGCTCAGAATTACCCACAACCCCTCTGTGTGCACTGAGCTCAGACAGCTGATTTTTTCTTTTTAGCCAAGCTGAATTTTGGACAATTTGATCAACTTGACCAAACATATGCAATGCTTGTACAGCAACATGGGGACTGTCCATAGGGTGCCTGGCATGTGCCTGCCTTGGCCAGTGGAGCTCCTGAGGTGGGAGCTCCTGCAAGGGTTGGGTGGGATGGTTTGCCCTGATCAGCCTCTGCTGCTGGTTTCAGAAGGGCAGCACCCCCTCTCAGATCTCTTGAGGCCTCTCATTCACTTTCTTTCCCAGCAGCAGCCTCCCCCAGCTGTTTCAGCTCAGAACTGGATGTTCATCCCGAGTTCATCCTGTCAGGTCCTTCTCCCAGTGCCAACTACGTTTCTCCTCAGTGGATGCCCACCAAGGTGGTCAAGGGCTGCAGCACATGGGGTGCAAAGACAGGCTGAAAAAGCTGCATCTGCTCAGTCTGGAGAATGGGAGAGGGAGTGATTTCAGTCTCTCCAAGGAGAGATTAAGGTGGATACTTCCCAGAGGCTCACAGGAAAAGGACAAGAGGTAACAGATGCAGGTTACAACAAGGGAAGCAACCTTTAAACAAAGACAAACATTATTCCCTGTGATAGTGTTGTGATGCAGACACAGGGATGAGAGAAATCTTGGGATCTCCAGTCTTGGGTATTCTCCCAAACTGTCTCAGCCTTGATCAAGCTCTCTGGATTTTCAGTTAACCCTGCTCTGAGTAGCTGGCTGACCTGCAAACCTCCTGGTGTCCTTTTCCACTTCAATTTTCCTGTGATTTAAACTGATACACTGTTTTACTTCCTAGCCAGAGTTCACCTGGCTGTGCTATAAGCTATCCCATGTGTGCAAGTCCTGCAGCCCAGGCTGTTCCATGCTGTTGCATTCTTTTCTGTCAGGCCTGTCTTGATACCACAGAAATCTTCCTGAGCCGGAACACCTTTTCTTGTAAAACCTCTTCTCTTGTCATTACAAGCACTTCCAGCCATGCCTTTGCTCATAAATTGGTCTCTGCACCTTGTAAAACCGAGGGTTAGAGAGATTCATCATGGAGCATCGTAAACAGTTTCCTCAGTCTTGATGATCTTTCTCTAATGCATTTACCCTGGAATGCCTCTGAAGGTTTTAGTGTCAATGTTAACGCCTCTAAGTGAGGAGTAAGGGATGAATTCTCTTTGACCTGTTCATGCTTTGGAGGCTGGTGACTGATGCTGTCCTTGGCCAGACCCAACACTGCCCTTTGATAACTTATCATAGAAACATGGAATATCCTGAGTTGGAAAGTCCAACTCCAGGCCCTGCACAGACCCCCCAACAATTCTATCCTGGGCATCCCTGAGAGCATTGCCCAAATGCTCCTGGAGCTCTGGCAGCCTTGGGGCCGTGCCCATTCCCTGAGGAGTCTGTTCAGTGCCCCAGCACCCTCTGGGGGAAGAACCTTTCCCTGATCTCCAGCCTAAACCTCCCCTGGCACATCTCCAGCTGTTCCCTCAGGTCCTGTCCCTGGTTACCAGAGATAAGAGATTGGTGTCTGCCCCTCTGCTTGTTCCAATCTGTTTCAGAGTAGATATTTAGGCCAGCAATTTTCAGTGGGAATCACTCCCATTTCAAAATCCAGTCCTCGTATTTTGTGCTGGAATCATTGCTTTGCATTTGTAAGTCACTTGTGATCTTCAGCTTCACCAGCTCCTCTCTCTCACGCATCGCTGTGCTGACAACAGTCCATCCTCTTCTGAGCCTTTATATGGTGAACAAGAAAATTTTCTTGGCCTTTTCCCTCCACATTGGATGGCTTTCCCTGCCTCCCCTCTCTCTTCTGGCCAATGTGTGGCTGAGCAGATCTGGGGAGCAGGAGAATCATTAAAACTTTGTGACAAAAGCTCACAGTGGGAACAAGTCCCTCCTCTCCCTATCTCAGATTCACTTAAATTGAGCCAGGTTCTGGAAAGGCTGCAAAGACCCAGGGGCAGAAGGGAGTCAGCTGGGCGTGGACACACTTGGTCTGGAGACTGGGATCTTCATTAGAGCTGCAGTTTCTGAAAACACCTTGCAGGTTAGGCAAGAGCCGACAGATTCTGAAATGGGAGCAGGATGGATCCAGGTGCTGGGGATCCTTGCAACAGGAGAAAATCACAGCTGCGGGTTTTGGTATCTGTGGGCTAGGAGCCTGAATGTTGTTTTAGATCTGAGCTGCCTGTCTGTCCATGGTGAATTGGGAATGTCCTTGGCTTCCTCCATACTCATCAGAGGCACTTACCAACTGCTGGAATCAAAGACCTCCTTGCTCTGCACAATCCCCCGACAGGAGCGGGCGGCCAGGGGGAATCTGGGCTCTGCTCCCAGGGAACGGGGACTGGAGGAGAAGGAATGGCCTCAAGTTGCACCAGGGAGGTTCAGGTTGGACATCAGAGGAATTTCTTCTTGGAAAGGGTTGTCAGACAGTGGAAGGGGCTGCCCAGGGCAGTGGTGGAGTCCCCAGCCCTGGAGATGTCCAAGGAAGGACATGGCACTCAGTGCTCTGGGCTGGTGAAGAGGTGGGGGGATCAGTCAATGATCCTGGAGGTCTTTTCCAACCTCGATGTTACTGTGAAGTCTTTGAAAATTGCTGACAGTGACTTAAAATAAACCTTTTCATGGTTTGTGAACTGCTGTGAGCTTGCAGACTTCCTTGTCCCTGACATTCTGTGTGGGTTTCTATGTGCAGGACTGTGTCAAAGGTTTCTTCTACAGCAGGAGCCTGATAACAGCACCCTGGTTTGGAAACCACAGCCATTCTTGCAGGACAGCCATCCCACTCCTTTCACTGGCATTACATTTTAGGAACCTCTCTCTGGTAGGTCAGGATGAACCAGCTGTGCATCAAATCAACCTTTCCCCAGTTGCAAAAGGCCATAATTTTGTACAGATGAGATACAGAAAAGGATGACAGGCATAGAAAGGGAACTGGTTGCTGGATCAAACCTTGGAGAAGCAGAAAGAAGCCATGGTTTTTCTCTAAGCAGTGGCTCCCACAAGAACCTGGTCTCTGGAAACACCAGTTCAGAGGGTCCCAGTGTGCACACATGGGGCTCTTGTAGTGTCCATGTGCTGGTGCAGGGACAGTTCAGAGGCTGTGGAGAAGCTCTTTGCTTTGGCTGCCTCTCCTGTGGTTGCAGGGAAGCCTTGGGAGAGCTGAGAAGTGAGACTGCAGTCACCTCTCTTCAGTTTTCCAATGAAAATCAGGAGAAGAAGGGTCCCTGGCTAAGCCAGAGGAGCAGGGAGCACAGCCAATGCTTTTCTATATTATTATGTCTTTCCTCAGTTTCATCAGGAAATATCACGGAGTCTTGCCCATTTTACTGTTCTCAAGCATTTGACTTTGCTCTTTAGGTTGTAGGTGATGGTCATGGTGGTTTTATGGGTCCTCGGGCTATTCCCTTTTGAGAATCTGCAGCTCTCAGACCTGGCTGGAATTGAGATTCATTGCTCCTTTGAAGTTCCAGCTGCTAGAGCAAGGCCTCGTGTGTGCAGATGATGAATCATGAAACTTTTTTTATCAGCCCAGTCATTCTGGCTATTGCAAAGTTCCTTTTCACACAGTTGTTTTAGGAGGTGAAATGCAGTTGGAGCAGTCCCAGGTTATACCTGCATTTTCCTGATTTACTCTTTGCTTATGCAGATGCTGTCTGAACATGCACCTGCCTCTGGCCAGGAAAATATTGGGAGTTGCTGCTCTTGCTTTATTTTTTGTCTAGACTTGTGGCACTTTTCCCACTTTTCCCACTGTGCATGCAGAATGTCCAGCTGCTCAGCTTGGTCTCTCCAGTGGCTGGATGTGTAGAGCAGAATCTGGTTGCTCAAATCACTGTTTTTCTCTTTCTTCCCTCAAAAATACTGATTTCTGATTTCCTGGACATCTTGCAGCCAGCTCGCTTGGTGAAGATCAATGTTTGCACAAAGTGAGACAGCCTGGGGTCATAGAATCATGGAATCATGGGATGGCTTGGGCTGGAATGGACTTAAATATCATCCAGTTCCACCCCTGCCAGGGACACCTTCCACTATCCCAGGTTGCTCCAAGCCCCAACCTGGTCTTGGACACTTCCAGAGATGAGGCAGCCACAGCTTCTCTGGGCAGGGTTTGTGCTGTCCAATACATCCTGCTCTTCCCCACTAAAGATTTTCTTAAAATTCCTCAGGGTTCCTCTTCCCAGAGCCCCCTGAAGGGGCTCTCCAAGCAGTGCCAGCCCCACAGCCCCTGCACACAGACAGGACAGTCCTGTTGCCATCCAGCCCTCCTGCAGCTCTTGCTAAACTGGCTTCCCATGGTGAGTGCAGCTCCCAGCAGAGAGCACAGCCTGGCTGAAGCCTCACTCCCAAGCCTCGTTCCAGCTTTACACCACCCACACGGAGCTGATGGAGGGAGTCTCACCTCTGCTCTACATCAGCAGCTGCTCGTGACTCGTTCACTGCTCTGCTCAGCACTCTCTGGGCTGGAAGGATGGAGTTTTTCCTCCTTCACTACCCTTTTACCTGTCTGCTCATTGTCTTTCTAGTCCTCTACCAGGTGAAACCTGCATTCAGATTCTTCTGCAAGATGACCTTCTATAAGTTGTGGCTCTTCACCATAAGCATTGGGGTTGCCATCCTCAGTATTCCTCGTGGACGTAACGTGGACAATATGCTGTAAGTTGTCTGTGGCTCTTTTCTGCCTTGAGCATTGATGGAGTCCACTCTATGCAGTGCTTTGATTTGGAGGGTCCTGGGGGTGTGCTGTGGTGGGATCAGTTGTATATTGATGTGGGGAGATGACAGACTCTCTAATTCAGAGAAGGGTTGTGGGTTTTAATACTCGTTTGGGGTTGATAAAAAGAATAACAAATTATGGAAAGAAAGGATGTAAAAGGTGACATAGATTTTCTGAAGTAGGTAATGCCAACAAATTGGATGTAATGCTTATTGCTATTTTTACTAGAGCTCTTTCATCTGGTCTTTGGAGCTGTATATCCCTCCTCCCCATGGCTGAGCACTCTATCACTCAGTTGTGTTGAGAAAGCCACTCCAGGGGCTCTTCCCATTCTCTACTCTGAGCCAGTGCACACCTGAGACATCACCACGATGCAGTGCTGGCCCCTGCATGGGCACTGGTGTTCCCATCAACTCGGTGACAGCCTGGTGTCCCGGGTCTGGCAGTCCCCCAGCCCATCCCATGGCTGCCCATCCTGTCTCTCTAGATTCCATTCAGACTCTCCAGGCTGTGGACTCACCTGGAGGCTGCGTGGGCTGTTCAAGAGTGATCAGTGGTGGTGGCAATCAGGAACCTGGGCTGAGTGGGGACGAGAAGATGACTCTGCTGCACAGCACGGTGCTTGAACCCTCCTGAAGTGCAGCAGAAGCAGGATTTACTATTCCATTTTATGCTTCAGTGGGACTTCATATCTCCTAGCTGAGCATCAGCCTTTGGCTTTGAGAAATTTTTTCACTTTTTTTTTTTTTTTAATGTTATTTTGCCAATATCTCTTCAAATAGGGCTCCCAGCTTTGCAGGCTAATGTCACCTAGAGGAAACTCCCTCTATTTCCACAGCCAGCAGGGTTAGGCACAGGTCTACTGCAGCCCATATTCCCAACCCAGCAAGGTGGGGAGGAAAGCAGAGTACAAAGGTGTGCTGTGAATCTGGATATTATCTAATATTTGGTTGATCTGTGGAACTTCTGGAGCTGTAGTTGCTGGGTCATTGGTCATGTATGGCTTGAGGGAAACCTGCGAGGTGTATTTGTCTTCTGTAATTAAATAATTATCTGCAGAGGGACACTAATTGTTCTCCAAGTCATGGTCAAAGTTGTGTCTGTGGGAAACAGGCAGAAGCAGTGTGTGAGGTAGGCTGGTTTGGATGCAAAGTTTGGTCCCAAATTTGAGCATCTCTTTGGCTAATTTCCGCTCCTCTTTTCCAGGTTTTTGCGCACATTGACCCTGCCACTCAAATACATCTTTGGCATTCAGATAGTGGTGAAGGGCAAGGAGAACCTCAGGACTAAGAAACCTTTTGTGCTGGTGCTGAATCACCAGACCTCTCTCGACATCATGGGTATGTGGTGATCCTGCCTCCCGCTCCTGGCAGGCAAAAGGGCAGGAGTGGCTGCTGCAGAGCGCTTCACCAGCCAGCCCCAGGCCAGGGCTGATCTCCAGGGTATCAGAGGCATTTTCAAGCTACATCACCTTCACCCTCTCCAAGGGAAGGGGGACAAGGCTCTCAGCTGACCACAGCCCTCTCATAGCTGCTCTCCTTCAGTGCCAGTCCTGAGTGGATGGTCTGGAGACCCCCAAAATTCCCCAGGGATTCTATGAAGCTTCAGGCATGGCACCTCCTAGAGCAGAGGGCTGTCACCCAGAACCTAGAGGGACCCTGAGTGCAGATGACGACTTGTTCTGTCCTTGCTGTCCCCTTGCAGTGATGATGGAGATACTGCCAAGGCGCTGTGTGCCCATTGCAAAGAAGGAGATCCTGTACATGGGCACATTTGGCCTGGCCTGCTGGCTCGCAGGGGTCATCTTCATCGACCGCAAGAGGAGGGAAGAGTCCATTGGCACCCTGACAGAGGTGGCACACTCCCTGCACAGGGACAACGTGAGTGGGGAGTAGTCCAGTGAGGAGCCGGTGGAAAACAGGAATCTGGATTGTGGGTGGAAGGAGATCTTTGTCTCTGGGCTGGGCTCTGAGCAGAACAGAGTGAGAGCATCAGTACCCATGAATGGAGGTCAGGGCTACAGAGATGAACCCCAGGGCACCATCGCTCTGCACTGGCTTAGAATTGTACCTGGAGGTCCTTCTGCCCTAATGTCTTCTCCCTCCTGCAGTTGCGTGTCTTGATCTTCCCTGAAGGAACTCGCAACCATGGTGGCTCCATGTTGCCCTTTAAACGTGGGGCCTTCCAGCTGGCTGTGAAAGCCCAGGTGAGACCCACCTTCCTTCTGCCCCCAAAGTGTGATTTGCCTACTGTGGTCCACCAGCAAACCAGGGTACTGGTCACCAGCTTCCCTATGGATTGAGCACATATCCAGGAGCCCTCGGGGGTTTGCAGGAGGGATCTGTTTCTGTGACAAGTAGAAAACCTTTGTTACAGCTTGGGATAAAAGTGGGGGGATCTTGATAAGAGCCCTGGACCTGCAAAGGGAAGTTTCTGCTGAGCTGGCCTCTGTAGATAGTAATTTGACAATCCACAGCTGTTGGCCTAAATACAGAGATGAAAATACAAAACCCAATAGCAAGGAGAAGGGGTGATACAGTTAAATGATCAAATTTATTATTTATTCAAATAATCCTCCAAGTGTCTGCTGGGGCTCTGATGGTGATAATTATCAACAAGGTGCAGAATTCACCTGAAAACATTAGTTGAATTTTGGAGGAAGGATAAGGAGATGTGTATATTCACTGTAGACTGCCTCCCCTCCAGGTCCCCATTATTCCTGTGGTGTTGTCTTCCTACAACAGCTTCTACAACCAGAAGGAGAAGAAATTTACACCAGGTGAGGATGACCTGGGGCAAAGAATGGTCTGGGTGGTGGTGCAAGCTCAGTCCTTGGAGCCATGACCAGGGTGGGCAGACGACCATGTGTAATACGGAGGTGGCACCCAGAAAACAGCAGTTTCTGTCTTCTTGGGAAGAAATAGGACATTTCAGGCATCACTTTTTCCTCTCCCCTTGGATTCCTCACTGCTTGTCCAATACTTGTCCAAGAGAACTTGGAGAAGCAGCAGAGTCCTGAGGCAGGTCCTGCCCCGACGCCCCCACCACGGCTGCCCTTGGATCTGCAGGTGCATGGAGAGCTAGGAAACATTCATGGCAACAAAAATTTATACTGGCCACTGACAAAATTTTAGGGGAAAAAATAACACAAGTCTTGGACTTCAGAAGGAAAATGGAGAAAAAAATGGTACAAATTCCAACAGAGAAAATTAACCCATCCTGTTCCTTCTCTCTCTTAGCTGCCACTCACCTTAAAATGGACTTCTGCCACTTCCCACTCTTTCCCAGGCCAGCCCTGGTGTTCCCTGAGGAGAGGATCTGCATCTGAAATTCTCATTCTTCCCATTGTTGTGCCTGGGTGTAGTCGTTTCCTTGCAGGCAGACACCTGGAAAGAGAGAGTAGTGCAAATGATAAAGATGGAATTGCCTGTTTCCAGTCATCTTTCACCTGCTGGGTTTATCCTCTCCCTGTTCACACACAAAAGCCTCTTGGATCTGGAAGTGTTCCCCTACCTGAGGATCAATAGAACCATGAGCAGGGATTTTGCCAGCCTGTTCCCTTCCCTTCACATCCCTGCTCTGGGAAATCAGAGAATAACCTCCTGGGGAGGGATCTTAGAAGAAGCTGAACATTTTGCTTTAAGCAAGGCCAGGTTTAAAGACAGATGAGTTAGCTCTGTGACCAGCCCATAAAATGTTGTATTAAGTCCAAGGATGGAGATTCCAAGAATTCCCTGAGCTTTTTAGGAAAGACTTTTTGCAGTTACATGTACATTTGTGTATATACAACTGCAGTCCCCCTGGGAATTCATGGTTAGCTAATTCCATGCTCGGCAGATCTCTGAGCCATTTTCCAAACGGCTGTTAAACAGGCAGGACCTGCACTGCTGCTGAAGAAAGAACCCTAGTTAGCTTTTCTTGTACTTTCCCACCTTCCCCAGCTGGAAGTTTTGCCAGAGCTGATTCCAAAGATGGTGGTCAAGATTCCTGCTCACTGAGCAGGTCTGTGGGTCAGGACAGCTCCCTATATCTGCAGCGGCTCTGGGTGTGCTGAGGAGCCTCTCAGAAGCCTGGCTCTGTGCCTGGTGTTGGACACTGTCATTCATGGAACATGTCTGGTGCTTGCTGGAAGTCTGTTCCCAAGAGACCTGAATTTTCAGCCCAGCCTTGTCATCACTCTGCTCTTTCAGTAGAAGCAAGTGAAGTGAGGTACCAGCCTGGCTTTGGGTGGAAGATGTGCAGGCAGGTAACACAGAATCATGGAATCACAGAAGGGTTTGGGTTGGAAGGGACTTGAAGCTCTTTTCATTCCACGCCTTACCATGGGCAAGGACACCTTCCACTAGACCAGATTGCTCCAAGCCTCATCCAACAAGACAAACCCTTTTCTTTTGTGAAGTTCTTCTCTACGCTTGTTTTGCCTCCTTCCCACAGCTCTGCTGGCAGCACTGCTGCCTCTCGTTCCAGGCACACGTGTAAAGTCATGCAGGAACATTACAACACAGACTCTCCCCAGATCCCCAGGTTCCTGTCTGTGCAGGCACTGTCTTGTCTCCACTGGGCCAGAACAGGGAACACTTGGTGCCAGAACAGAAGAGCATGATGGCAGCTCCCCAGTATGTTCTTCCAGTTCACACCAGTCCATTGCTTAGGTGCTTCCCCAGAGAAATCTGACATACCAGGGAATCCTGGCCACAATTTCTCTCATCCCAAAGTGTGTTTCTGGAAGGAGGGACCGTGCTAAATTTGGTATACATAGACAGAGCACAGCCAGTTTGGATGTGTAGTATTAAACATCTTCTCTTTTCCCATAATCTAGACAGACCCTGAGATCTTTCCACTGTGAAAACCCATCCTGTATGAAACATTCCATTGTGTTGGAGGAGAGATTCACCTGTTTCCATCTTTATGATTCTTGTCCTCTCTGTGGATGGGAAAAGCCCAGGCTGGGTTTTTGCTGTGTACATTTGGGATGTGGCTGGGCTCCCACACCACTGGTGTGGAAATGAGGTCATTTCCTTGGTTGGCACCAACCCTCCTGCTGTACCGCCTCCGGCTCTTCTATACCACTCATGTATTCTTTTTCCCCCCGTCTCATGCTCTTCCAGGAGAGATGATCATCCAGATCCTGCCAGAAGTGGAGACGCTGGGCCTGGGCCCAGACGATGTTCCCAAGCTGACGGAGCAGGTCCGTGACTCCATGCTCTCCGCCTACCAGGGGATATCAGGAATAACCAATGGAGCTTCCCATTAGCAATGCCACCTTCCAGCTCCACCTGTGTGTGCCACAGCTGAGGGGCAGCCGTGGCAACCACAGCAAGGTCTGGCAGCAGAGACAGCTGTGGATCACAGCACTGACACACCACAGACAGGCAAAACATCCACCAAGGAGAGAAGCTTCCAAGGGGAATGTTGCTGTGTTCCTCCTAGAGAACTGTGCCACCCAGGGGGACAGACACACAATGGACAGCTGGACATTTCTGTGAAATCATATTGCTGAGAATGTCTCACCAGCCAGACCCCAGGCAGAGCTGAGCCCTTCCCGTGATCATCGCTGCCTGCTCATAACCACCTTTCCCTGCTCACATCCAGCAAGGCAGAGGCATTGATCCCAAGCCTGTGACCATGCTGCCTGGGAAGCGGCTGCCTTGGGGTTTGAGGGCTGCCACATTCCCCTGGAATACACTCAGGAGGAGCTGCTGTTTTCTTCCTCTTCCGTGGGGAGGATTTGGGAGGTACCTCTGCCATGAGAGACAGAAACCAAGGCAGCTTTGGGAGAGGGGAATTAAAGACCTTACATGTGTCTACAGGGCTTGGTGGTTTCTTTGGCATATTTAGCCTTCCTCTTAAGCTGTGGAAGATTTTGCTTTCTGGGTTGAGCACATCTTCAAAGTGCAAGAGGCACATGTCTAGGGACTCAGAAACCAGAGGCAAACAGCAGTAGTACGCTGTCTAATACCCTTGCCATGCCCAGATGGAATCATCATCCCTGGAACAGTTCAAAGGATGTGTCTATCTGGTGCTTAGGGACATGGTTCTGTAGTTGAGCTGGCTGGGCCGGGTTAATGGACTTGATGATCTTGGAGTGCTTTTCCAGCCATGCAGATTCTGCAATTATATGATGATTCCATGACAACCTCATGATTTTTAGCACAACCTATATATCTTTCAACTCAAACACACTGGGAGCTGCAGCTCCTGATTTCTGAGTCCAGCCTTCTGCCTTCTCTGTCAGAGGATGCCCACCAGCCACGATGTGATTTGCTTTTTTGTGCTGGTATGTTTAGCTATGAACGAGAGCCAAAGAATGTTTTGGACACAGGTCTGACTTACACAGAATCACACACAGTTTCACAGAATCATTTAGATTGGAAAAGCCCTCTAGGGTCATCGAGTCCAACCTGTGACTGATCCTCACCTTCTCAACCAGCCCAGAGCACTGAGTGCCACGTCCAGCCCTTCCTCGGGCACCTCCAGGGACAGGGTCTCCACCACCTCCCTGGGCCCCTTCCAGGGCTTGACCACCCTTTCCATGGGGAAATTCCTGCTGATGTCCCCCCTGAGCCTGCCCTGGCCCAGCCTGAGGCCGTTCCCTCTCCTCCTGTCCCTGTTCCCTGGAGCAGAGCCCGACCCCCCCGGCTGTCCCCTCCTGGCAGGGAGTTGTGCAGAGCCACAAGGGCCCCCCTGAGCCTCCTTTTCTCCAGGCTGAGCCCCTTCCCAGCTCCCTCAGCTGCTCCTGGGGCTCCAGCCCCTTCCCAGCTCTGTTCCCTGCCCTGGACTTTCCCTGCTCCAGCCTTTCAATGCCTTTCTTGCAGTGAGAGGCCCAAAACTGAACACAGGATTTGAGGTGGGGCCTCAGCAGTGCCAGCACAGGGGACAGGCACTGCCCTGGTCCTGCTGGTCACACTGTGGCTGGCACAGCCCAGGACTCTCGCTTACCTGAGCACACTGGGGCTCTTGTTCAGCTCCCCCAGGCCCTTTTCTGATGGAAAGATTTCCAACCCCTCTGCCCCCAGCCTGTCATTGATGCCAACTGTAGGTGAGTGCACAAGGATATGTTTTATTGCTGCCCAGAACAATACACACAGGTTCACTGTAGGATTTAAATAAAACTTGTTTCAAGGCTTCAAGATGCAGCTGCCATGCTTCAGTGTCCTCAAAGGCTGAAACCTCACTGCTGATTAGGAGCAGCCTAAACAGCTTCTTCTCTTGTGCAAAACCAGGAGATTGGGAAAGTTTTGGTGAAGATTACATGAATGTGCTAATTTCTGAGCAGGTACAAAGGATAAGGAATTTGATTTTGCAATGCAAGCATGCCAGCCTGCGGGTTTGACACCCATTCAGGATGGGAAGTAAATAAACTTGTCATAATATACTTTTAGAGAGTCAGAAAGCCTCTGATCAATTTTTTAGGGCAACAGACAATAAAATATCATTGCCCTTTCATCTGAAGACTTACATTACTGGAAGTTTTTTGAAAGAAATTATATTTTAAAAAATCACACTACACGAAATAAAACAGATTACATAGTCTTGAGCTCCCCTCTGGGAAACCATGTGCTGATGTTCAGTCAACAGCAGCCAGCAGAACCTGATGAACCTGATGTCCAGGCAGGAGTTCCCCAGGAGCAGCTCAGTGCCACCATTAGGGTTTTCCAACGCTGGTCTGATCAGTAGGATAAGAAACTGTCAATAAAGCAAAAAAAGCTGCTGAGAGACAGAAAGTCTTTCCTGGACACACCATTTTTGTCCACCTTTTTGTCATCCTTAAATCCTTGCACCTATAAGAAACCGTGGTGCTTCCAGCCTTAGAATGAGTGGTTTGAGGGAAATTTCTTACCATTTCAAAAAGTTAAACTTCTAGCAGCTGCTTTTAGCCCTGGAATTTAACTCTCTCTGGGTTACACAAACACTTTGACTTTCCCAAGCCTGGTGAGAAAGGAGCCACAGGAAACGGCTCAGCACATTTTAATGACCTTAAGAATACGATAAAAAAAAAGAAATGAAAAAAACTCTGTTGTAGAGAGAGAAGGTGAGCTGGACTCAGGTCTTAAAGAATGGGGTGAAGCCACCATAATTTAGCCTGTAATTACAAATATCTGTCTTAAACAACAGTGTTTCCCTCAAATAGTTACTCAAACTCAATACAAGAACTGCATGGAGATGCTTTGTGGTCTGTGCCTTGCAGAAGGACAGTGTAGGTGATCCCCAGGTATTGTGATCATCTATAAATAGGTTGTCAGAAGGAAAAAGAATCCAATCCAGTCCATTCTTCAAGTCTCTGTTCTCCCACATAATTTCAGTTGGGAGAGCCCCAGTCAAAAGTGTTTCAGTAGGACACTGAGTGGCTACATCTCTCAGACAAAGACATTGTTTTACTGTGGCACACCTTAACCTTTGACCATGTGTGTTCAGCTACTGGTGAGTGAGGCCACACAGTGTCAAAACTACTCCAGATATACCTTAAACTGATTTAAAGCTTTGGAGAAGATGAGGGGAGAGCAGGAACTTGGAGCAGCAGAGTAAGACCTTGGAGCAGGTTGGCTAATTCTAGTTGATTTTTCATCAATACCTTTCCTGTCAGAAAAGACTATGGTTGTCCTGAAACAAGGTCTTTAGAGGACACATTCCCAAGGTCCAGAACACGCTGAATTTTAAGGGATTTCCCATCTGCTTGAAAGGAAAAGGCAGGGAATAAGGGATGATGAAAGTGATTGCCTGGAAACCCAGTTAACAGCACCTCTGCCTCCAGTGCTGAGTGTAGCTAAATGGACAGTCGTCATCTTTTGTGGGCAGAGTCACTGTGGAAACCTTAATTCTTTTGTTTTTTTAGGCATGGAAGAGACCTCATAGCGCATTTATTGTTTTTGGCAGATCTCAGACCCCTGGTACCTTTTGTGGTGCTCTCAGGCTCATCTTTCCAGGATGAGAGGTCAAGCGCGTCAATCTCTTGGCAATCAGTGAAGTCCTCAGGATAAGTGTTGATCTTGAACACATCCCTGGGTATCTTTTTGATATGAGTATTGTCACAGATCAGCCTTGACACTGAGATTTTTCTCAAAGCTTGCAACTGTTGTGGAGTGAAAACTCCCGGGTTTTCCCACCAGAATCTGCAATGAAATTTTCAGAAGCAGTTTATAATCTCTGGTTACTTGCTGAGATGGGAACCTGACCAAGGTGAGTCTGAATGGTGCTTAGATCCACCTTCTCCAGGAACAGCCCTTTAGAAGGAGGTGTCTCTGGTGTGGCCAGACCTGGATTCTGCCAGTGCAGAGAGCCTGCCTCTTCCACACAGCATCAGCAGGCTGCTGGGATGCAGGGATTTAAGCCCTGAGAGCAAAGTCACCTCAAGCAGAGGCCACAGCAGATTCCCCATAATCTGGAGTTGGTACTCCTCAGCCACATGGATCTAGAGAAACAAGCTGCAAAAACCAGTCCTTTGGCAACTGGGCTAAAATCAAGGGTGAGCCTTGCTGGGAGCATTCACTGGAGTGCTGTAAAAGGGTTGGATTAGTGTGTCATAGGAAATGTCAGCATTTCCCCTCTAAAAAATGCCACAGGGAATGTATCTCTCACCTGTCCCCATCACGCAGGTTCCTGAACTGGGTGCCAATAATGCAGGACAGGAGGGGCCCAACTCTGCCCTGGGGAACCACGGGCTCTGCAACTGCCCCAATCCAGAGGTCGATATTGTACGGTGTCCCATACACATTCATGAACTTCTTGGCCAGCTTGGGATTACCCAGCACCTCAGATAATTCTTCTACAGTTTGGGGTTGGGAGAGCCCACAGAAGTGCCTCCAGGCATTGTAACCTGCAAAAGCAGGAGCAGCAGATGACCCAGACCCACCACCACATCTCCACAGCACCTTTCTTGGCCCATGAGCACTGCTTGCTTCTTCTCATGGCATTAAAGGATTGGGAGGGCACTGTTGTCCAGGCAGTCCCAACAAATGTCACATTTTCAAAGGTCCTTCTCATATGTACACTAAATAGTTTGGGTTGTCTTTGTGACTACACCTCATCCTATTGGTTAAATCTTTCTAATGCTGAGGGTGAATGCATCAGTCCTTGCGGCTTTGGGAGGCAAAATTTCTATGATCAAATTCTTAGAAAAGAGGAAATTTGGTTGTGTTTAGCCCAAGAGCACCTGTTCTTCTCTAGCAGCTGGGGCAGTCCCACCTGTGGGTGCAAGTCACTTCTGCTCAGAACTCTGGCTTGTCTGGGATAAAAGACTAGATTGACTGGCAAAGAACAAAGCCCAGGGCACCTGTCCAAGCCCATGTGAAAGCTGAATTTGGTCACTTGTGTTTGTACCTTCTGTTCCACACATGCTGTCTCTTTGCAATACACCACTGTCTCTCACTCACTTTCTTACATTATCCCAAATATCATATTTGATTTCTAAGCCTTTTGTCTGTCGTACATGTCTCACAAAAAGATATTTATAATACAGAAACCTTTTATTCCCTGAGCTTGACTGTCTGTCCATCCTTCACCCTCAAATCAAGGTACTTGTTCTTCCCATTAGTACAGAAAAAGCTTAGTTCATTTATGGAATAAGCAGCAGAAGGAGAAAAAGGTCGTATTCACAGGAGGTGTGGAGTTGTGTCTCCTTACCTGGAAGGCCATGGTCTCTTCCCCGTTGCATGTTCATGGCTCCCAGATCCAGACCCATCACCTCTGTCTGTTCAAAGAGGTGGTTCTGGAGCTCCTCAACCAGCAGCTGGTTCTGTTTCATGAGTTTTGCATGATCCACAACCATGCCCCGGATCAGGGGGTCGATGCCTCCTGCAGCCATTGCAAATCAAGGAAAGATTTTTCGTGCCAAGGTGCAGCTTTGATGGTCCCTTTTATGCAGCTGAAACAGTCTACTATGGGCTGGGCGGAGTTTTCATCTCCATATTTTCATTTCACCATGTGTATATGGAATCATAGAGTCACAGAGTGGTTTGGGGTGGAGAGGACCTCAAAGCCCATCTCATTCCCCCCCCTGCCACGGCAGGGACACCTTCCACTGTCCCAGGCTGCTCCAGCCCCAGTGTCCAGCCTGGCCTTGGGCATTGCCAGGGATCCAGGGGCAGCCCCAGCTGCTCTGGGCACCTGTGCCAGGGCCTGCCCACCCTGCCAGCAGTGCCTCTATGAGTCTGTACATGTCTGCAGGTGCCAGTAAATAAAAGCTCACACAGTAACTAAATTCCTTATCCTTCCCCATCCCTCAGCTTTCCCTTCCACACCCCTAAATCCACTTGCTGTCCACCAGTCCCTTTCCAAGTCTGCTCCTCAGCCTGCCAGGCTCCATTATGTCCTGGTGCTTGGGGGTCTGTCCAAGGTTTTAGGTTTTGCACTGGATTTTGTTTATAATTCACTATTAATTGACATACATTTATTAAAACATTAAATGTAGTGATAGCATTAATTCATGTCTGACTGTCCACATCTTTTTCATAGCAATTAAGGAGACAGTATGAGCAAAACACAGGAAAAATGCCCTGTAAATATATTTGTCATAATTGGAAGAGACATTTGTCTTCCTCTGAAAGACTCATCTAGAGATCTCAGCTGTAATAGCAGGGCTCCATAACTCCAGCTGGAGCCAGGAAGAGGGATGGACACCTCTAGGAATGATGCTGCTTTAGCTCAGTTAAACTGGATGCATCACCCCCCGTCCATGTCTCCTGATTATAGGGAGATATAAGAGCTTTGATTTACACAGACTTTGGTGGATTGACATTTGGCACAGGGAGTCTCCTGCCTCCTGGAGCAGCAGGAGCAGCTGCACCATCTGAGTGGATGTGGAACATCCCACTGTCAGGTCTTGCTGAATGACTGGACATGGTGCTCAGTGCTCTGGTCTGGGTGACAAGCTGGGGGTCACAGGTTGGACTTTATGGTCTTGGAAATCTTTTCCAACCTAAATGATTCTGAAGTTCTGTGATTCCATGTGCCTGACCAGCTGATCTCCACCCCAGGACCAGACCAGGATCACTGCTCCATGTTCTTACCTTCCATTATAATTCTCCATGGAGCACAAAAGGCCAAATGCAGAGGGATGTGGGAGGAGGAACCCAAAGGCTGAAAGCTCTCATTCAAACGGGACACAAAAGGCTGCACCGATGTGTGGCCAAATCGGAAAGCCACAGAGAAAACATTTGAGGCCCTTGGATCCACCTTCTCATTGTAACCACTGTACAAAGGGATCCACTTGCTGGTCTCCTCAGCCAGCAGGAGTGGGAGGTAATCTCTGTATGTTATGATCTGAAAAAGCACAAGAGCACAGCAAGTTACCAGCAGCTGCAGCAGAAACAGAATCAAAAGTCAAGTGCGGAGAATGAACGTGGACTCTGCAGCAGAATTCATTCAAATCTTCAGAAAAAAGAGCCACAGCAAAGGCATAAGTTTGACATAATGGATTTAATTTTTTTTTAAATGTGAAATTATTTTATTTAATAATTAATTTATACATTAATATAATAATTGATAAATTAGTAACATGGTGCATAAGAAGCTCTGGATATCCATACTGTCTCAGATGGACCATCCTCATTCACAATTTCCAACTCCTACACTTAACTCCACTGATTCGGCAAAACATTTTCCTCCTTTTGCCTGGAGGAAAAATCATTTCTATGTGTGTGGATGATTGTAGTGGTTTAGGTTCA
>VZSE01001557.1:812-28985 GCA_013398275.1 Promerops cafer
CTTACGGGAGTGCTGCTGGCCTGTTACTGGTGTGGTATTGCCGTGTTACTGGGCTCTTAGTGATGTGTTACTGGGCTGTTACCCGTGTGCTGCTGGCCTGTTACCGGGGTGTTGTATCAGTGTGTTACTGGGGTGTTACTGGTGTGTTACTGGCCTGTTACTGGGGGTGTTACCGGCATGTTATTGGAGGTTGTTAGTGTGTTACTGGTGTGTTACTGGCCTGTAATAATACTGGGGTATTATTAGTGTATTACTGGCTTGTTACTGGGGTGTTACCCATGGATTACCGGCGTGTTATTGAGGCTGTATTAACTGGTGTGTTACTGGTGTGTCTGGGAGTGGACAGTGTTGCGGATGTAGCACTGCATGGCTTAATTAGTTAATTAATTAATCACAGGTGTGCTGGCGGGGATGCGGGGAGGCTGAAGGGAGTCGGGCTCTGCTCCCANAGGGGGGGCAGGGAGGCTGAAGGGAGTCGGGCTCTGCTCCCAGGGAGCAGTGACAGGATGGAGCTGTGCCAGTGAGGTTTAGGTGGGGTATTGGGAACACTCTGATCTGGAAAGGGCAGGGTGGAGTGCCCGTCCCTGGAGGGATTGAGAAGCCGTGTGCATGTGGCACTGGGGGACATGGGCTAGGGTGGCCTTGGCAGTGCTGGGGAATGGTTGGACTTGGAGAGCTTTTCCAACCTAAACAATTCCCTAATTCCATGCTTTGGGCTGCATGTGTTCCCTTTTTAGAGAGCTGCTTACTCAATGACCGTCGTGTTGTGTGTCCTTACCTCCCTCCAAACCCTGCAATGCTGCTTCCAGGAAAGGTGATTTGGTTCTGTAGTGATGCAGTGGGGTACCCTGAAGTAAACTCTGTGTGCAGAAGGGAAGCTGAACTTGGGATAAGTTGGAGCACAAATGTCACACTTCTTAGGTTCAAAATGAACAGGAGAGCCCCAGGACTTCACGGTGGAATATTCTGTAATGCAATAATGATTTTTCCAGCTGCCCAGCGGAGGTTAAAGGGAAGCCAGGGCTGCTTTCTGCTGAGCTCACCCTGCTCAAACGATCTCTTTATTGCAGCAGTTTGCAACTCGCTGGGTTGCAACACCTCCCCTTGTTCCGTGCTTAAACAGCAGCGTGGTGCCCTTTGCTTTCTGTTAAGAGGATTTCTGGAAGTGCAGGCAGGGACCTTCCATGGCTCACTGGCACTAAGCTGGGAACCTTCTGGGCCAGAAGAGTCGCTGGAAAACAGTGAATCATCCTTACAGGAGCTTTAAACATCACGCTGGAGACTGAGCCTGTGTTTCTGATGTTCCTCAAGAGGTTTTTCTGTGCCTCATTCCGTGCCCTTGTATTGGGAGGGAATTGTTCCCTGGGAGGGTGGGCAGGCCCTGGCACAGCCGGGGCTGCCCCTGAATCCCTGGCAGTGCCCAAGACCAGGCTGGACACTGGGGCTTGGTGGCCGTGGAAGGTGTCCCTGCCCATGGCAGGGGTGGCAGTGGATCAGCTTTGAGGGCCCTCTTACCCAAACCCTTTTGTGTTCCTAGGATCCTTCAGTTAAATCCCCAGAGAGACCTCAGACAGCAGCTCGTGCATCTTGCAGTGTGTTTTTGGAAGGTTTGATCTTGGCTGCTTCCAGCTGTGTAATATTGTAAGTTTAGATAGAAGAAGGCTCTGCAGAGGGGTTGACTTCAAGGGATTTCATTCCTGACTCCTATAACTGCTGAGGAAGGACGTTGTGTAGCAGTTTAACAGATTTGTGTTGCTACCAGGAGTACCACACGGCTGGTACGGGGCTGCTCGGGGAGGAGAATGCTCCCTGTTAATCTCTCTTACTTCACTGAGCCCCTCCTGCCCAAAGCTGGGGCTGCTGCTGCTGCCTAGCACGGGGCTCCTGTGTCCTGAGCATTTTGGAATTTGAAGAGTCAGGACTGTGAACTCAGGAAGTTGAGGACTGAGTTTGGGGAGATGAGGGCTGTGAATCCAGGGAGGTGAGAGCCATGAACTCAGGGACTTGAGGACTGTGGGATCCTACAGTACCAGTGAGTGTCACCTTACTGCTGCTGAAGTGTCACCTCAGGTGGGTGAGTTTCACCAATATCCAATATTAAGAGAACAGAGATTTGTAGGAATTGTCTAAAGCACCTCACAGTCCTCAGTTTGGGGCTGGATTTGTTCTGCTCAGGGCACTGAGTTGTCTGTGTGTGTGGGCTCTACTCTCAGTTTCAGCTGGTCCTTGCAGGGCAGGGGGAAGGTTTGGGGATGTGTTTGCTGGTACAGCTGCTCCTTTCTGTGGCTCCTGGGTGACTGCAGGAGCAGACAGTGGTTTCCTGGTGCTGGACACTCACCTGGTTGCTCAAGAGGCTGAGAGGTGTTTGTGATTCCAGGCTGTGCCCTGGTGTTGCTCCACGGGCCTGGGGCAGCCTCTGTGTCCAGTGGCTCTGTGGGGACAGGAGGGTGCAGTGAATTCCCTGGGCTTAGTTAGCTCACAACATTATTAAAGACAGGAGCATTTCGACCTGAAAATGAGCCAAAGTGGAGATTACTCAGAGCTGAAACATAAAGGAGTAAGCAATTCCTTGGAAGCTTCCTGCAGGAGCCAGCACCTCCACCTGAAGAGCAGCCAAGACAGCAACCAGACCCAACTAGTTTATGAGGATGAAAGAAAACTAAACCTTGGATAAGTCACATTAAATGCTGCTCACAGCAGAGGGAAGGGCAACCCCAACAGCCAGAGAAGCTGTGGCTGCCCCTGGATCCCTGGAAGTGTCCAAGGCCAGGTTGGATGGGGTTTGGTGCTCCTGGGATAGCGGAAAGTGTCCCTGCCATGGGGATGGTCTTGAGGTCCCTTCCAACCCCAGCCATTCCATGGTTCTGTTCCCCTTGGCAGTGCTCCCAGGTGGTTGTGTGGAGTCTGTCCTGTGAATAAATCTGTGACTTTATCCTTTTCCCCTCCAATGCTGGGTTCAGACCTGTGGGAGGTTTGGAGTCACTCTGGTCAGTGCTGGTCCAGCCTGGATCTGTGGAGCTCAGCCTGCCCAGGTGAGCCCTGCTGGGTGGTGGTTGGATCTCCCTTCATGGCCTTGTTAATCCACAAGAGATCCCTAATTCTCACCAGGCAGTGCCAGGGGGATGGAAAGTCTGGATCCAGAAGCTCAGCCAGCACTCCTGCTCTGTGGCTGTTCCCAGAGAGGTCTCCTGGGGGATTTGAGACAGGTCTGGGATCTTGCCAGATCTGTTGGGGCACAGAACAGAGCAGGTAATAAGTAGGGCCTAAGTGCAAAGTGAAAAATGAGATTTTTGGGTTTTGCAAAGTCATCCTAAGTCCTTCCTAAGCAAAAAAGAGGCTTATGGATGTGTGGGATGAGCGGGGCAGCTGTCCCAGCTGGGCTCTGACATGTGCTCCGTGTGTTAGATCTGGCTCTGGCCCTAGATTAATGTGCTGATACTTGAGCTGATTAAGAGTGTCCCTTTCTGTGGCAGCAGGGATGTTTTTCCAGCTCTGGAGACTTAGGGAATCCCACAATGGTTTGGGTTGGAAAGGAGCTTGAAGCTCATCCAGGTCCAACTCCCAACACCTTCTGCTATCCCAGGTGGCTCCAAGCCTCATCCAGCCTGGTCTTGGACACTTCCAGGGATCCAGGGGTAGCCACAGCTTCTCTGGGCAGCCTCAGGTTTGCAACCCTCACAGGGCACAGAGGTGATAAACTCTTTTTCTAGAGGGTTTTGTGTCGTCGGGAGCAGAGCCTGAAAGGGGAAATGAGAGAACTTTGTGATCCTGGCTGAGTCCTGGTCCCTGTGCCAGGGGACACTGTGCAGGTCCCTGTGCCACCCTGCAGGTGCCCGTGCCCAGCTCTGATGTCACTCCTGTTTTGGCCCCAGGCAGCAGAGCAGCCATGGCCATCCTCTTTGCTGTCGCGGCGAGGGGCACCACCATCCTGGCCAAACACGCCTGGTGTGGAGGGAACTTCCTGGAGGTGACCGAGCAGATCCTGGCCAAGATCCCATCTGAGAACAACAAACTGACCTATTCCCATGGCAAGTGAGTAACCCCTCTCCTTGGGTCTGGGGGGACTTGTGGGGTTGCACGAGGACAGGAAGAAACTGGAAGTGTTTGGGGGTTTTTCTGTGATTCTGCAATTTTTTTCTGTCCAAATTCCCATTTGATGGAACGTGTCACCAGCTCAGTAGCTACTTCTGTCCCCCAGACCTTTGCAGCATAACCAGGATTTGAGTTCAGCTCCAGCAGCAGCACAAGGCAGTTGATAGAAAATCAAGTTTTCCATTTTTATACAATTCCAAAGTGAGCTGGAGGGTGCCCGGCCGTGGAATCTTTGGAGTGAAGCTTCCCCTGGATTTTCTGAGGCTTGAATGTGGCTTTAGGTAAAACTGGCACCCTTCTTGGGCTGCCTGTGGATCATGGGGGCTCTGAGACAAGCTGTGCTCACAGGTCACATGGAGTCATCCTGAGCTGCCCCAAATCTGGTCTGCAGGACAGAGGGGTTTTCCCAGGATTTTCCCAGCTCTCGGAGCCCTTGGTCAGTGTTGGTAGGACAGGGAGTGGATGCTTCATCACCTGTGGCTTCCTGCACGTGGGAAGTGGGTGAGTCAATGGGAACAAACGAAAACAACTGTGGAGAAAACAGATTTAGAGGTGTTGGAGCCCCTTCCAGCTCTTTTTTTGGAATTGGCAGCATGGCTGGATCCTCTCTGGTGCCCAGGCTGTTGTGTCAGAGCTGTTCTGAGGATGCAGGAGATGAGAACTGGGCTGGGCTTCCCACATCCTCAGGAGCACAGCCAGTCCCTGTGGGAGATGTTTTGGAGGCAGTGCCTGCTCTGGAGTCTGACACACCTTGGATGCTGCAGCTCTTCTCTCCTGCTGGAATTTTAAGGATAAATTTGAATAGTTTAAGTTATTCCTTTAAGTGAAAGGAAATAACTTTGCCTTGAGTGCTGCTCAACCAACTGAAAAGTTGAGTTTGAGGAGTGCTGTAGTGTATTTTTAGAGGTATCTGGGCAGAATGTGGGAGCTGTGAAGCTTGATGAGCATTTGGAGTTGTTCCTCCTGTCTGGAGCTTCTCAGGGATCCTCTGCCTCCCAGCCTATGGGCTAAAAAACTCCCTGGATTCTGTCCAAGATAGCTTATCCTGTTCTGAAACAGGAAAAACTTGAGTTTCTTTGAACTTTGAACTCCTTAAATTCATTTAATGCGATCTTTTTATTTTTAAGAAGAACTTCTGTGTCTTTTGTATAAATCTCCAAGGAAAAGCAGCCCTCTGGCATCAGGAATTCTTGGGTTACTCTCTCTGCTGCTGGGATCCTTCTTGGACTCTCTGAGGAGTCTACAGGGAGTACCAGACAAGTTGCACCTCACTCCTTCCCAGAGAGTTGTGGATGTGCAAGGATTTTGGAACTGTTTTATGGGAGCAGACCTTCAGGGCAGAGACCTGTGCCCCAGCCCCACTTCCCTGGACATTTACCTTGGACATGTTTATCTGTGCCAGCTCCACAGAATAACTGGGATTTTCTCTTGCCAGCCCTCAAAGGCCCCACAGGCAGCAGTGGCTTCTGGAAAATGAAATTCTGGAAATGTGGCAGCTTCCAATGACGTTTTGTTTCTTCCTTTCAATTCCCTGCAGTTACCTGTTCCATTACATCTGCCAGGACAGGATCATCTACCTGTGCATCACAGATGATGTGAGTACTGGGGACACAGCCACAGCCCAGGCAGGCCCTGGGAAATCTGGGAATTTGGTTTCCATATGGCAGTTATTAGTGAGGGCTGCTCTGAGGTGCCTTTTCTCCCACTGGAGCTGCTGTAACCTCAGTTACAGCTTTGAACTCAGCCTGGAGCTCAAATTGTAGTTGGGGGATGGTTTGGGTTGGGAGTGACCTCAAAATCATCCCATCCCAACCCCTGCCATGGGAGGGACCTTCCAGTCCTGTGGATTGTGAGTTTTGGGGTGAAGTTCTTGGCTTTGCCCAGTTTCTTTCTCAGTGCAGTGGGTTGGTGGTGCAGAGACCATTCCAGTTGCCAGTGGAATTTGCCTGGTGCTCCTGAATTCTGGAAGTGCTGAAGGAAAGCCTCGCCCTCCGTGCAGGAGTGGAGCTGGCACAGCCCTGGGGCTGCCAGTGTCACACCCAGGCAGGCCAGTCAGAGCTGGGAGCTGCAGGCCCCCCAGCCCTGGCTGTGGTGGTGGCTCCCTCTGCCATGGTTTGTTCTTCTTACCCCTGGGTTTGGGTTCACCCTGGCTCCTCCCCTCCCTGGTCCTGCTGTCAGTCACTACCTGGACACACCTGTTACTTCATCCACACAGTGTCACCCTCCCCTGGTTCCTACCCCCAGCTCCAGAGGATGCCCCGTGCCTCGGTGTCCCCTCGGTCTGGGTGACCCTTTCCACGCCCCACGCTGTTCCTGTCGGGTGCTGGGTCATGGCTCCCTCCTTCCTCCCCTCCCCACTGTGACCTGATTGGTAAAGAACTGTAACTCCCCCGGGTTTAAAAGTAAGAGCAGGCTTTGCTCTGGCTCTTGTCTCACCCATCCCTGCTTGGGACAAATGACCCGAGGAACGGGACGGGAGGGAGCCTTCTCCGTGTTCTGCCTCCACACCTCAGCACTGCTGTAGCACCCGCGGCCGCAGGGGAGCAGCTCTGAGCTGCAGCGCTTCCCTTGCCCTGCTGGCAGTCTCAGGACTGGTGTTTTGGCACAGAGCTGGCTGGGGCTCTCCAGTGCACCTCCAGTGTCACTGGCAGGCTGTCCTTCCTGACGTTCTCTGCTCTCTGTCCCAGGACTTCGAGCGCTCCAGGGCCTTCACGTTCCTGAACGAGATCAAGAAGCGGTTCCAGACCACGTACGGCTCCCGAGCCCAGACTGCCCTGCCCTATGCCATGAACAGCGAGTTCTCCTCTGTGCTGGCTGCACAGCTGGTGAGGCCCCCAGGGCGTTCCCTGCCGGCCCAGCTTCCCCCAGGAATCCTCCTCGGGTGGCGTTTTTTGGGGGGTTGGAGATGTCCCTTGCATTAAAGACAAGGTATCCTGGGAGTGGTGGCTTTAGGGCTGTCCCCACCCTGTGGTGGGGCTGTGCCTGTGGGGTGGGAGGCTCTCAGTGCTCTGCCGGGGCTGTTTTCCAGGGAGGGCTTGGCTCTTTTGCTGCTTATTCCATGGAAGGGGCCAGGTTTGGGGGTGTCACAGCTGCAGGAGGAGGGGCCCTTTGAGGGGAGAGCAAAACTTCCCCAGGGTAGGAATTCTGGACCAGTCACAGCTGTACCACTGTGTGGTGGGTGCAGGGTGAGGCCAGGGCTCTGAGGGAGGATTTGCACCTGCACTGTTCCTGCCTGAAGTTTGCACTGGAATTTGGGGCTGTGCAGGTGCTTTGGAGCAGGGAGGGTCACAGGAGTTCATTCCAGGAGCTGCTCCTTGCCTTCCACAGCAGGGGGAGGGCAAGGAACAACAATGCCAGTGCATAATGAATAGGATTAACTTCTGTGTGTGAGGAAGGAGTTTTTCCTCTCCACCAGGCTTTGGTATGTGGGGACTGAAACTCCCCAAAGTGCTGACTCATCACTTTATAAGCTGTTCAGGGCTGGAATTGCCTTATCAGAAAAGCCAGGCTGTCTTTGGATCCATGGGGCTGATATTCCTCTAAAATCCCAGCCTTTCCATCTCCCTCAGCACAGGAGGAGCTGCCTGCCTGAGCTTTTCCACATTGCTGGGATCCAGGGGTCAGCTGAGGGGAGTTCAGTGCTGACAGAGCCTTCCCTTCCCTTCCCTTCCCTTCCCTTCCCTGATGCCATGGGATGTGAGGGCTGACATTCCCTGGGGTGCAGGAGCAGGGATGTTCTCCAGGAGGTTCCTGGGTGAGGCAGAGATCCAGCCCCAGCTCAAGTGCAGCACTCAGATAATCCTGGAGAGGGAGACTGTGCTTCCAGTAAAACCAGTGCCCAGCTTTGACAATGGCCAGTCTGAAACCTCCTGGGAATCTCCCCCTGAGGAGAAGGTGGAGGTGGAGGAGCTGCTGGATTTGGTGCTGTCACCATGACTGCCCAGGTGGGGGTGGCAGTGTCAGGCTCTGGCTCCCTGTGCTGTCAGAAATTGAACTCTTAAGCAGAAGAAAATCAGGATTTAAGCAGCTACATGGGTGATCATGGAGCAGAGCTGTCGTGATGTGAACAGTGACTAAAATCCATGCAGGAATAGCAGAGCTCAGTTCCCTGGTGCTGGCTTGGCCTTGGATTCTGCAAACACTCAGGCTCCTTTAACCTGGTGTTGGCTCATGCTGCTCTCACCCACCCCGAGAGGATCCCTGGGATCCCCAGACTGGGGGGAACAGTCTGAGAGAAGTCCCTGTCACTTGTGAAGGGAATGGAGGGGGAGGGATGACAGGAATGGTGCTCAGGATAACACACCAGAGGGGCTGGCAGCAGCAAAGCTGTCAGTGAAGGCTCAGCTGTACCCAGGAGGTGACAGGGGAGATCCTCTGGGATGGCTCCAGGACATGGGATGGCTCCTGGCTGCTCCATTCCTTTGGGGAGAGCAGTCAGGCTGCTCAGACTGGCCACCTTCAACATCTGCTGTGGCATTCCCAAACTGTTGGCTTCTTGAGGCTCCTGTTTTCCCTGACTCCTGGTTTTTGAGGCTCCTGTTTTCCCTGACTCCTGGTTTTTGAGGCTCCTGTTTTCCCTGACTCCTGGTTTTTGAGGCTCCTGTTTTCCCTGACTCCTGGTTTTTGAGGCTCCTGTTTTCCCTGCCTGTTCTCTGTTGCAGAAGTACCACTCGGAGAGCAAGGGCCCAGACCAGGTGGCAGAGACACAAGCCCAGATCGATGAACTCAAAGGGATCATGGTCCGGAACATAGGTACTGCTTCCCTTGGGAGATGCTCTCTGCAGCTGCTTCTGGATTGGGTTTGAGTGTTGCCAAGTCTGACCATTCAAAATAGAGGGAGAGAGAGCTGGAATTGAGCAAAATTCAGTCCCAAAATGCAGCCTGTGTGATGTAAGGCTGTTCCCTAGGTCCCTGGTTATCCCAGGAAGGCTGGAAGCTGCAGCCAGGAGCTCCTGGCCTGGGCTTGGGTGTTGGGAGCAGCTTTTTGCCCTGGGATTTCACCTTCAGAGCTGGATTTTTTGTCTCTTTTCTTCAGACCTCGTGGCACAAAGAGGAGAGAAGCTGGAGCTGCTGATTGATAAAACAGAGAATCTTGTGGATTCGGTGAGTCTGGGGAAATTCTGGAAGTGGGGAAGCTGTGTGCACCAGGGAGCAGGGAGGTGGGGACAGCAGCTGGAGACACTTAAAGGGGGACAGAAGAATCGAGACCTGCAGGGAATCCTTCCCCTCCTTCAAGCTGTTTCCCAGCTGCTTCCCAGTTTGGGAAAGATCCAGCTTCCCCCTGCTCCCTGTGCCACAACCAGCCAAGGGTGACACATCCCTGTCCTCATCCCTTGTGCCCAAGGTGGGGAAAACCCTCTCGTTATCTGCAGTGATAGGAGAGAGAAAGTCACAATTTACACTTCCCTGGCAGCCTGGGCTGAAGGCAGCTGGATGCAAATAAACTGGAAAATGTGCATCTGTGGAGTTGTTCTGATACCAGCAGGGAAAGTGTGGCTGATTTAAAATTAAAAAAGCTGAGTTGTTGCATCTAAATAATCTTTAAAGACTCTGGAGCTTCTTGGAGTATTTCTGAGGAAGTGAAGACTAAAGAATCCTAAATTAATGTAATTATAAAGCACAGTTATCTAGCAAAGTGCTGTGCACTCTGGAAGCTTTTTGTCTTTCCTTTGGGAATCCCTGGCCCTGGCTCAGCATCCTCCTCTGCAGCATCCTGGCTCAGTGCCCAGCTCCTGTGGCATCCAGTCCTCGGGCTGGGAGAGTGCCAGGAGCTCCTGCATGGGGCTGCAGGGATCCAGACATCCCTGAGCTGTCCCAAAGCTCTCCTGCTTTGGAGGGAGTTTATCCAGCAGGGAACAGTCCTGGAGCTCCCAGGTGTTCAAACCTTCCCCTGTCCTCTGGTGGTGGCAGGGCTGAAAGCTCAGGTAAAGCTTTAGGGAAAGGGACTGGAATTCCTTCAGCAGCTGGGCTGAGCTCATGGAGGACCTGTCCCAGGGAGTGCTGGCTTTTGGAAAGCACAGGGCAATGAAGGGATGGGATGTCCTTCAGTGGGAATGTCCCACAGCCCTGGAGATCCAGGGCTGGTGTTCCCCACCTTGGGAATGGGCTCCAGGGCAGAACTGCAGCTCCCAGGGATGTGGTTCCTGCCTGCTGCAGCCTCATGGAGGGTGGTGGTGTGTAGGAAAAGCTGGCACTAGCCAGTGGAATGAGCTGAGGAATGGCTGCTTGCAGGGGCAGGTGCATCCTGCCTGAGCTGTGTGGGGAATGGGTGTGGGAATGGCTGCACTGACCCAGCCTGGGGGTGTTTGGGGTCATTTGGTGCCCAAACCCTATTCTAAATGTGTGGAATTGCAGGGTACAGAGGGGACACTTGGGATGGGACAACTACAAGCTTTCCATAACAGGTTACCCACAGCAGCTGGGGCTGCCCCTGGATCCCTGGCAGTGCCCAAGGCCAGGCTGGACACTGGGGCTGGAGCAGCCTGGGACAGTGGAAGGCGTCCCTGCCATGGCAGGGGTGGCACTTGGATGGGCTTTAGGTCCCTTCCAACCCAATCCATCCTGGGATTTTCTTTGTTTTCTCTTGCAGTCAGTCACTTTCAAAACCACCAGCAGGAACCTTGCCCGAGCCATGTGTATGAAGAACCTCAAGCTCACCATCGTCATCATCATCGTGTCCATTGTAAGTGTGGAGCCTGGAGCTGCTGTGCCAGGCTGAACTCCTGGGAACACCAAAGCCCTGTCTGTCCTGGGATCTCTGTGTGCCCAGCTCTGCCTGGGAGGGCAGAACCAGGGCACTGAGTCTCCTGATGGGCTTGTGCGAGGCGAGGGTGAAGGGCCTGGACAATCAGTACTGCAGGGAGTGGCTGGGGGGGCTCAGCCTGGAGAAGAGGAGGCTCAGGGGGGAACTTCTGGCTCTATGAGCACCAGGAAGAAGGTTTTGATGGGGTGGGGACTGGCCTCTTCTCCCAGGCAAGTGGGGAAATGGGCTCAGGTTGCATCAGGGGGAGTGCAGGTTGGATATTGGGAAAAATTCCTTCCCTGACAGAGATGAAGCCCAGGGCAGTGCTGAGGTCACCATGGAGGTGCTCAGGAAACGAGTGGATGTGGCACTTGGTGACATGGTTTAGTGGACGTTGGGGGGATTTGATCAAAGGTTGGACTCGATGATCGTGGAGGTCTTTTCCAACCTTTGTGACCCTCTGAGAGGAGATGGGAGCAGCATGTCCAGGAGCTGCCCCTGCTTGCCCCAGGAGCAGCTGAGCTGCCCTGCTCCAGCTGGGGTGGCTTTTTAGCCCTCAGACCTGTTGTGATCTCCTTCTGTGACTCTGAAGTGGCTTCTTTGAGTGCGACAGTTCCCCTCCAGCTGTGAGGACTGTGGATGGAGCAACTGCAGGATCAGGGTGGGAAGCACTTTGTCACCTCCATGGGGACAGTTCTCAGCTGCAGGTGTGTGGAGGGACAGGAGGGTGTTAGACAGGTTCTTCAAGGCTTGGACCATCTGGGGTTTCCAGGTCTGTGCTGTGGCAGTCCAGGAATGCTGGGAATCCCTGTGGCATTCCCATTTTCCCTCTGCAGGTGATCCTGTACATCATCCTGTCAGCCGTGTGTGGCGGGCTGGCCTGGCCCAGCTGTGTGCAGAAGTAACTGGAGCTGGAGCTGCTCACCAGGAGATGAGGCAGAGTGTGAAGAAGGAACCTCCAGAGTGACTCCTGCCTGTCACCACTGCCACCTTCCACCTCCCATCCCTCCAGGACTTCAGACTTTTTGCCTTATCACCCAGACAGACCCAGCTGGTCGCTGCTCCTGCAGCTGTGACCTCAAGAGTGGGCTGGGTTAATTACTTGAAAGGATTTTTGTGTTCTTTTTGCTGTCCCAATGCCACCCCTCCGGAAGGTTCTGTGCATGCTGGCCCCGTGTTCGTGTGGCTCCCCCTGGGTGGGGACAGGAGTGGCTGCAGCTGTCCCACGGGGGATGGAGTTGTCCCACAGAGGAGGTTCAGGGTGGGCTGAGCCAAACTAACGGGGACAGGTGGGTTTGGGGTCCCACAGAGCCTCACCTGCACATCTGGCCACATCTGGTGGCTCCCAGTGCTGCACCACGGGGCGGTCACGGTGTCACCCTGGTAGGAACAAATGGGGTCTGGGCTTTGTGCACTCACAGGTGGAGGTGCTGCTGCTGGGGACATCTCCCTGTTCCTGCAGTGGTCCTGCAGGCAGGAGGAGGGTGTGGGGTCACCTCAGCGTGTGCAATGGCTGCCTCTTCATCCTCACTTCTTCCTCATCTCCTCCTGGGCTGGTGGCTGAATGGACACAGCAACAGGGATGGCTGCACACGGTTCAGGATCTGCTTCCTCACAGATGATTTCTCCTGCTCTTCTTTGGAGGGTGGACTGCAATGAATATAATGCTGGCACTGGCTACGGTGAATTTGGGGCCAATCTGGCTTGCTGAGGTGTCAGGGAGCTGCTGCTTGTGCTTCTCCTGCAAGGTGTGCACTGGAACTGGAGGACAGAGAAGGGTTGGAGTTGGTGGCTTTCTCCAAGGTCTGAGGGAGAAAGGCTCTGCCAGAGGATGAACGTTCTCCTCTGGGAGGATTTCAAACCAAACCCAAGGCTGGGAACCAAATGTAGGCTCAGGGGCGCCGTTTCTGTGCCAGCTGCACATCTCCATCCCAAGCCAGGCCTGGCTGAGGAGTTGGAGCTGCTGGGCCTGGGCAAGGCCTGAGGGCATTTCTGGTCTGGAGCTGATGGGCTCCTTCCCAGGGAAAAAATGGAAACACCCTTCAGGGGGGAAGCAATCTTCTTTTGGCCCAGGAAGTCAAGGGATGGAAGGAGAGGCTGCTTTTGGTGTCTGAGCTGGAGCATGAAGTTGGTGCCATGAGGTCCTGGTGACACTGGCGGGGTGGGGATGTGGCACTGCTGCTCCTTTCCTGTGTGGCACTGACCATGGGGCTTCCCAGCAGGGCCCAGGTAGAGGTACAGTCTCCTATAAACAGTAGCTCCTTTGGATTTGTCTTCTGCTGGGCTGAAGTTTCACAAAGGGTGATTGGATCTTGGTACCCACAAAGTGCCAGTGGCCACTGGCACCTGCTTCTCCTTCTGTTCTGAACATAAAGCTCCTCCCTGCAGCTCCTGCTCCTGCAGCCCCAGGTCCAGCTGTGCATGTTTTAGGGATCGTGCTGTTACCATGTTCATTTGGATGATTTCTTGTCTTATGTACAAATAATTTTTAAAGAAAATCCTTCCTTTCCTTCTCGAGGATGCACTGAGGCATTAGTGTAAAAACCCAGTACCTTGATTTCAATAAAATTCCTGTACAGAAAGCAGAGTTTCCTAGTTTTGTGGAAGACATACCTTGGGAATGCTCCATGCTGATGCGGGGGCAGGTTTGGAAGCAGGCTCATGCTTTGGGATGAGGGAGTTGGATTTCCTCTTGGACTTGCAGAAACTGTGGGAGTTGTTGATTGTTATCTCAGTTTGAGGCAAAGCTGCACTTTAATGGTATCAGCCAGGGCTTGGGATGATAGGGAATACTGGGAGCTGAAGTGACATCACTTGGTGTGAGATCAGCTCAGAAGAATGAAAGGATAAAATGCAATTAACAGCTCCCGACTGCCATGGCTCAGACAGAGCTGTGCTGTGCTCCCTCCTGAAGTGGGACAGCCTCTCCCACGTGCCAGTCAGCAGCAGGATTGTACTGGAAACACTGGGAATCCCAGCAGAATCCAACCTGAGCACCTTCCTGCTGCTCTGCTCAGCCTGGAACTGCAGCAGGCTGGAAACAATCCCACCTGCCCAAGAGGCTTTAAGTGGGATGTGGCCTTCAGCTAGTTAGGAGCTGACTCTTTCAGGAAGTTCCTGCTCTTTGCCTACTGCTACATGTCCATGAAAGAGCAGCAGCTCTGGACTCAGGTGGGCAGAGAAAGGCAGTGCCTGGGAAATCCCCTTTGGAAGACAGGGCACAGGAGAGGCAGCAGAACCCTCCAGTAACAGATCAGACAGGTGCTGAACTCTTTTACCCTTCTGTGCCCTGGGAAGATCAGTGTGAGCAGGGTCCAGCTGTGCCAGTAGGGAAAGGTCTCAGAAAAGAAAGTTCTGCATGAGGGGAGAGCCTCAGCAGGGCACTGCTGGGACCCCATGGAGCTTTATCAAGGTGGGAGTGACAGCCAGGGATGGAGCAGCAGCTCCAGCTGAGCCTCCTGGGCCCCTTCTCTGCCCTGTGAGTGCTGCTGGTGCCAGCCCTGGACTGGGAGGGGCTGAGTGGTGGCACAGGAACACTCCTGGGCCCCTCACAGCACTGTGGTCCCAACTGTCTCTTCCTCTTTTCCTGGATCACAAGAGATCCCTGCAGTGCAGGAACTTCCCCTGTGCTGCTTCCTGGCTCTGGTTCTGCTCAGGCCACGTGGGGATGTTTCAGAAATGGCACACATTGAGTGCTGTGGATTTTTAATTCACTAACACCCACCTTGTCCTCCTGATCTCTGAGGAATTAAGGTAAATCTCATTCCTTGCATCCTACCAGACTTTACTGGAGCCCTGTTTATCCTTGCAGAGCTTTTTTCTGTCAGGAGAAGCCTCATCTGTGGCACAAAACTCACTGTTGGAATAAAGCAGATCTGTTTCAGCACCATAACATTTTATTAAACTACACTATCAAAGTCACATTGATGGCAGGGAAAACATTGCTATCAGTGCATATTTCCTGGACTAAGACTGTATTTGTAGCATCCAGCACTTGCTGAGGAAAAGGACACTGGAACAGAATCCTTAAGAGACAGTAGAAAACTTCTACAAAAGTCAGGGCAGTTGGGAACCAGCTGAGATCTCCAACACCTCAAGACAAGGCTGTGAGGGAAAGGGATTTTTAAAAAGTTTACTCTTAAGTGGTGTTGAACTCGCTCAGCTGAGGTAAGAAGGTGCTGGTGCCCAGCAGTTTTTAACTGGCATCCCTGTCCCTGCCTGTTCACACCCCACACAAATATTGTGTACTGCTCCTTGTGACCTGTGCTGACACCTGGATACAACAGCTCAGAGTGTTCTACAGTTATAAAAACCTGCTGCAGCTCTAGACCAAACAATAAAAAGTAGCAGAAATACATTCTATACAGAAGTGAAAAAAAAAACCAAACCAAACCCAGCTGAATTCCAGACAAATATTAGAGTACATCAGGTTGGGTTTAAAAAGTCTCAAATCTAACACCTATGTCACTATTTCTACTCTCCACGAGCTCTGCTACAGCACCAGCTCAGAGCTGCTTCTGGCACAGAGAGGACACCCCCAACTCTGCAGCATCCCTGGGAGGGGATGGTGACAGACCTTCCCCAGGGCTGCAGCTGGGGTGTAGATGAAATAAGGCTTTTTCAGTCTTCCTGGGAAGACTCAGGCTTCAGTGAAGGGTGGGAGCTGTGTGTCCCAGCCCCGGCTCCTGGCAGAGCAGAGGGAGGTGGGTGGTGTGGAGAGCACAGAGTGAGGGATATGTACAGCAGTCTGCAGGGACAGGGGCTCAGGCCTTTCCCAGTGAGGTCATGCCCAGCCAGCTGGGATCTGCTCCACGGAGGTGTTCTGGGGTGTCAGTAGCACCCATCCTTCCAGGAGTCGTCCTCAGGGGCCTGGGGGGTCTGTGCTGCCTGGAGGAACCTGGGGGGGAACAAAACAACACGTCACAGACAGCTCCAGGAAAAGCCCTGTAGTGGGCCCAGGTTTGGGGTTTGGGTTACCAACATCTCCCTGCATGGGTGAAGTGCTGCTGTCACACCCTGAGCATCAGCAACACCAATCTGAGGCACTTTAAGGAAATTCAGTGGCTGTTACTGGATGCTTGAACACTGACACCTGCCAAATCAACACTGCTGTGACTTCAGCCCATGACTGCATCCAAGATAAATATGTTTCCATGCAAATATAACTGAACACATGAAAAATAATCAGGTATGTAGAGTACTGATATAAATTAGGAGATTAAAAATTCCCTTTTTCATGTTTTTAAAGTAAGTAGGTACATTTCAATGTAAGGCTTCAGTGGGACATTAAAGATCAACAAGCAGTGGTTGCTTATTAGTCTGGTATCAGTCATGTCATAATTACAACTCTGAATCAATTTAATTTCCCTCAATAATGAACTGTAGCATAATAACTGCTAAAAAACCAGCAACAAGAACAAAAAATTTAAGTGTTGGGACACCACTCCCCGTGCTCTGCTTTCACCCTGCTGCACGAAGTTACTACAGTGCCAAAGAGGTTTGAAGCCCCACTCACCTCCTGGAGGGGGGTGTTGCCTTTCCCTTGGGCATGGCCACCCCTCCCATGCCCGGCCGTGCTTTCAGGGCCGAGGGTTTGGCCACAGTGACCATGGTGCTGGTTCTGGAAGTGCAACTGCTGCTGGGAGAGCCTGTGTGGAGCTGTGGCTTGCGGACTGGGGGGACAGGAGCCGTGTAGCTGCAGGGCTTCCCCACCTGCCTGCCGGGTAGCAGGGAGTTGGCTCCCGAGGCCGCCTTCCCGGGCTGGCGCCCCGTGAGCGGGGACTGTGCGGCCCCCGAGGAATACCTGAGCTTGCTGGGAGTCAGACCTGCAGGGGACACAACAGCGCCTCTGAAGGCTGGCTCAAGAGAGAAGGGAATGCAGGTGTGTGGCAGGTGTGGCACTGACCTGCTGACCGCTGCTGAGTCCTGGGAATGCGGCTGCTGGGCACCTGCAGGTCGGACTCCAGGCTGCGGCTGCTCCGCACGGCCTCGAGCGCGCGCAGGCTGCTGCGGGCCAGGTTGGGCATGCTGTGCCTCAGCTCCTCTGAAAGCAAACACAGCCTCAGCCCCCTGCTGCTGGTTTAAGGCTCTCTGGAAGAACCCAGGCACTTAGAAGCAGAGCAGTCTGTACCTAGTTCTTAGCTTCCAGTAAACAGCAGCGGTTTTGAAATCGCAGGATACGGAGGTTGGAGGAGACCGTCAAGATCATCTCATCAGCCCAGCAGCACCGTGATCACCCCTCAGCCGCACCCCCAAGCGCCACATCCAGAGATGGTGACTCCACCACCTCCCTGGCCAACTCATTCCACAAAGCCTGACCACTTCTGGAGGGCAACAATGGTTTCTAGCACCTAACCTGGACCACCCCTGGTGCAACTTGAGGCATTTCCTCTTGTCCTTTCACCTGGGACATGGCAGAAGAGACCAACCCCCACCTGGCTGCACCCTCCTGTCAGGAGTTGTAGAGAGCAGTAGGGTCTCCTCCGAGCCTGCCCTTCTTCCCTCAGCCACTCCTGGTGCTCCAGCCCCACTCCCTTCTCTGGCCACACTCCAGCCCCTCAATGTCCTTTCCGTAGTGAGGGGGAATTGCACACAGCACTGGAGGTGTGCCCAGCACAGGGGCAATCCCTGCCCTGGCCCTGTGGCCATCCTATTCTCGATCCAGCCCGTGTCCCTCGGCCCTGCCCCCTGGGCACGTGCTGGCTCACACCCAGCACTGCCGGCTCCCTTCCTGCCCAGCGGCACTCCAGGCCCTCTGCCCCCAGCCTGGAGCCCTGCAGGGGATCCGTGTGTGCCAGAACCCCCTTCCCTGGCTCAGCCGGCCCCTCACCTTCGCTGTTGGTGTACTTGAGGCGCTCCTGCATGGGGCTCTGCACCGCCCTGCGCGGGGCGCGCAGCCGCGACGCCGCGGCCCTGCCCAGCTCCGCGCCCGAGGAGGGCGACTGGCAGCGCGGGGAGCTCAGCGGCGACGGTGAGTAGCGGTGGGCGCTGCGCAGGGACAGCGAGCAGTCGCAGTCATCCTCGTCCTCCAGGCTGTAGGTGTCAAATTCCTGGTCGCTGTAGGTGCCGCGGCGCAGCGAGTGCAGGGAGGCGCTGGAGCTGCGGCGGGACACGGAGGCGGAGCTGGAGGCGCAGTCCTGCCGCAGGCCTGGGGACACGGGGGACACGGGCAGCAGCGATTCCAACAACACATCCCAAATTCCTAAGCAATGCTTTGGTAGCGATTTGTTTCACACTGGAAGGAGTGTCAGGTTAACACCTGTCCTCCCTGGAATGCATCAGCACTGGTTAATTACAGCACAATTAACATTCAGGGGACCTGAAGTGCTCCCTAATCCCACCTGAGATTGTGGACATTGCCATCAAGCTCCAGCAGGTTAAGTAGGTATAGAAGTCTACTTTGAGTCTCAGTTACAGGTTAAATCTTTTAGTTTAATTCATTCTGCACCCAGGAACGTTTCAAAGCTGGCAACAAAGATTTCAAGTCTGCCTCCCATGAAAACACACCTGCCTGGGTGGCACCTGGGTTATTTACAGCTCCTCACCAGCCTAATCCTTTATTGAAGTTTTCCTGCCTGACAATATATAAGCAACTTAAAAAACCCCAAAAAAACCAAAACCAAACCAAATAAAACCCCAACCCCTCAAAACAAACAAACAAAACTTACTCTCTTCCTGCAGCCGGGCCATGACCTGGACATCAGTGAGGTCCTGCAGCTTGTAGCCCATGGAGATGGAGTCGTCCGAGGTGCTCAGCTCACTGTCCACCGAGGACTGGGAGCTCAGAGCCGAGTGCATGCTCAGGTACCCTGGGGAGAGGGACACAAACCCAGTCACACACAAGCCCACCAGGAGCAGCAGGGATCTGTCCCAGGAATTCAGCAGTGCAGCTGTGAGAAATAAGAATTTAGAAATTGCAGTTTTCACCCTGCGGTTTTCAGGTGCTTTTCAAACAAGGAATGTGAGGCTGACTGGCAGGAAGCAGCTTGGTCAGTGCCCATGTAAGAAGTTCATTTTACACCTGAACTTCACACCTCTGTTTCCCATGTCAGCAGTTACTTCTCTTCCAAGCTGGTTGAAGAAACCATGTTGGGAGCCTGCTGCTTTTTCCTGCCTGGCTGGGTTTGATCACAGTTTGAAAGGGCTGCTCAGTTTTGCTGGTAAATTGTTTATTTTAATATCACTGTTGAGTATTCAGTATTCTGCCTTCAAATCTTCTCAGAACATGGCAGGAAAACTGTGAGCTTCAGGATGCTTCAATATACAGTGACAGAAGTGTGGCTGTACCTTAAAGGTGCATCTGGGTGTATGCTGCACAACTACACACTCCAAGTCAAGATATTCCACAATAAAATCCCATTTCTTTCCTCCTGGTGTCAGGAAAAGACTGTAAGAGTTGAAATAAATCCATCCTGAGCAGGGCTTGCACCTGTAGGATGTGGTAGAATGAACAAGCACAGGTTTCCTGCTGTAATTAACAGCACCTTCAACACTGATTAAAAATCCAGCTGGACCTTGAGACCAGCTTTCTAAAAGGCAGAACTCCCAATCCAACTTTGTTTAGTTTGGCTGTTGCATTTCAAATTGTAGGTCTAGTTAAAAATAGCCAAGGAGGGGAAAAAACTGCTCCTTGTTCCATCAGTAAAGCTGAGCTGATGATGGTTTTCAAACAGAAACCACATCTGGGTTTTGTCAAAGTTTTGGTTTGGTTTTCAAGGGAAGTCACTGTTTAACATTTTCCATTTGAAGGGTAGGAAAGCTGTTTTTTCTTGGAAATAAAATAAGATTGGAATCAGTCAGGTTGACAGGAAACTTTAAACTCGTGTTAGCACTTGAACAATGCACAGGGAAGAGGCACCTGAGATGAAGTGAACTCATCATGGTCTGAAAGGACAGAGCCTGTGCTGGCCCTGCCCTTCCACCCAGCACATTTGCAGAGTGAACCTTCCAGAAGCCAAAGACACTTTGGTTTTACTCATCAGGAGCTGTTTCTGGGTGAAAAGGTGCTCAGACACCAGGATTGCCCCCCAACCTCATATGAAAAACAAGAAATTGCCTTAGAGATGTTTCCCTGCAGAGCTCAGCTGGCAAAAATCCTCAGTCCTACGTGCATCCTTTAGTTTGCAAAGCAGAGATAAGTGTTAATTTCTATTTATAGCAGAAAATCAGACCTCAAAAACAAACCTGCACCTGTGAAAACAGCCACAGGCAACTCTTTTTCTATTTTTAGAGGGGAAAAAAGTTCATTTAACATCAAGTTTGGAGGCAGAGACTGTTAAGCATGCTTTGTGTTTTGAAACATGCAAAGTAGGGTTTAGCAATTTCCACACAAAACAAACAAATAAGGAAGAGTGCTTTGATAACAGGGCCAAGAGGCAAAGCCTTTGTGCTGGGAACAGCAGGAACTGCACCAAGGATAACAAATGGAGCTCCTGGAAGGGTGTTCCTGGCTCCTCAGGCACAGGGAGGCTGCAGGCCAAAGCATTTTGGAGGAGCTTCATTATCAGGCTGTAACAAGAGTTGTGGCTGAGCTGCCTCTAAGGTAGGGAATCTTCCTCCACACACAGTTAAGGCTGAAGGAAAACTTTTGGTATTTTGTTTTAGCTGCCCACTCAGGCAGTTGAAGGCTTTACCCTGGAGACTTTGGCAGCTTTCTGTTCCCTGCATTAATCAATATTCCTGGGAGAAACCTTCCCCAGAAAACTGAATCCAAGTCACTCTATAAAAATCACATCTACAGTCCACAACATTATTCAAGAGCAATATATTTTTGCCCCAACAGCTGTTTTCTATTTTAAGCCACTTAAAATTAGTACAATTTATAAGTATATATATACAGAGAGAGAGAGAAAGTAGAGAAACCCAAACCAAGAAACAACTACAGGACATTTAGAATGCAAGGAGGTTTTCTCTCACACAAATGAAACCTGGGTGAGGAAGGGAGCAAATGAAAAGGGGAAAACACCACGAGTGGCCACGAGAACTTTTCCCTGTGCCAATCCCTAACCCTCCTTGCATTTTAAAGAGCCCAGTGCTGCAGTCCATGCCATACCTGAGCTGCCACAGGTTAGTAGTGCTTTGTTAGTCGATTTGAGGTGCCCAGGAGAGTTTAGTGCATTGCTACAGGAGCCTGCCTCGGAATTCAGGTTATGAGCGCTGGGAGATGCCAGGGGGCTGCAATACAGGTTTTTCCATCTACTGGCTAGAAGGAAAAATACAAAAAAGCCACAAAGGTTAGCAAATTATTCTGGAAACAGAGAGCAAGAGCAAAAACAAGATACAGAGGTATCAAACAGGATGAGATTCTGCAGCAGAGGTACGTGGTGGTACCACGCTGCAGGGAGCACAGCAGTGCTCAGTCCCCCACTCGTGTCCTTTAACTGGTTTTGTCCCTTCTGAAGAATTCCAAGAGTAATTCCTGACAAGCCTGGCTTTAATGAAGCCATACATTTCACAGAGTTCCTGTGCTGGGCTCCCCAGATGGTTATTTCCATTGATATCTGCCACTTCTACACCCCTTCATTTTAGAGAACTCACTGAACTTAATGTTACATGTGTGTTATTCTGAATTTTTATGTATTAAACCACAGAAACTATGCCAATCCAATATAAAAACCAACTCTTTGAATTGAATTCATTCAGCTCCCACACACTCACAGGTTCATACACGAACCAAAACAAGGCAGGTGGCAAAACCAAGTGCCCCCATCCTTACTGGAGGTGGAAATGAGCAGCTACAACACTGAGGAAATTAGTCACACCATGATCTGGAGATACTCAAGGGGCTGCTGAACTGCCCACAGAACTCAGTTCTCCCCATTGCGAGAATATGAGCTAAGAAAATAATGAATATTCACCATATTAAGTTTTCTTTTTTAATTTCTCCCACAAATATTACCAGGTCAGACTAAGTACAACTGAAGCCTGATACATTTCAGAGAGAAGAGAGGTAATCAAACTGATTTCATTCAAATTTCTAAGCACAGATGGTTTATGAAAGCAAATGCAAGCTCTATTCAGTTATCTCTAATCAGGAATGCCAAGGTTAAACTCAAGAGTAGCCTGAGATCTCAAGCAGTGCCAAACACTGTTAGAATGAAAACTAAAAAAACCCAGACCAAGCCCCAAAGCAGTGACCTCAGACTCCAAACCACAGGCCTTGAATTGTTGGTTAAACTGAAATCAGAATTCTTGCATTCCCATGGAGACAAACCCTCAGACACCAACATGGGGACCCTGCTGGGGTTGGATTCCAGCAGCTCAGGGCTATCCTGAGCTTCCAAACATTGATGCTCTCAGAAGTGTCACTTTTCCACACACAGCTTTTGTGTCTGGAGGTTCCTGAGTCCACCTGGACAGAGGAGACTGCAGCACATCTCTGCAATAAACCTGCAGCTGCAGCAAGTCGTGACCAGGAGAGCTGGATGAGAGGGAATCTAGAGAAGGTAAAACATAATTACTGATTTCTTTCCAACCCCTCAGTCTCCAGGCTGTCAGGACCTCAGTGTCCAGCCCATTTCACACAAACCTGGGGGCCATTTGAACTGACACAGGCAGGATATGCACCAGGTGCACTGCAGGTGATGCAGTAGAGAGGCAGGAGCAGAATAAACTCATTTTTGTCTTGTGACAAAACCACCACTCTCCCACCACTGAAAGCCCAGGTGGAAAAGCAAAGCCCCAAAGCCAGGCCCCAGAACACTGCCTGTGATCAGCTATGTCCCCCCTGCACACAACATTCCAGGTTTTCACTTCAGGCAGATGAAATTTCTCCTCAAGATTAACACAGCCCACAGCCAGCAGGAAATGCTTTTAGGGGATGATAAACTGGAAGAAAAACCTGCTTTACAAGTGACACTATTTCTTCACATTTAATATTTCATTGTTGTAAGCTTTGAGCAGCAGATAGGAGAACTTTTTCACCCAGATACGAGCAGCTGGGAAGATCCAGCAGGAAATCCAGAGGAGGAATAGTCACCACTAGGAACACTCAGCCCCAGGAGTTCTTCTCTAGAAAGAAGCTCTGAGAACAGTTTTCCATGGTTCTCTCCCCACTCCTCAGCAGCACATTTTTTCCTCTACACATTTCTTACATTTAAAAATGTTTAATATTAACAAAACTTAAAAATTCAAGAGCCTGACAAGACTCAGCTCGATTTTCCTGCTTAGAATGAGATTTGCAAGGGACCCCAGAGCAGCAGAGGCTGCAGCTGTCCTACCTTGGTCCAGCCTGTTGATGAGGGTTCTGCAGGCAGCCTCAATCTCAGGGCTGGGGTTATCCAGCACCTGCCGGCACCATTTCAGAGGAGAGGCTGTTTTCTCATCCATGGATTTCCTTGGAGACACATAGAGCCTTTGCAAGGATTCAAAGGAAACAGGAAGAAATGCTGATTAATTCAAAGCACACAGCTACCAAAGTGGCATTTGTTAGAGTGTAGCCATCAGGAACCAACAGTTACCCAAATGAAAAAATTCAGATTTAAATCGTATATTATGATTCAGAAAGAAAATTTACTGCCACAACAGGAAAATTCAATGGCTTCACAGAGGAACCCACAGGCTCTGCAAGGCAAGGTGCCATCCTAGGCTGTTGCAACACTGCTGGAAATGAAGTTGTTGGAATACTCACCTGTCTGTCCCTCCACTCCCCTCTTCCAAAAACCCCGTCTCAGAGGCAGTGAGGGTGTGAGGTGCTCCTAACTCGAGCTGCAGGGTGATCTCCTTCCAGGAGTTGGAGTTTTTGTTTAAAATCCTCTGGATGCTCCACGTGTTCAGCACTGCAGGCACAGCTGTGTCCTCACAGCAGCTCTGAGACACCCAAAGGTGCATTCCCAGATCCCAGGGATAAACCCCTTCACTGGAGGATTCAGACATTCCCAGGCAGGCAGGAAGTGTGGCTGTGCCTTATCCTCCCTGTAATGTCAGATAAATTCTCCTCAAGCCTAAGTGTCTGCCACATCTCTGCCAGCTCCACTGCTTTCCATGGACACCCAGGATTAGCCTTATGGATAGACAGATTTAATCATCTTAAACTCCTGGATTATTTACAAGGGATTGGGTGTAAAGCAACATCTTCACCAGATTTCCAAAGCAGAACATTCCTCTGAGGAAAGGTCAAAGCTGGAAGAGCCTTTGCTATAAAAGCAACTCAAGTATTTTATTTACACATCCCACATTTGTATTTTTAAAAGCAAAAAGCAGTTCCCTGTTTTTAATGGTTTTGCCCCTCAGCGACACATTCAAAATTCATAAGGGGAAAGAAAAATCAGTCCTTTGTACATGCAAAAGTGAAACTGTTTTTAATTCTTGCACATTTCTTGGAGAACACCCTGGTGCAGAGGGCAGTGAAACCTCGACCTAGATCTGGAACCTGATGGTCTTTAAGGTCCCCCCAGCCCAAATCCTTCTGGGATTCTGTGATTTGTGGACATAAAGGTTTGGCTCTCAGGTTCCCCCTCTCCTGGGGCTCTGCTGAGCTGCTGGCACAGCCTTCAGCTGCTCCCTCTGCACCAGAAAATCCCCAGCAGCAGCTCCAGGAGCTCCAGAGCCAGCCGGGAGCTCTCCCATGCACACAATCACACAATGGCTGCTTTCCCTCTCCTGGTGCTCAGGAACTGCTCCCAGGTGACAAAGAACCCTCCTGGTCACCAGCAAACCACCTACAGCCACACCTGAGCATTGACAGTGTTCCCAAAGCTGGCCTCGCTGATGTATCCAGAGGATTTCACCTTCATCAGGCCAAAATCCAGTATTTAAGCATAAAGTAACTGTGGGGGTGGAGTTAAGATTTCAAGGGATGTCTGCCTGTGCTTCAGTTGCCTCCTCCTCTCTCTCCCAACTCTTGCAGCAAGGTACACTAAGCCCTTCTGCTCCAGTTACTCATTCTCTCCCAGCCAGCTCACATCCACCCCATAAAATACTGTTTTCCACAACAAAACTGATGTAAATCAGCAGGAATGTCAGTCATTATCCCACTAATTCCTGAAAACCTACGTTTAAAATACAGAGAAACACTGTGGGATTCTCAGTTGTCAGGTGTCCTGGCTGGAACACCAACACCTGGCCAAGACAGAACATAAACAGCTGGGATATTTAAAATATTGTAGAGGTCTGCCTGACCTACTGCCCTGGCTCCAGTCCCAGAACCAGGCAGGGATATCATGAAATGCAGAAAGCAACACTCCCCAGACCTGGCAGTTCTTGGGGCTATGAGATGGAGCATCACTGCATGCAACAGCTCTCAAAATACTGTTTGTTACCTGGAGAAGGACATTATTGCCTGTTTTCTGCCTCCTGACACACTCAGCCCTGCCTCTGGCCAGAGCCATCTTTTTCAGGGAATAGACTCAGCCTCTTTAGTCACAACTCACACAGAAGCTTTTCCCCACCAAGCTTTACATAAATCCACATGCAAATAATAAAATCCAAAGGCTAATTTGTTATTGACAAAATAAATGCTGAGGAATGAATACAAATATTCCTGACTCTCCAAAGGTAACTCTCAGGGCAGACCCCCCAGCACATCTTGCTGCGTTTCTGCACGGATAAATGAGCATTACAAGCACTCAAATCCAATCAAACCCAGGAACCAAAGTGCTCCCTCTCCCTGGATTTATTGTACAGTTCAGACCACAAAAGGAGCAGTAAAACCATCACACAAAAGAGGCCAACAGTCTCCCCAGGGCAGGTCAGGCTGCTCTGCACATTCCAGGTTAAGGGAGAGAATCCTGCCCTGCTCCAGCAGTTGTTCTGCCCAGCTCCTTGCCCTGTTTCCACCCAGGACCATCCCAGCTCCTTCCATGCTCCTCACCCTGTTTCCAGCCAGGACCATCCCAGCTGAGGATGGCAATGCTTGTTTGCTTGGCAGAGGTGTTCCTACATGGAGCAGAGCTGTGGAGTCCTCTGGGCTCTGCCAGAGGACTCTGATTTTTTCTGCTGACAAGTCCACTGGCAAGAGAAGCTCTCATAATTTCCCCAAACCCAAGTGAACACAGCTCAATTATTCAGAGCACTGACAGGCAACTTACCAGAAAAAAAAAAAAAAGGAATTCTGGTTTGATTTCACAGCACCAGGGTTCCCATTTTTCTTCTGCAGGAGCTTTAGGAAGGGCTCAGCACCCTGACTTCTCCAAAGGTCCTGGCAGAGCACTAAAAGCACCAGCCCCTCAAATAGGTGAATGTGACTATTTCTCTGGACACATTAAGAGCCAGAAGTCAGCTTTTCCTAGGCTCAGGAAAGCCCAGTGACCACTGTCACCCACCAGAGGCTGACTTAACCCAGCCTCACATCCAGGGAGTTAAACCAGCCTAACCTTGGAAAAAGGGAGCTGTGAAAAGCTAAAAACTCTTGGCTTTGTTTAAAAACACCCAGAATTTTTCTTTCTGGTACTTTCAGCCTCTGAAGCTGTTTGATTTGCCAGGTTAACTGAATCCCAGAAGCACTGGAAAAGCAGGAGCCACCCCAGAGTCAGGCAGAGCTGAACAAAGCCCTGCTCAGGACCAAGCCTTACCCTGCAGTTTGTTCCTCCAGCTCAGCAGTTTGGGTGTTCTCTCTAAATGTCTCTGAATGTTTTCTTTTGTCAAATTGCAAATGGAAATTGGTTATTTAGATACTTACAAGGCCTCATACGAAATGCACAAAGTAAACACTTGGGCAAATATTCCCAGTTTGATGTATTGAGGGTTTGTTGTATAAATTATTAAATACAAATGAGATTTTCTTCAGCTTCTGAGAGGAAACCCTTCGATTAATAAAGTATCTTTAGTTTCTGCTTACTAATGTTTGTGTTTACCCTGTAAAACAGAGAGAGTATTTTGTGACCAACACTTCTGGTAAGGACCCAGTGCCACAAGAATTTTTCTTCCATTAAGCTGTAGCCATTCACAAAAAAAAATTGTGATACTCTCTGCACTTTATTCTGACATAAGCCAGAGCACTAAAACCAAGGAATATTCCAGAGATACTATTTCCCTTATGGAATCAATGTCACAGAAGGATTTACCAGAGTTAATGGCCACTATTGTTGGATTTTGAAATTCTTGCTTTAACAAAACCCAAACCCCAAGAATGCAGGAAACACAACAACTCCCTTAACTCACACAATGCACTCAGAAAAAGCATCCTCACATCTGAGTAACTGATCAGATCAGTTCTAAGAGTGCAAGCCTGAGAATTTTAGATCCTGCTCATGCAGAATATTTGCAGCAGAAATCTATAAATCGTAAGAGCAGAATTCCGGCTGTGGAAGGCTCTAGAACCAGTGCATCAGGAAATTAAACTGAGCGTAAAGCAAAGCCCATTTCTGAAGACACAGCTTGGGTTATTATCCATCTTCCAAAGCACTTGGCACCAGTGTCTGCAGCAGTGCCAGAAATGGCAAACACTGCACAAATTTTCAACCCTTTGAGTTATATACAACAGAGCAAGGAGAAGGAGACCTCAGGTAGCTTAAAGTGTTTAGAACAATTCAGGTTTATGAGATACACCTCCTTCAAGTGCTAAAAGGCAGCTGAATTCCTCTCCAAAGCATGGATTTCAAACAGGTAATACATTCATTTTCCTTTCCTTTCCATATCAGACTTCAGAGAGTTGATTTTTCAGATGTAGTACTCTGCTTATGCTGTGCATATCTCAAAACTAAACACTCCTGCTGGACAGAAATCCTAACACAGACAAGACTGGGGTAGAAAGCAACAGTGAAACAATATTATCCAGGTTCTGAAATAAGAGAAACATAAAAGGAAAAAATGAGAAAAATCCTGTGGAGAACACTCCACACAAAAACATTCTGCTGTTAGGCCAAGGGGAGGTCTGAGCTTTATTCCTGAGAAATTGCAAAGAGAAGAAAAAATGACACTGCAAAGACACTTTCTTGTCTATTTAGGGACTAATCCTGCTGAACAAACCACCAAAAGTCGGTGCCCAAGTCAGAGCAGCTCTAAAGCTCACATTAAATTAATCTCCTGACCCAGCCAGCAGGCCATAGAGTGACCACAAGGCAGCTGGGGTCCAGCTCCAGAGCAGTGCTGTGAGCACACACACACACAAAAACACACACAAAAACACACAGACAGACACACACACGCAAAAACACACACAAAACCACACACAAAAACACACAGACAGACACACACACACACAAAAACACACAGACACACACACACAAACACACACACACACAAACACACACACACACAAACACACACACACACAAACACACACACACACGCAAAACCACACAGACACACACAAAAGCACACACACGCAAAAACACACACACGCAAAAACACACACACGCAAAAACACACACACGCAAAAACACACACACGCAAAAACACAC
>VZSE01001557.1:36439-64559 GCA_013398275.1 Promerops cafer
AGGGGGCGAGTGGGGTGAAAGAGTGGCGGTGAGAAGGGGAAAAAGGGGATGGGTGCGAGGGAAAGCGGGGAGTGAGGAGGAAAAGGGATGGGTGAGGGAAATGGGGATTGATGAGGGGAAAAGGGGGTGGTGGCGGGAAAAGGTTTAAAAGGGGGGGAAAGGTGAAAGGGGAAAAGGGAGGGAGAGGGAAAGGGGTAAGTGATGGCGGAAAGGGGGTAAGTGAGAGGGAAAGGGGCAAGTTAGGGAGAAAGAGGCGAGTGAGGGTGAAAGAGCGGGGTGAAGAGGGAAATGGAATGGGTGAGGGAGGAAAGAGGGAATTAGAGGGAAATGAAGCAGGTGAGGGAGGAAAGGGGGTAAGTGAGGGGGAAAGAGGTGAGAGGAGGAAAAAGGGGATGACTGAGGGGAAAATGAAGGAGAGATGGTGGGAAGGAGGTGAGTGAGGAGGAAGAGGGATAAATGAGGGGAGTGGGGATCCATGAGGGGAAATGGGGGTAGTGGCAGGAAAAGGTTTAAAAGGGGGAAAAGGGAGTGAGGCGGAGGAAAGGGAAGGAGGGAGAAAGGTGAGGAAGTGAGGGAAAAGGGGAAGGGAAAAAGGAAAAGGGGCAAATGAGGGGAAAAGGGCTGAGTAGGGAGAGGATGAGTGAAGGGGGAAAGGGTCTCTCCCTGTGCATGTGATCCAGAAAAACGCACAAAATACAGCTTAGCTGGGATCTCCCAAAGCTTCGGTATGTGTAACGTCTCTTCAGGGCAGTTTTATCAGGCAACAATAAAACTAGCGCCATTCTTTGACATCCTCCTCCCAAATGTGCATGTTGGACCACACACAGCCTCTGGCACCTCCTGATAAGAAGCAGGGGATGTTTGGCAGTCCCCAAGGCCACGTGCTATGAGCAGAATCTCATTTTTGTACCATTTGGCCTGAACACCACGTCCAGCACTGACATTGCTCAAGGTCTGTCCTGGTGTCAGCCGGGCTGGTGTTAATTTTGTCACTCTGTTGTTAATTTTCAGATGCTCTGGGAAGGTTTGGTCTGTGCAGAAGATGGGATTTCCAAAAGCAGAGTTCCCAGTGCCACCACTGGAGCTGCAGTGCCAGGGTGGGTTTGCCTCCACCTCTGCTCAGTCACCACCAGCACATTTCATACCCTTCATTTATTTATTTATTTGTTTGATTTCATGTGAAATAACCTGGTCAAGATTTGTCCCCACAAGCAGCAGGATCCCAAGAGAAATAAGATCTTTTTGTGAAAGAAAATGCATGACCTCATCCATCATGTAGGAAAAATCTGTGTGCAGGTGACCCTTCTCCACAAATACCAGGAAGATTCACCTCTTTGAATAATTCATTTGTTTTTTATTCATGGGGGGTAGGTCAGCAATTCTTCAAAGCTCAAGCCAATACAAATTATAAAGCATAACATTTTTATAATAGCTGCAGGTTCCTTTTGGGTGATACGTGCTTTTAAGGGGTAAAACCCCCTCCTGTCAGGGAGTTGTGCAGAGCCAGAAGGTCCCTCCTTAGCCTTCTTTTCTTCAGGCTGAGCCCCTTCCCCAGCCCCCTCAGCTGTTCCCAAAAACAAACAAAAATATCACATGGGGGATCAGGGTTCCTTTTTCCCCAGGTAATCACAGGATTTTAGGAGAAGCTTGGTTTTCAGCAATTCTTGGCTGTGAGGATTGGGAAGCCCTGGTTGCCCAGAGCAGCTGTGGCTGCCCCTGGAGCCCTGGGAGTGTCCAAGGCCAGGCTGGACGGAGCTTGGAGCAACCTGGAATAGTGGAAGGTGTCCCTGCCCATGAACTTTAAAATAGATGAACTTTAACTCCTTCCAACCCAAAACATTCTGGGATTCTACAGTTCTATGATTCCTACTGTTTCCCCTGAGGAAGCAGTCAGTCTGGACACTTCTAAGACACCTGACTTTCAGGTTTCACTATTCAGCATTCCCAACCTCTCAGCTCTGAGTTAAGGGCTAAAATGACACAATTCTGATTTTACTGAGAGCAGCATCTGCTGGAACTTCCATGTTGTTAGTGAGCATTTGGGTTGTGAATAATCTACAGCAATGAGAGGTCTGGGCAAAGCCCCAGAGAGGGGAGAAACTGGGATTTCAGCTGAGCAGAGCTCTTTGTCAGGAGAGGGAATTGAGATGCCCCTGCTCTGGCATGAGACACCTGCCCTCAGAGCCCAAGTTAAACAGCAGGGGAAGGACACTGTTATCTCCCCAAACAGGCAGCAGCCACAAGTGCTGCTGCAGCATCCTCAGGGAAGAGGCAGGAAGGGGAATTAAAGCTGACACACAATTAGAATAGAGTTTGCAAGTGCTCCTGGAATCCTGGAGAAAGCAAATGGAAATCAGGCAGAAGCTATTTCTAGGCTGAATTTGGGGGTGAAAAAAGCAGAAATAGGCTTTTGCTAAAGACTAAATTCAAAGCCTCCCAAGAATCCAAATTTAGTGTTTAAGGCTTCCAGTGCCTTTGTGCCAGCTCACACAGCCTGGCTGCACAAGGGAAAGAAATACAAATATCATCAGGAGAGACTCGTGGCAATTAGCTGGGATAAACCTGAGGCACTGTGCCTGACTCCCAGCTCTGGGAGCACTCGGGATCTTCATTGCAGCTAAAGCCAGGGTGAGGGGTTCAGCACCTCTGGAAAACGTTATCTTTGAGGAGAAGGCTGCCTTATCTCGTTCCCATCACTTGTCTGGTGCAGGTGACAGCATCAACCAGCAGGTGCTGAACTCATCCACGGCCACGGGGCAGCGACAGGGAAAAGAACTCGAGGAAAGCGGGAGCGGGAATTCTGCAATCTCAGCCAGTGAGGAGCTGCGGTTTTCCCAGGCGTGCCGTCGGGCACGGGCTGCATTCCCAGCTCCGCAGGGCCCTGCAAGCACACAAAGAGCGGCTGAGCACGGGCTGCTCCCGCCCCGAATACGGCATTGGAGGTCGGTGGAGCCGGGAGCGTGCGGGGATGGGCGCCTCAGCAATCACATCCCATTACCAGGTACGGGGAGCAGCGAGGCAGGAGCCCCGTTCCCTGCTCCTCCTCCGTGCCGGGAGGCATCGGGAGCACACGAGGTCTCCCAGCCCCAGCACAGCAGCTCTGGTCGCTGCCATGGCACCTCCTGCTCCTTCCAGATAATCAGACAAAACCAAACCGTGTCCAACCCGCTCGTGTCGATCTGTTGGAATGTACAACTCTACTCTTCCCAAAGGTTTTCACCTCCAAGGATCTTTAGGTAAAGGAGTAGCTGCCACCGAGGAGTTGTGTCCCTGTCAGGGGAATGTCACAGCTCCGAACCGCCCGCAGTCCCTGCACGGGGTCAGCCCAGGACACAGCGAGGAACCTTTAACTGCCTTCCATGAGGACTCTCCACCTCTGAGGGACATTTCTGTCACCACTCAAGCCAGCCTCTGTCTTGTCACCCCCGGGAAGCTACCACAGCCTGTTCGTCACCAAGGTTCTGGCTCCAACCAACACCCCCAGGACAGCGCGAGTGAGTTTCCGGCTAATGTGTAACAAGGTCACTGCTTCCCACTGAACGCCCCAGGAAGATCCCTGCCTGGTCACCCTGGAAGTGTGAGGGTTAAATGCCCTTCACCAGTGAACTCTCACCCAGCCATCGCCCTGGGAATGGCTTCCAAAAGGGGCCCTGCAAACCCACCTAGAAGAGCTTCTCGTAGCACTTGTCACAGTGGACAATGTCCCGGTGGATGAATATTTTATCCAGGAGATCTCCCATTGCTTTGTGGCAAATTCCACACTGCCAAAGGGAAAACAAGGAGGTTGGACAGTGACCAAAACCCCAGGCAGGAACAGCAGAAGGGAGGGAGCAGAGGTCTCTGCATCATTTTATTAAAGGGTGAGGATGCAACCTTTGAGGCTGCACTTTCCTACAACAGCCAAATGTCCCTGCAGGCCTCTTCCTCCCACACTCCCCATCCCTCCTCCTCCCACCCTCCTCACATCCCCACACACTTTCCTTGGAAACCCTGCAGGGTTTGAGGATTCAGCCACCTCCACTAAAGCACAAAGACCACAAAGCAGCAAGTCTGCCCCAAGGACAGTGGGGCAAGGACATGAGGGTGTTCTGAGGATGCTGCCAATAATAAAGAATTCTCCTTGTTCTAACATTTATTCAAGGACCTGAAAACCTTCTGGGGACACCTGTGACTGCCTGGTTTTGTCCCAATGTAAGGTAAGGATTTGGCACACCCCATGTCTATCCCTCTAAAAGCCCGGGGATGGAATTTGCAGGAAGATCCCTGCTCCCAGGCCTGCCATTCCCAGCAGCACAGGCACTGGGGCTTACCCTGAAGCAGTACTCGTGGCAGTGGATGTTCAGGTGCTCTATGATGATCTTGGGGCAGTCACGGATCTCCCGGCTGCAGTAACTGCACAGGGGCTCACTGGACCTGGAGGAACAGGGCAGTGCATTCCTCTGTGATGCTCTGGTCCCAGTCCCAGCACTGGTGCTGGGGGTTTATCCCAGCCATCAGCACTGCTGCCCATGAGCAACCTGCTCCAAACACGTGTGACTGTGCTGAACAGGGGACTGTGCTGTCCAGGGGTGCCCCAGAGCAGTGGGGCAGGACAGATCTCAGAATCCTACAGCTGTGGAATCGTGGAGTGCTTTGGGTTGGAAGGGACCTTAAAGCCCATCCAGGGCCACCCGCTGCCATGGGCAGGGACACCTCCCACTGTCCCAGGCTGCTCCAAGCCCCAGTGTCCAGCCTGGCCTTGGGCACTTCCAGGGATCCAGGGGCAGCCACAGCTGCTCTGGGCACCCTGTGCCAGGGCCTGCCCACCCTCCCAGAGAAGGATTTCTTCCCAATATCCCACCTAACCCTTCCCTTAGTGAGTGAGAAGGCATTCTCACTTTTGTCCTGTCACTCCAGGCCCTTGGAAATAATCCCTTTCCATTTTTCTTGCGGGCTCCCTTCAGGCACTGGAAGGCCACAATTAGATTACCACAAAGCTTCTCAGCTCCAGGCTGAACAACCCCAATTCTCTCAGCCTTTCCTCACAGGAGAGGTGCTCCATCCCTCTGATCACCTTGGTGGCCTGCTCTGGACTCTGACTTGGAGTCCATGTCACTGTATTTCCATTTATTGTGCTGCTGTTCCACCAAACACACCCCGGTGGCCTCAAAAAGCAAACCCCTGCAATCATTTCTGATTGAGAACTCGATGAACCCGCCCAAGGCAGCCCCGCCCTGCCCTACCTGTGCAGGGGAGCACTGGACAGGTAACTGTGGTGGCTGTAGCTGCTTCTCTCCAGGTCACTCAAATCCACAAGGCTGCCACCGTGGAAGGAAGGAGGGAAATATCAGCACTTGGCAGTGATATGTGGGAAGAGAATTTCGGATGGAATCATAATCCAATCATTTGGAATATCCTGGCTACCTGTTCCTTGGGGAGAAGGTTCTCAAAGTGCCTTCCCAGCACACAAAGAGGAACCTTTAAGTACCTCCAGAGAGGACTCTCCAGGCAAAACTCCCCTGGCCTCACCAGGGCCCTCATGTTTACATCTGGCCCCTACAAATAGCAGCTTTTCACTGCTAAAATTCCAAATCCTCCACTATTATGCAGGAAAAGGCACGGGGCACACCCCTGGTTTCATCCCTCATCCAGCTGAGTGTTCCCTCTCTGCCTGAGTTTCCTGGGTATTTGGCTTATCTTTGGCTGCTGACAGCAGCTTTGCTGAGCTCTGGGACAGGCTGGAGATTTACAGAGTGTAATCAGCTCCCCCAGGGATGCCAGCACAGCACTGGGGGAGGATAATGCCTGCAGGGAGCATCAAACTGCTGTGAACTGGTACCACATTCTGAGGATGATGTGCACGGGCTAAGTTCTGCTCTTGTCATGCTAGGGCCAGTCTGGAACAGCTTCACTTGAGCACAACACAAAGGACTGAAAGATTTAAGCTTGAAAATGATGCAATTTAACTTTTTTAAACCCATATAATGAAGTTTTTCCAGTGAGAGCCCTCGCCCTCCACATTCTCCTCACACATTCCAGTCGTTAGCTTACAGGTGCACAGTAAAGCCTCCCAGTGCCAAACCTGCGGTGTGGTGTTCTCATCCACCTCAGAGAAAGCCACTCCAGGAGGAGGAGCTTCCCTGTCCCCTGGGAGCAGTGGGACACGGGTCGTGCTGTCACCACCGCAGCGGGAGGAGAGGGCAGGACCCCGCAGGGCAGAACCCGCCCTCCCAGTAACTCCCCCGGGCTGATCAGCTGCAGCGGCTCCATCCTGGTGGGATGTGGCGAAGCCCAGTGCTGGGCTCTGCACGTGTGTGTGACACCTGGCAGTGACACCTGGCAGTGACACACGGTGTCCCCAAGCTCCGTACCTGCCGTGGCGTGGCGAGGCTGCAAAGCCGCCGGTGTTCACGTACTCCTTGACAAAGAGGATCCCTCTCCTGGGAAAACGGGGAGCATTTGCATGAGAAAAGAGCGGCTGGGGCTCGGGAGAGCCGGGCAGGGACCGCGTGTGCCCCTGCACACGGAACGCGTGCGGGAGAGGCTCGGAGCAGGATGCTGTTGTTCTGGAATAAATCCTGCATATCGAGCATTGTTGCTAAATAACAACTCCTCTAATTACCCCACCAAAACAAATCGAGTTAATTGGAAAGAATAGGATGGATAATGTAACCCTTTCATCCAGTTACGAGTTTGAGGGATAATCTTTCCCAGGTCCCGTCAGGATTAGGCACACAATGGGCACGGAGAGAGCTCCCAGCTCGTCCCTTACCACGGAGCCCTGTGGCACAGCGCTGCCCCCAGGGGCTGTTCTGCCTCTGGAATATCTTCTATGTTTTCAGCCAGCGTGTAAACTGCTGCTGATCGGTTGGGGATGTTTTTACCTCCCTTGCATATTCCTGCCTTTTTGCAATCCCAGCTCCAGAATTCCGTGTCCCACCCTGGTGCAGCTCAGTGCAGGCCGAGGGGAGCCCTGTTCTCCCCACCCTCAGCCTGCAGCCCTGACAGGAATTAATCAGCCTTTTTCCATGGTGCATTTCCACTGCTGCCTAAAGGCTGGGATTAATCCTCCCTACTTACACTAAGCCCTGTCATGACTAAGGAAAGAAACCTCTCTTTTTTTTCCTTAAACTGAGCACGGGCTCTTTCTACATCACGGAATCATGTAATCATTAATGTTGAAAAAGACCTTTAAGATCATCAAATCCAACCATCAATTAGTGCCACCACCAAGGTCACCACCAAACCATGTTCCCAAGTGTCACATCCACACATTTTCTGAACACTTCTACCAGCAACCTCAGCTTCCCCTGGCCCAGCCTGAGGCCGTCCCCTCTCCTCCTGTCCCTGTTCCCTGGAGCAGAGCCCGACCCCCCCGGCTGTCCCCTCCTGTCAGGAGTTGTGCAGAGCCACAAGGCCCCCCCTGAGCCTCCTTTTCTCCAGGCTGAGCCCCTTCCCAGCTCCCTCAGCCCCTCCTGGGGCTCCAGCCCCTTCCCAGCTCCATCCCCTGCCCTGGACACGCTCCAGCCCCTCTGGGTCTGCCTTGTCCTGAGGGGCCCAGAACTGACCCCTGGATTCCATGTGGGACCTCAGCAGTGCCCAGCAGGGGGACAATCACTGCCCTGACCCTGCTGGCCACAGTGGGTGACACCAGCCAGGTGGGAAGGCTGGAATTCCTCACCAAGCAGGATGGTCCCATACTGCAGCGAGGGGATCGTGCCCCCCTTGGTTGTTTACCCGGCAGTGCTGGAGTCAGGCTGGTACCCAGAGCTGTGGTGGGAGCTGCAGAGCCTCTCACTGGAACTGGAGAGGAGCCTGTGGAGAGAGGGACAAGTCTGTGAGCCATGGCAGGACCTGAACTGGCAGCCAGGAGAGCGGCTGCCACTGCTGGGAGGGCAGATGGACAGCACAGCCCTTTGCCAGACCGTATCATGCACCAAAGCAATCCCTTTCTCCTTCTACATCTGCCACAGGACAGGACTGTGTCCCTGGAGAAGGGATTTGGGGAAGTCTCGCTTGTAGGGCCATGAGACAGAAGATCCAACAAGATCTTCCAGTGGGGATGGGCTGAGTGAGTGGGAGCCTGATTGGGAGCAGCCATGGGGAGAAAGGGCACAGGAGGAATTGCAGGAGATGGGAACATTCCCAAAGCCAATGTCCCCAGCTCAGTAATGTGAAGGAAGAATGCAACAAAACTATGGAAAACAGCTCTGTCCATCCGCTCAGCAATGAGACCTGGAGTGAGGCTGACCTTTCCTGGAGCCACTCCAGGGACCTTGTGCCTCCCCTTCACCCCCACAACTACTCCCTGTTACAGATCCAGCCCTCAGCCTTGCTCTGGTGGCTGCATGGAGCATCTCATGGAAGGGCTGGCACTGCCAGGAGGGACTGCAGGGGGCCCAGGATAATGGTATTCCATACTGGATACCCCCTGCCCCTTCCAACAGCCTTGCTTTGGGAGCAGTTCTGTCATTTAACCATTGACATTCTGGGGACAGTGACCCTCTCACTTTGCTGTGATCTCTGTTTTCCTCTAGCAAAGGCCAATTCCTGGCTAGGAACCAGCTCCCCATCCTCCGGACCCTCTCTTCTGGCCTCCCACACAGTGAGAAATCGCCAGGGATTTTTCTGGAGGTATCCCAGACCCTCTGCTAGGCAGCTTTAGCTAGGAATGGTTTAAGAGTTGGTCTGTGCCTCTGGATCCTGCATCCACTCCCTGGAAACAAATCCTCCCTCTCTCAGCTCTTGGCTTTGCCTGCTGGCTCCTATTCCATAAATTTCTGTGAAATTTCCCTTGGAGCCCTCATGACTCCCCATTTACCTGGTGCTGTTACAGTTTAAGCTGTCCATGTAGAACGGCACCCTGTGGCTTCTCTGGGACATGGACATGGTGGGATCTCTGGGAAGGGAGTCGTGACTGGGGAGAGGAAGTGGAACAGTCTCAAGCTCTGAGTTTGGGCACCTGAGGGATCCTCACACAGGGTGGGAACCTCAGCTGGAACGTCCCTGCTAGGCACAGACCCCTCCCACTCCACAGCCAGGGCCCACCCAACACCTGCTCACATCCAGGCAATCAGCAAAGGGATCAGGACACCTGGGTACTGGGTAAGTGTGGCTCTGGGAAGTTCCTTGGTTTGGGAAGCTGGGATCCCAGCCCTGGACTCACCGTCCTGCAGGGGGGCTGAAGTCCCCGTGCCCCCTGGCACTGTCATACCAGCTGCTCCTGGGGCTGCTGCTCCCAGAATAAATGCTCCCTTTGGGGTCTGGGCTGGGCCTGCTGAGGAGACACAAAGCCCTGAGCACACGGCAGCAGGAACCTCTGGAGTCCCCACACTGGGCTCGCAGCCACTGCCGGGGTTCTGGCACTACCAAGCCCTGACACAGCAGTGGAATCCCTGTCCCTGGAAGTGTCCAGAAAATGTGTGGATGTGGCACTTGAGGCTGTGGCTTGGTGGTGACAATGTGCCAGCACTGGATTGACAGCTGATGATCACAGAGGCCTTTTCCAGCCGTGATTCCATGATTCCATCATGCATTCCCCCATGCTCTGCCCGTTTCCCCTGTGCTGGTTCTGTGCTCCACAGCGAGAGCAGGCTCCAAACCCAACACCGGAGCAAAGCCAAAGCATTCCCAAATGGATTGCCTGGTGAAGCTGTGGCTGCCCCTTTCTGGAAGTGTCCAAGGCCAGGCTGGACGAGGCTTGGAGCAGCCTGGAATAGTGGAAGGTGTCCCATGCCAGCAGCTTTATCTGTTTCTGCATCCTAAACCCTTCACCCCAAGCCCCTCATGCCCAAACGCTCACCTCCTGGTGCTGAACATCTGGCTGTCCACGTAGGCTGGAATCCTGTGGCTGGGCATGGAGCCTCCGAAGGACTGGCGGTCCTGGAACAGGGACACGGGGGGCTGGGACTCGTGGGCACTGGGAACACTCTCCTGGGAGCTGAAGTCAGACCTGCTGAAGAATTAAAACCAGTTTGACCATAAAGCCAAGGGGTGTCTTTGCTCTGAGCAGCTCACATGAGTGTTCAGGGTCTGCTGAGGGTGGATCCTGCCACTTCCCACAGGGAACAGGGAGATCTGGGACACCATGGTGATAATAGAATCACAGGATCAGGGAATTCCAGAATCCCAGAATGGTTTGGATTGGGAGAGACCTCCAAGTTCATCCCATCCCACCCCTGCCACGGCAGGGACACCTCCCACTGTCCCAGGCTGCTCCAGCCCCAGTGTCCAGCCTGGCCTTGGGCACTGCCAGGGATCCAGGGGCAGCCCCAGCTGCTCTGGGCACCCTGTGCCAGGGCCTGCCCACCCTCCCAGGGAACAATTCCCAATTCCCAATATCCCATCCAGCCCTGCCCTCTGGCAGTGGGAGCCATTCCCTGTGTCCTGTCCCTCCATCCCTTGTCCCCAGTCCCTCTCCAGCTCTCCTGGAGGTACTTTAGGTCCTGGAAGGGGCTCTGAGCTCTCCCTGGAGCTTCTCCTCCCCAGGTGAGCCCCCCCAGCTCTCCCAGCCTGGCTCCAGAGGGGCTCCAGCCCTGGAGCAGCTCTGTGGCCTCCTCTGGACTCTCTCCCACAGCTCCAGGTCCTTCTGATGCTGAGCTGCAACAGTTCCCGTGGGAGATCCCTGCAGTGCTCCTTGCAGGGTGAAAGGTGGCACTGGCAGAGCCTGTATTGGTTCCTGAATTCCCTAAGCCAGGAAAGGAGCATTTGGATGCCTTGGGACAGGCCAGGAAGGAGAACTGGAGCTATGTGAGGGATGTCCTGGTGCCCCAGCTCCGTACCTGTCCCGGCGAGGCTCAGACTCGTTTGCATGTGGAAGCTCTGGAGCTGGGATGCTGCTTCCTCCAGGAACAGAGCTGGACCTGCCAAGACATGAGACCTTTATAGCCTGTGGAAGCCCCATGAGCACAGAATTCCTGTGGGATGGAGATGCAGCCCCTGGAGAATCTCCTGCCTCAAGGGAAAAAAAAAAAAAAGTGCAATATCCCTGCATGGAAATGTGCCAGAGAGAATCATGGAGTCACGGAATTGTTTCGGTTGGAAAAGCCCTCTAAGATCATCAAATGCAACCACCCAGCATTAACTCAAGTCCTCACATAACCCAAAGTGATGTGAAAAAAAACAGATGGAAAATCCAGACCCCTTAAGAAACAGGGCTGAAAGGAAGGACCCCAACCATGGCACCTTCAGTGCCTCCTCCAGAGCCCCCTGCAGCAAATTCCCCATGTCCTCCCACCAGAAAAAGCAGTCCCATTATTACTCTGGCCTTTTTGCAGTGGTTTCCTCACTCTGCACACAGGATGACATTCCCATGTCTCTGTCCCTGCTCCCAGCAGTGTCCTGGGAGAGCAGCTCACACCTGGGGAGAGGAACACTCTGGTCACCCTCTGATTCCAAGGTGCTCTCACTGACACACCTGGGAGGGAGCCCAGTTGAACCAAGAGCCTCAATTCTTCCAATTTAGGTGGAAAATATGGACAAAAGAAAGGAAATCAGTCCCTAAAGTCCTTCCATGTGGACAACCAGCCCTGAGTGGGGAAGTTCAAAACCAGACCCAGCATTACCATAGAGCCTCATGCCAAATTTTATTGCTTATTGTCTCTCCCTAGAGACCCTCTGCTCCCAAACTTAAAGTCTAGGAAGCAACTCCTGGCAGTCCAGCTGGACAGGGTTTGCTGGCTCCAGCTCAGGAGGATCTTTTCTCCCATGTTTCCCTATAAAACCACAGTAAAAGGTTCATCCAGTAGAAGCAGCACTAGAATCAGGCACAAGAAGGCCCCAAGTTGCACTAGAGCAGGTTTAGGTTGGATATTGGGAAAGATTTCTTCATGGAAAGGGTTGTCAAGCCCTGGAAATGTTCAGGAAATGTGTGGATGTGGCACTTGAGGGCACGGGTTAGTGCTGGACATGGTGATGGCGCTGGCTGATGCTTGGACTTAAACCAAGAGGTCTTTTCCAACCTTAACAATTCCATGACTCTATGAAAAGGAGAACCTGGGAGGATATTTATCAGCAGGGTGGAAAATGCCCAAGGAATGAGCCCTCATCCTAGAGGAGAAGGCAGGGGGAATATCCCACTCCTTACCTGGCCCTGCTGGGCTCAGTGGGATCCTTCAGCCTGGGGGGCTCTGGGGGGGTGTCATGGCCAGGAGCTCCTTGGCCCCTCTCAGTGAGGCTGGCTGAGTCCAGAAACCTAAACCAGAGATCCAGGACTGGGAAAATCCATGCTGGGATGGGCAGACACCCATTCCCTGGAGAGGAGCAGGCCAGGACCAAGAGCCAGTTTGGCAGAGCCATTCCAAACATCCCAGATCAGCAACCCCAAACGTCCCAGTTCCCCCAGTCCTCACCTTGTCTCATCCCAGTAGGGCTGGTGGTGGGATGCATCCTCAGCATTTCTGGAGCTGCTCCTCTCCTCATAGCCCAGGGCAGACCTGGAAATCAGAGCAACACCCATCACATCCCTAAAAACTGGCACCTGGATCCTGGCGCTGCTCTGCTCGCCAGGCGTGCCTTGTGCCAGCCTGCACTGGGGCTCTTCTCTAGGACAGTCCATGTCCCTGTATTCCAGCTGCTCCCAGCTCCGTGCTGCTGCTCCAGCACCCCAGGATTATCAGGGAATGGAAAGGGAGTGCCTGAACCCCACTGAGAAGAGGAGGAAAGATCTGGAGTGCTCGGCTGGTCTCAAAGGAGATGGAGGGGGTACAACACAAAGCTCTTGGTTTATTTAAACCTCAGTTGTTTCCATCCTGGGAAGAAAGTGGGAGAAGGAGCCTCTTTCTGTGCCTGCCCATTCAGGCTTCCCTTAATCCTCAGGATTATTCCTACACCTGCTAAATTCACCCTACTCTTACCTTTTAAAGGAATATTCTGTGTCCTCGATGTGCACAGGGGTTCTCTCAGTGGCTCTGAAAGGGACATTGGACTGCAAGGGTGACCTGGCAGAAAAACGGGGAATTCAGAGCTTCCAGAAATTTCCAGGGGATTTGTATGGAACAGCAACACTGCACTTTGTATCAGCCCAGGAAACAGGAAAGAATTGTCTCAGAGAACTGATTTTCCCTCAGAAAAACCCACTTTCCATCCTAACCAAGAGGAGGAGAGGCTGGTGGTGGAACTGAGGTGGTTACTGGGATTCAAGTCCCACACGTCTCCATACAGGAATTTCCTGTCCTGTCCCAGGATGGAGCACCCAGACAAAGCACAATGAGTAACTTTGGGGAAGACATTCCTACATCACCAGCAGCAGCTCCAGGCTGTGGGATCCTCCTCACCTCAGGGGGCTGAATTAATTTCATGGAATCCAGGAATCATGGAAAGGTTCAGGTTGGAAGGACTTTAAAGCCCATCCAGTGCCACCCCCTGCCATGGCAGGGACACCTTCCACTGTCCCAGGGTGCTCCACGCCCCGTCCAACCTGGCACTGAAATCTGCTCACCTCAATGCCTTTGTTGGGCCAGTACATGGAAATGAATCCCAAAATAATGGACAAGTGAGGGAAGCAGCTCCAGGGAGATCAGTGCTGCAACAGCAGAAATTCCTCCCTGACCGTGCACCCCTGGCAATGTCAGGGGAGCAAAGGCTCTGAAATCGTGTGGGATGAAGGCACTAAAGGCAGTGGGAAAGCTGCTGGATCTGCTCCCAGAATCCCAGCGGGTGGAAAACCCCTTTGGGATCATCCAGTCCAACCTTGTCCCCAGCCCAGAGATCTGAGTGCCACATCCAGGCCTTCCTGGGACACCTCCAGGGATGGGCACTCCAGACCTCCCTGGGCAGCCTCTGCCAATGCCTGACCACCCTTTCTGGGAAGAAATTCCTGCTGATTTCCCAGGCTGCTTCTCTGGGAAGAAGTTGTGTAACAGTGAAGAGAAAGACGCTGTTCCCACTGTTTACCCACGCAGGATTTTCCTTTTCCACTTGCTTTGTGGCCCAGTTTGGATTCTAATCCCAGCTCTACTCTGGACAAGTTTCTTATTCCCAGCCCAGCTCCCTCTGGCAGCAGAGGGTGCCAGCCCCAGGCCCCGTGCAGGTCACACCTGGTGTCCCCCTGGGAGGGCTCGGACGGATGGAGCAGCTTCTCTGGGGCATCTCCAGGTCTGTCCCAGGAACCAGAGCTGGGCCTGTGAGAGAAGGGGGGTGGTCCCAGCAGGAAGCTCAGCAAGAGGAGAACACCAAGAGGTAAAGATATCCACCACGAGGTTTTCCTGGCTCCAGGGGAACATCTTTTCCTCCCTCCTGCTTAGCTCTGGGAATTTCCTGAAGGGCTGAGCCCCAGATCCAACCCACTCATCCTTGTGTGAGGAAAGCAGCTGGAAGATCCTTTTGAGCTGCTGGGTCAGGCCCACCCACCTCTGCAAGGGCTGCCCCCAGAACTCATCTGCAGGGCAGTCCCAGGTCAGGAGACCCCCCCACTCTAAAATGAAGGAGAGAAAGGGAATTTTCCACTTACTCTGGTGGGTAAAACCCATTATTGGCTTCTGTGTGCTCAGGAAAACTGGAAAAGAGAGACACAACTTGAGGCATGTTCTACAGTGACTTTCCCATGCACTTCATAGAGGAGAGAGCAGTTCTACAAAGCCCATATAGAATCTGTTTTTCCATCAGTAAATATCCATTCCAAGATTCCAGCCAGCTCCAGAACAGCATTTTATGGATTGTGCAGTGCCCCAGTCAGGGATTCCACAGTGACTCTACCTTCCATTCGTGGAAGCCCTGGTGGCCCCTTCATCCCATGGGAACCTCTCAGGCTTTTCCTTCAGAGCCTTGTCGCTAGAAAAATGAAAATTCCAGTGAAAATAGGACTTGTCAGCATTCGTAATGTATCATCCTAGAGAAATCTGCTGATATTTGCTTGGGGAACAAAATGGGGTTAAATCTCTCCATTAGGATGGGCAGGGCTGCATTCCTGAGCCCAGTGACTGTGGATCATGGAACCATGGGCCAACACCAGCAGGAGCCACCAGCCACAGGACCAGCACAGCCCTTGGAGGTGGGACAGCTCCAGGGAGTGGCAGTGGGAGGCAAAGGGAGCAGCAAATAAAGTGAAATGCAGGGAGTGGAGAGTTCAGGGAGCGAGGTGGGGGGAGAATCCTGGAGGAGTGAGGGAAGAGAGGAGATCTCTGCCAGCAGATGCTGCTCTTGGAGTGCAGCCCAGCCTGGGGCTGGGGGACACCAGGAGCTGCTGTTCCAAGCAAATCCAGGGTCAGACCTTGGCCCAGCAGCACAGAGCAGCCCCTGCCCATTCCTTACCCATCCCCACGCTGGGACACGGTTTCCAAGGAGAATTTCCCATTCAGGGCCTGTCTGTCCTCACCATTCCTGCAGGGACAACAGCAGGAGCATGAGGGAGGGAGATGAGGAGCCACAGGAGCTGCACAGAAAGCTTTGGACTCTGATTCCCAGCACAGAGCTGGGCAGTGTTCAAACTGTGGGAGGCCCCTGGCTTCCACCTGGGAATGTGTCCTCCCAGATGCTTTTGCCCCTTCCCTGGAATTCCCTGTGTGGTGTTTGCTGTTCTGTGCTGCTCCGTGTCCTGGAGGATTTCTGGGAATCCCCCCAGGCAGAGCTGAATTCCCCATCCTGCCCTCAGGGCATCCTGAGGCTGCTGCAGGGCCTCCAGACCCACCTGATTTCAGCAGAAGTGGAGATTTTCCCCGAGGTGTCACTCAGGGATGGGGATGTTTGGCTCCTGCTGCCTGGTTTGGGGCTGCAAGGGAGGACAAAGGACAAAATTGTCATTCCTGGTCAAACCAGCTCCAGCTGCAGCAAATCTACCCTGCACTGGAGTGCTCCTTACAGGAATGAAGAAACTGGGAATGAATCATCACTCTTCTCAATCCATCCACTGGCAAAGTCATCTTCTCAGAAGCAAGTTTTAAATGAAAAGCACTGATTTTGCCAGGAATTTCCACTTTCTGCAGTGACACACCAGTAAAAGCACCAGGACAAGGGCAGCAGCCAAAGTGCTGTTTGCAGTGAGAACTATTCCACCTTTTTTATACTCCAGGCATGGATTCAGTCAAAAACATTGGAAAACAACTAAAAATTATTCCCTTATACCTGTTTGGCAAGAAAGGGTTCAGCTGGATGGGGCTTGGAGCAACCTGGGATAGTGGAAGGTGTCCCTGTCCGTAGGGGGTGGGACTGGATGGGCTTTAAAGTCCTTCCAACCCAAACCATCCCAGGATTCTACATTTGGGTTTTTTCCTTTTGGGTTTTGAGCCCTTCTATCAGGATATTGTCAGATCCTGGCAGGACATAACATGGATTTCAGCCATAAAACCTTTATTAAGAGCCATCTGCATCCAGGAAAGGTTTCCCATGGAAAGATGGATTTGGTTCCTCTTTTTTCCCAGAGTGGTGCCCACAGAGGTCTCTGACCTTCATCCCAAACTGTCCCACCCATCCTGGCTGTGCTGGAACTCTTACCTGGAGGGAGAGGCTGCTGCTGGCTTTGGCCCATCCCAGGAAGACCCAGGGCTGGTTTTTCTTAGCCCATCAGCACTGACAAGAAAAAAAAAAACCAGAATAACAAATCAACAGAACATTAACCCAGGTGATTTTTAGGAGCTTCTCCCATGGGAGCACAAGTGCTGCTTTGTGCCCACAGCTCCTGTGTTGCTTCCTGAGCCGTGTCCCTGTGCTCTGTGGCACTGCTGTCACTCACATCTGCCTTTCTGCTGGAATACTCAGGTTTAGAAACTGATTTTTCCCATTTATCCCAGCTGGAGCTGTTTCTATCCCCAGTGTTTCCTGGGAGGTCTCCTCTGCAAACCCTCTGTGTCTGGTTGTGTTTGGACAGCTGATAAATGCAGTTATCCCCAGAGCTGGCAAAGGCCTGGAATCAGACATCCTGCACTGAGAAATGCATACCTGCTGCTGTCCGGAGTGAACCTGGATGAACCCGCCACAGTCGGGCTCCTCCTCTGCTGTCCTTCCTCCTCTTCTATCTCAATTCTTTCCACGGGGAGAAAGAGACAAATGTCACATCATTTCCTCTTTTTTGTAGCTTTCCAGGCAGTTTATCCCTGTTTTCCCTGTTTCCTGAGCAGGTTATTCCTGCTCCTGCAGAGCAACCCAAGGGGCAGAACGCAGCCAGGTCAGTGGGATTTTTCCACACAGCACCAGCTGAGTTCTTGGATTCCAGAGGGAGCCCTGGGCACGTTTCCCTGTCCCACTAGGAGGGAGATGCCTGAGGAGCATTCTCCTGGCTGGCTGGAGCAGCTTCCCAGGAAACAGGAAGGCTGTGACTGAGTCTCCCCAGTTTCAGGTTGCCCATAACCCAAAGCATGTTCAGGATTGTATTCCCAGTTTTCCCAACACTGTTTCTCCCAAAACCCAGTGGGATCCAACCCCCAGCAAGGAATTATTCTTCCTCTGCTGTGAAACTCCTGGGATCTGCACCCAACCCCAGCAGTGCTCCCCGAGCTCCAGCACCCACCTCTTGGCAAACAGGGCTGGGAATTCCTGTGTTGGGCTGCTGTGGAGGAAGGATTAAGGAGCAGTTAAGGAAGGACTGGAGGGAAAGACACTCCCTGGGCAGGGGCAGAGCCCCCCAGGACCCTGCCCCAGGTGTGCAAGGTCCTGTCACACCTCTGGGCAGAGCTGGCCCCGACCACGGCTGTCACACCTGGGCGAGTTCCCAATGAAATAATACAACAAAACTGCAGAGAGCAGCTGAAGCACTGAGGCTGAAAATGGGACTCTTGATTGCCTTAGGGAATTAGGGATTCCCACGGTTTCTCTTTTCCCAAAATTTCATCCCTCTCAATAAGGAATACTTGGAGGATTTCCCAGTTCTGCAGAAACCTGCAGATACCATGGAATCATGGAAAGGTTTGGGTTGGAAGGGCCTTTAAGATTTTCCAGCCCCACCCCCTGCCATGGGCAGAGACACCTCCCACTGTCCCAGGCTGCTCCAGCCCCAGTGTCCAGCCTGGCCTGGGACACTGCCAGGGATCCAGGGTCAACCCCAGCTGCTCTGGGCACCCTGTGCCAGGGTCTGCCCACCCTGCCAGGGAACAATTCCCAATTCCCAATATCCCATCCAGCCCTGCCCTCTGGCAGTGGGAGGCATTCCCTGTGTCCTGTCTCTCCATCCCTTGTCCCCAGTCCCTCTCCAGCTCTCCTGGAGGTACTTTAGGTCCTGGAAGGGGCTCTGAGCTCTCCCTGGATCCTTCCCTTCTCCAGCTGAGCACCCCGAGCTCTTTCCTTGTAGGGAAGGAGCTCCAGCCCTTGGAGCATCCTTGTGGCCCGTCCTTGGCTGCGGTGTTGGAGGGGCTCCCTTCACCTCCAGCAGCCCCTCCCTGGCTCCTGTCCCGTTCCCTCCCTGGCTCCTGTCCCGTCCCCTCCCTCTGGTCACTCACCCGTTGCTCTTCTTGGCCGCGGACAGGACGTAGGCGCGCTCCCGGCCGGCCGAGCGCCGCAGGACGCTGTTGGCCGCCTCCGTCCTGGCGGGGAGGGAGAGAGGGAGGGAGGGGTCACATCCTGCTCATCCTGACACTCCCGGCTGGCTGGAGCCGTGGGGAGGCAAGGAACAACCCACTGGAGGCTGGGGCTAATGCTGAAAGAGCTCCTGTGCTCGGGGGAGCAGATTTCATGGAATTGTGGAATGGTTAAGGTTGGATAAGGCTTTTAAAATCATCCAGTCCAACCATCAGCCAGCACCACCACCATGGTCACCACTGAGCCACGTCCTCAAGTGCCACAGCCACAGGTTTTCTGAACACTGCCGGGGTGGGGACTCCACCACTGCCCTGGGCAGCTGTGCCAGGGCTGGACAACCTATTGCAGACCTGGACTGTTGCAATATTGGATTCCATGGACAGAAAAATGGGACATGGGCTCTGTGGCTGCCACACTCCGTGGCGTGCCTGCCCTGACCTGGGTACTACCATGTGTCCCAAGGGAGAAGGGATCACTGCCAGGGATCCAGGGGCAGCCACAGCTGCTCTGGGCACCCTGTGCCAGGGCCTTCCCACCCTTCCAGGGAACAATTCCCTCCCAATATCCCATCCAGCCCTGCCCTCTGGCAGTGGGAGCCATTCCCTGTGTCATGTCCCTCCAGCCCTTATCCATAGTCCCTCTCCAGCTCTTTAGTGGCTGGACCCCAAGGGACAGTGACCAAGTTTTCCTTTGTACAAGTCTTGTGGCTGAGGAAAAGGGTCCTCAGAAACTTCATCAAAAGCAGCAAGGCTGAACCCAGAGATACCAGACCTGTCCATGTCCTGTCCCCTGGACCCCTGGAAGTATCCAAGGCCAGGTTAAACAGGGCTTGGAGCAACTTGGGACAGTGGAAGGTGTCCCTGCCCATGGCAGGGGTGGCACCGGATGAGCTTTGAGGTCTCTTCCACCCAAACCATTCTGGGATGATTCCCTGATCCTATTCCTGACAGGAGGACAGCCCTGCCTGGAGCTGGCCTTGGTGCCAGTCCTGGAGTGATCCCGGCTCCGGGGCGCACCCGCAGAGGGGGGAGCTGGGCTCCTCCCTCCTGTCTGTTTGTGCATCTCCATCTTTCCCATGGACACAACTCAGCCCATGGATTCCGCGGCCCTTCCCAATTAGCCCTGGTTAATTGGGCCGTGCTGTCAGGCTGGATCACGTCAGGATTTTAATTACGTTTTGTTGGGAGCGCGGTGGCCCGTGGGCAGAGCTGGGCTCGGAGCAGGGAGAGCTGTGATTATCCTTGGATTGCACCCAGCCCTGATCCACCAACCCTCCAGGATGGAACAGAACTTGTCACTGTCCCTGCAGCAACATGGAGGCACCTCCAGGCCTCACCTCTTCTTATGCTCATCCGGAGAAAAAGGCACATCCTGCTCATCCCCATCCACGGATTTCTGCCGGACGTTGTACGGAGCTCTGGGATGGGGAGGGAAGGGAGAGCCGGGGTCAGGGAGCTGCTGCTGTGGCAGCAAGAGCCAAACATAAGTAAATCCAAGGGATTGCTTCAGACCCTGGAAGACACCTGTGTTTTCCACAGGGGTGCACGTGTCCCTGAAGGACTTTTTTCCTTAGTCCACAGGCCCCAGCCCCATTTCGGATCAGAGCCCCGCTCTGGGACACAAAAAGCTGGGCAGGAAATGCCCACAGTGCTGCTCTGCCTTTCTCCAGGCTTCAGGAGTGCTCCAAACCCAGCTCCCAGGCAGCACCCTCCATTCCTGCCTGGTGATAAAATCCCCTCCATACAAAGGCCGGTGTCAGTTCAAGAAGCACCTCCTGGCCACCAAGAGGTGGCCCTGGGAACCACTGGCATTTCCAGTGGAAGCTCTGGAAGCTCCAGGGGCATTCCCAGGGCTCCCACTGCGCAGGGACAGGAGGAGCTGCTCCCTTTGCACACTCACAGTTTCTTGTAGTCCTCTGTGGTCATCCTGTATCCGGAGCTGGAGCGGCTCTGTCCCTTCAGGGAAGTGCTGAGGGGACACAAACCACACCTGGGAATGTGACCTTCCCCTCCTTCCCCAGGGGAGCTCCACAGTGAGGGGGAAAACAGTGGAACCCCAAATGTCCCCACTCTGATTGCAGGGAGTGCTGCTCAGCCTCATTTTTAGGAGGGGATGGGGGGACACACTCGTACTTTTTCTGTGCTTGGCTGGAAGGTGAAGAATCCGGCACGGATGAGCTTTTGTCGATGGTCCTGGTGAACACCCCCCTGGGGAGGGAAGGGACATCTTAAATTTTTAGCTGGAAAATGTTTGGAGCCAAGATCAAAACACTGGAGAAACGACAGGGCTTGACCCTGAGCACTGGGATGTTCCCAGCTGATAGAACCCAGAAGGGAACATTTTTCCTGCTTTTTTTCTCCTGAGCCAGTTTTCCTCTCCCTGCAGCCCAGATCTCTCCCATTGCACACGCACCTGATGAGGTATCCAGACTGGGGCTTGGAGGCAGAGGACCTGTGCAAAGAACAGACAGCAGGGAGTAAAAACCACAGGGAAAACAACAGCAGCAGCACCAGGATTGAAGGGGAATGACCACGTGGATGTCAAACCAAAAACCCAGCTAAGCAGGCCTCGAGGGATCCCACAGCTGGATTGACCCTGGAGGGATGTTTTAAAATGAATAATCATCAGAACAAGCTCTGTAAAGGATTTTTTTATAGGGAAAGTGCATTTTAGAGTGAGCCAATTAATACTAGCCATGCTGGCAGTGTTCTCTGGCCCTGTGTTAACTCCCCAGGTTGGTGGCACAGGAGGGGGGAATCAGACGTGATGCAGATCCTGATTATTTTATCACTGGAGAGCAACAGCTCCACTCCAGCTCCTCCCAGGGTGGATCCTCTGGAGAGCACTGCCTGGCCAGGAGTGGGGAGACCCCGCACAGGGAAAGGGAAGCAGGGAAGTGCTCACAGGAGAGGGCAGAGCTCTCACACAGGGCCAGGCCCTTCCCAGGAGTTTGGTATTTCAGGATATTCCTACAAGCTCCTGAGTTCCTGGAGACCCCTCGTGCTCTGAACCCAACTCAGCCCCACCCAGGGCTCCCCCTGGCCTGAGGAGCCCCTGCTTGGAGCACTGAGGGGTGGCACCAGCACAGCAGCTGATGTCCCATCCCAGCCTTGTGGCATCAGCGGCTCAAAGGCTCCATTCCTGTGGATTAAAGTCATCCCTCCATCCCGCTGGAGCTCTCAGCAGCCAGTCCATGCTCTCTCCCAGGTGAGCCATCACTGGGAGCAGGGCTGTCCCCAAACCTGTGCTGGCAGTAGGAGGTGAGGGGGGCACAGAGCCAGAGCTGGCAGCGACCCCAGGAGACAGCAGAGCAGGGAAGGAGCGGGATGGGCCCCTGGAATTACCTGTCCTGCTGGGGAGCAGCGGGTTTGGGGGCTGGGGGTCCCCCCCCAGCCTGTCCAGACCTGAGGGAACAGGAAACACAAGGATGTGGTTAACTGATTGCTGAACATGGCTACGATGGGTTTGGAGAGAGGGGAAGAGAAGACGGATTTGGGATTGGATTTGTTCCCAAATAAAGAGGAGCTGGTGTTCCCTGGCACAGGGCACTGTGTGACACCCAGGGAACTGTTTGATCTCCTGCCTCTTCCACCCTAAACTCCCTCCATCCAGGCCTGCCCTGAGTTTGTCACTCCAAGATGCTGAAGCACAGTCTGGCTTCACAAAACTTGGAGCTCTCCTGACACTTCCAATCTGTCTGTGCTGCTGAATTCCAGCTCAGCAGAAGACATTTGCCTGAGCTTCTCCCCACCCTGCATTTATCAGAGGTAAACAGGAGCAGCAATTCCTTTGGCAGGGTCACTGCCTGGCACCACGGGGACCCCAAAACTTGTCACAGCACATCTTGTGCAGCTGGAGACCGGGGTGCCTGGAGAGCCCAGAGCTCCAGGAGTGTTTGGCCAATGCCCCTGGGCACAGGGTAGGATCGCTGGGGTGTCTGTGCAGGGCCGGGGTTGGATCAACGATCCTGACGGGTCCCTTCCAACTCAGGGAATTCTGGTGAGGGAAAGGGAAGGAGAAGGAAACGTTCTTACGGGGGGCTGCTCTTCTCCTCGTCCGAGTCGGAGTTGTGGTGCTGGATCCAGCTCTTGTCGCCCCGCAGGGTGGTGCGGACCTTCATCTGCCGGATGATCCTGCGGCGATCCTCGTCCGTGGGCGGGATCAGCCCTCCTAGGAGAACAGGGGGAAGGAGGGAAGGACTCGCAGGATCCCAGGGCAGACGGGATCCCTCCCACCATGGAGCCCTCTCCTCTCTGCCAGAGATTCCAACGCTGGGTGAGACGTTCACCAGCTCTGATGGAAGATTGAGGCGTGGCCATCCAGACCTCAGGATCAGCACCCCGCTGGATCACAGAGGTCCACGCAGAGCTCCCACACCTCAGTGAAACACCTCCCCTGTGGCCTGTCCCAGCAGAGACATTCCAGCAGCTCCAGCTGGGCAGGGGAAACAGAGGAAAACCAGGAGAGGAAGGAATTACCTTTAGCGACACCCAGGGACATCATGGTCTCAGCAGCACCTTCCCCTTCTGCCACTGCTCACAGCCAACAAGCCCCTGGAAGAAATGGAAAAGGGGATAAGCAAATTATCAGCTGTGGAATAAAAACCTGGCAGGCGTGGGGAGAGGAGAGCACAGCCATGGTGGCACAGCAGTGGTGGCACAGCCACGGTGCCCAGAGGATGTGGAGACTGTGGCCTTGTACCAGAGCTGGGATTTCTCCCCACCCATGAACCTGCAGCATCAAGGACAGGGAAAATCAAATCCAGCCATGCCAGAGGTGTTTTTCTAGATCTGGGAGGAAAGTGCTGGAGGAGACCTTGCAAAAGTGCCCAGAGCCACTCAGGTGGGCCAGACCTTCTGGAGTCCACAGAGCTCCGAGGATCCTGGAGTGTCCTTGGGATTTGTGTCAGGTGGGATGAGAAGGACCCAGGTTAATTCAGCACCTGGTTGTGTTTGTCAGAAATGGTTCTGTTCTGTTCTCACTCCTGGTTTTTTTCATGGAAGCTGCAGGACGAGCTTTTGGTTTTGGAGGAGAAAATCACACATGGAATCCCAGAATGGTTTGGGTTGGACAGAACATTAAATCTCCTCCAGTTCCAAACCCTTCCATGGCAGGGACACTTCCCAGCTTTTACCACCCCCACTCTTCCCTTGCCAAAACTCTCTCCTGGATTCTGGAATGACTCTGCGAGTCAGAAATAAAAAGGCCCAACCCTCTTTGGGAGAATCTAAAATTAGGTTGTTGTTCCCTGCCGGTGGGCCTGTCCCTGCAGTATTCCCGGGAAGCCACATGCCCGGGGGCAGTGCTGGGTGCTGATCTCATGGCATTGCTGCTTGGCAAAGCCTCCTCCCCTGGCTTGTCCCAGCCGGGGATCTGCCCACTGCTCGTCCCCTCCCCTTCCCGTCGGGATGGTGAACAATTCCCCAAGGGTCCTCTCCCTCTGGAAACATTCCCAAGCCTTACACCCATCCCTGTGCAATCCAAATACACAGCAGCCAGCTGATGTTCCACTATTCCTTCTGATACTCGGAATAACCTGTGATTTATGGTCCAGCTCATGTCCCTGGTACATTAAATCCCTCATCTTGTGTGCTGGATAAATGCAACTGGTGCTCAGCTTTGGATACCAGCCTCTGGGATGGAGCACTGGCATGTCCCAGGCAGCAGGAGATCCATAAAAATGGTTAATTCCCACTGACAAAGCATCCAACATGAGCCACCCAGCACAAGAGATAAATGTCCTATCTGCATAGGAGCAAAATCCCATTAAACTGTGTCCTGAGACTGCACACTCCACATGGAGCTGCTGCTTAAAGCCATGCTCAGTAACACAGAATCCCTATTCCCAAAGGCACGGAACACCACCAAGACACACCCAGGTCATTCCCACCTCTGGGAAAACCTGGGCTTCACGGGCAGCTTTGCTGAGAGCCACAGATCTGGCTCTGGTTTGGGATCAAGCCTGGCTGCAGCGTCCCACCGAGGACACCCTGGAGCTCCTCATCCCATAAGGAAAGCCATTCCAAGCTATTTAATGAGGCAGGCAATTCCAGGCTGTTTAATAAGGAAAAGGGAGCTGGAAGCTTGTTTGGATGTCAATGTCCTCAGCTCTTCCCGTGCCCTGGAGTTTTAAAGCAGCTCCAGCACCACAAACTCCTCTCTCATCCCCAGCAGGGAGTGGTCCCATGGGCCACAGCCCCTGGGATGTACAAGGGGGCACCTCCACCTGTGCCCAAGGCTACGGAGCTGCTGTGGCCCTGGCAGGGTGACCTGTCCCTGCCCACCCATCCTGGCCCCTGAGGAGTGGAGGCACAGCCACACAACTCTTCCCGAATAAATTCTTCAAGTGCCTGAAATCAGCAGCCTAGTCCTTAATTGGAAGGATCCTGCTTTCCACGGAAAGCACTTAAACAGCTCTAATTACCCTGCAGGAGATGAAACACTTGCTGTTCTTTCAAAGCTTGGGAGCTCCTCTTCCCTGCTAGCCACCCTGCTTTTTGATGGCTCAGCTGGGACTTTTAAATGTTAATAACAAGTTCCCAGCTTGCTGTTTGCAATGGGCTCTTTGTGCCTCACAGCACCTTGCTCTCTGTATGTTTTGGGGATGAGCTGGATCTGAGCTGGACCCAGCTCTGAGGACTGAAGGAATGCCCTGGGAAGAGGAAGCTTTGATCCCATAAATCCAGCTTTCCTGGGAGCCCCACGGGTGCCTTCAGTCCCCTGAACTGTCCAGGCAGCCAGGCCAGCTGCTGAGTCCAGGTCCCAGCACTCCTGCTCCCTGTGTTTTGTTTCCTGGCCCTGGGATGGGATGCCCCAAGCTCCACGCTCCCTTTTCCATGCTGATCCCTGTCCCAGTCAGACCCTTTTGGGACAGGAACCCCCAGGTGCCACTGCTGCCTTCCCTGCCCGTGCAAAGCCTTGGTGGCACTGGATGACCTTGAGGGTCCCTTCCAGCCACGATGGCTCTGGGATTCCTGGACAAGGAGCAGAACTCTGGGTGCCTCACACAAAGGGCATCCCCAGATGCCAACCTGTGCCCTCACCAGGGTTATTTCCCTCAGCCCAAAGCCCACGTGGCATCACTGATGCTCCCAACTCCAAAGTGATTCTGTCCTGCCCACGGCCATCTGGGTCGCGTGGTGAGCCAGGTCCCACCCAAGGTGATCCAGCAGCAGCTCCAGGCTCTGGTCCCACCAGCTGAGCCCGTGCTGGAGCTCTCCAGGGATCCCTCCCGTGCTCCCCCTACCCCTGGCTACCAGCACAGACCTCATTTCCCCCAGGAACTGGGCACTAATGGAGGACTTGGCCAGTGACCCGAAGGCCCTTGGCTGCAAACAGCACCCAGGGCAGTCATGTGGAAAAATCTCCTGGTTGGAGGATAATTGATGCCTGCTCTGACCTTCACGAGCCTCAAATTAAAATGTAGTTAAAGCTTGCAAGAGGTTTGAACGTCCTTCCTTTGAGCCTCCTCAAGCCTGCTGGGAGTTTTGGCCTCCGGGCCTACGTCCGTGTGGAAGGTGGGAATGGGATGTGGCACTCAGCAGATCGAGCCCAGCTTTTGGAATCCCACGGGAAGGAGAGCAGGGGGAGAAGGCTTTTCCTCTTTCCTTTGGCACAGGGTACCTGGCCCAGCAGGCAGATCCAGACCCCGAGAGGGCACAGAGTCGAATTTCTCCGTGCCAGCCGTAGCACACAATGCAAACCTTGTCCCTGCTGAGCCCTGGTGTCACCCGACACCTGATCTGCTGAGAAGGGACAGCGCCGAGCACCCTGCCAGACCCACCCCAGCTCCAGGCAGCTCCTGCTGGAGCAGCACCTGGGCCTAGTGCCTGTGAGATTTTTAAGCCAGCACTCTTAAAACTGGATTTAGTTCACCTTTGAACTCTGACTTGAAACACATCCCGTGCCTGGGAAGGCTGGACTCTCCTCTCCCGCTGTCTGCACTTGGGGACACCAGGGGCAGTGGGAATCTCACCTCAGGCTCCACACTGGGACCTCCCAACCTGCACCTGAGGATCTCATCCCACCCCCTGCACAGTTTGGAGGGGGAGGTTCTGAGGGAGCCTCTGGAAGCCCAGACCCAGCCTGAGGCCCTGGCACAGGGTGCCCAGAGCAGCTGGGGCTGCCCCTGGATCCCTGGCAGTGCCCCAGGCCAGGCTGGACACTGGGGCTGGAGCAGCCTGGGACAGTGGGAGGTGTCCCTGCCACAGCTGGGGTGGCACTGGGTGGGCTTTGAGGTCCCTTCCAGCCCAGCCCAGACTGGGATTCCAGGTTCTAGACAATGCTCAGCTGCTCTGAAGGACCAGAGCACTGGTCCCTTTCCCTTTTTCCATGCAGTGACTGTTTAACACTGCTGCTGTTCCATAAACACTGGGGATGTTTAAGAAGCACCAGGAGATTTGTAAAGTCAAGCTGTGAACAATCAGGAATTCAATAACTGAGACAGTCCAGGCAACCTTCAATCAAACCTTCTGGGCTTGTGCAACACAGCAGCCCTGCCTGGTTCATGAGCCAGAAGCATTCCCAGTCCCAGAATCCCTGAGGCTGGAAAACCCCTCTAGGATCATCCAGTCCCAGCTGAGCCCCATCCCCACCTTGTCCCCAGCCCAGAGCCCTGAGTGCCACCTCCAGGCCTTCCTTGGCCACCTCCAGGGATGGGGACTCCATCACTGCCCTGGGCAGCCCCTGCCAAGCCCTGACCACCCTTTCCATGAGGAAATTCCTGCTGGTGTCCATCCTGAAGCTGTCCTGACCCCACTTGTGGCTGCAGCAGAGCCTGGGGGCTCTGTAGGAGCTCTGAGGAGCCTCATCCCAGCACCACATTCCCTTGGGATCGTCTCTCCATGCCCTGAGGACAGCAAAGGTCTCTTTTTCCCTGAATATGGGAAAAGGGATGAAAACCTACAGCTGGAGAGGGGAAATCCTGCCCAGACCTCATGAACAGGAGCAGCACAGACACGTTCCAGACAACGCGTGAAAAGCTGCAAGCGCACAATTAGAATTTCCTTTCATTCACCCACAACCACACATCCCACAAAAAAAAAAATCAAATTCCTGTTGAAGCTGGCACAGCCTCGAGCTGTTGAAAGAGTCAGGAGAGTGTGGCATGAACTTCACGAGAGCAGCACTCAGCCCTGCCCATCCCCAGGGATCATCCCGGGGCTCTGCCGGGCTGGGAGCTCCCGGCAGGACCACCCCCAGCACCAAAGCTCACCCCTGCTACTGCCAAAAGTCCTCGGCTCGTTTTCACCATCCTGGGTGCGCAGTTTCATTGCTCTAATTACATGGAATTAATTCCTAATTGCTCAGCTAATTCCTGGGTTTAAAAGGAAGGATGTGCAGGACGTTCACCACACCCACGCACCGCTGACCTTGAGCCTTGATGTCCAAAGATGAAAGGAAAAAAGGAAGGAAAAATGGGGTTTGTGTCAAAGGTGGAGCTTTGTGTTTGTGCCACTGACCCACAGACAGAGCAGCACAAAAGCTCCTTGAGGCCTCATGATATCACAGACACCCCACAAAGTTTTGCCAAAAAACAACTTTTTTTTTGTAAAAGAAAGCTGAAATCTGCCTCTTGTGGAAATTGGGACTTCCACTTAAGTCCTGGTAATTTTTGGGGGGAAGAAATGTACTGAATCATTGGCTGGATGAATAAAATAAACTGAGTTTCAAATAAAATAAAAATAAAAATAGAAAT